>CM076578.1:1212382605-1212461461 GCA_034641835.2 Pinus albicaulis | reverse complement strand
GACAAAACGAGTGAGCTGGAGTTCTCATTTAAATTTGAATGTAAATGCTTTATTTAAATTTTTATTGTTTGTGATGCATTGGCAAGTCTCCGAGAGAAAACAAACTCCCACTGTAATGTTAAAATTGACACCTACAGTTATAATTTCTGAGTAAGTTGATAAAAGGAGTAAGAAGGCAGAAGGCAAAGAGACATGACTTTCCATTTCGAATTCCAAGCAGAATACAAACAGTCATGTGAGGAAATCTATAAATAATATCATCTTGATATGCAGAGAGAGTTTTTTTTGAGAGCAAGGGAGAGAGCATATATAGAGAGAATGCAGAATATAGAAGGCAGAGAAGATTAAGAGAAGCTACAGAACAGAGCTGATATCTGAGGTAAATCACCAAACATTCAGTTTTAGAAAATGAGGAAGTTGGAGCTTCCCTATCAAGTTGCAGCACAGTCACGCTCAGTAGCCGATCGAGGTTGGAGCCTCCCCGTAGGCTGGTGCCCTGGTAAACCGAAGGGAGCTGGTGCTTCCTTGCAAGTTGTAGCTTGCGGTAACTGAGGAGCCTCCGTGTGCTGGTGCCTCGCAGAAATGCTGGTGAGAGGGAGTGAGGCTTGCCTTTGCATCACAACAATAATAAGATGTGGTTTTTCCCTTTGTAGGTTTTCACTTATATCCGGTGTCTCTGCATGATATTTATGTATTGATCTGATATGTATCATTTAAGCGAACACCGTTGCTCTCATATTAAGTCTACCGCTTCTATTAAACTAATACTTTCTCGATTACATTCTAAAATTACTCTCACATCAAATAGAGTTTGAAATGAAGGTGTAAATAAGTTTAATGAAAAGTTTAAGAGATCAGGAATGTATTAAACTGATTCACCCCCCCCCCCCCTCTCAGTTTAATTAGAGGTTCAACAATCTGTGATCACTTGAACCACTTTATTAGGACCAACATCTCTGATTGATTGCAATAGGAGATCTGCAATGTTTTGGGAAGTTGCACTAAAAGAGAAGGAATCATGACATGTAATAAACACTGCACCACTAGCAGAAACACCAAGAACATTTATCAAATGTTGGTTTCTGATATTTGTCCACCCATCTGATACAATGGATACCCCACTATCCACCCACTCATTTGTAAAATGTGTCAAAGCTACTTGAACCTTTTCTTTTTCTCTTTCTAATAACATTGTTCTAACTTTCTCATAGTTGGGGGACTTGTATCCTTTTTGGCCTTCATTGATGCCCTTTACCATTTCATGCCAATAGGGATAGCGAAGCACATTGAATGGTACACCGAGGGCAAAAAGAAATCCGACTATCTTTCCATCCACATCATCCCTCCCAGCAACATTAAGGAAATCCGCTATTGTTTTTTTACCTCCAGAGCTTGCAGAAGCACCATGAGGAGATGAGCTACCGAATCTAGAGGTTGCACTTGATTCAGATTGAGTTTTTTGTTTTTGTTTTTTTGTTGTGCAGCCTCCTCTATTTGGATGTATTTTCTTCTTTGTTCAGCTAGAACCTTTTGGAAAATTGCTATCCACATGGCACCCTTTTTTTCATCATTGTCCATCACCCCACAAAGATACCTCTTCACACGGGTATATGAACCACTATATGGTTTTACTCCATGACAACCATGAGGGCACAAAAACTTGTAGCTTCCAGCGCCTTTTCCCCCTTCAAGTTTGGTCACATAGTTCCACAAGGGTGTCAATGCAGCTTTCCCCTCTTGTGATTCAATGTGTTCATCATCCCCTTCCTCTTCAAACCCTTCCTCCTTATCATACATTGCATCACTCATATGGGGACCACTTTCCTCTTCTTCTTCATGTTCTTCTCTTCTATTTCTACTCCCCCCTACCATCATCAAAACCAAGAGTGGAATGATACATAGAAGCCAAAAAAACATCATCTTTGAATATGAATATAGATGGTTGACAACCTACAAATAAATGTACAAGAAGAAAGAATGGGAAAGTGTAGGAGAGAGAGGAGAGAAAATACAAAAAACAATGACAAAAAAATGAGAAAGTTTGGGGTTTGCATTTACCTCTTTAGCTCTTGTAGATGGAAGCCCTTCTTCACTCCTCCAAGCTCCTCCTCCTTCACTCCTCCAAGCTCTCCTCAACTCTCTCTTCTCATCTCTTTCTCTTCTCTTCTTCAAGCTCTCTTCTCCTCTCTTCTCCAAGATCTCCAAAAACACAAGTGAGCAAATGTGAGGTGAAAGAGAGCTTATATCCTTTTCATCCTATCCCTAACTCAACACTAATCCACCTTCTAACCCAGCAAAAGCCAAAAATCAAAAATCAAAAATAAAAAATAAAATCGTTTTTTTGAGCTGCGCTAGTCGAATCCGTACGGCATTCGTACGAAAGCGCTTGCGATCCGTATGGATCCGTCTCTGAAGCGCGGCGCTTCCGTACGGCGATCCGCTATACGAAACGCGGATCCCGCCGTACAGATCGAAAAATCTAGGAAACGCAAATTTTTTTAGGAAATGCGTTTCGTACGGTGGATCTCGTACGGACCGCGTTTCGGGGTTTGGAGCCGGGGGGGGACGTTTCCTGCAACATTGCTTAGATCAAATTCTCCTCTGAGCACTACTCACTTCACAAAATCAATCACTTAGATTCACTCGATGTGTCTTTCCAAAGGAACCTCAAGCCTTCCTTTATAGCCTTCTCGTTGAGACTTCAACGACCGAGATTAGATCTCCAACAACTTACTTGATCCATGTTCTCTTGAAGATTCACACTCTGCTTTATTAATACCCTTTAATTTTTTAATTTTCCCAAGTTTAAACTTAGGGTCACATTAAAATAATTAATTATTTTAATAAAACACATTCTGAGTGGAATTTTCACAAACAATTTATGGGTTCTTTGGAATACATGTGCCTAAGCCTCTCCACAAATTTTGAGACTTGAGCACTTCGATGCTACCAAAAATCAACAAGATCGAATGGACAATCCTATATGGAAGGAACAAGCCCTCCAAGCTGATGTGGTGCCATGCTTAGCTCATGTCGCTCAGTCCTGCTAACCTAGCCATCCCCTCGGGTACGTCTAGACAACTCTGCCTCCATCAATCCAAAGCGTAAGGGTGGTCTAATAACGTTGTAGACCCCGTAGTGTGACTCTAAAGCGAACTGTGCTGAAAACCCAGCGCACGGCCTCTCTATTGCCGCCCATCAATGGCTAGCCCAAAGGATGGTTGTACATCCTCTTCCACCATCGACTCAACATGAGCCTCTAACTGCTCCTCCATAGACAACCCAACACGCAAGACATGCTCACCAGTCAATTGCAGGTGATTTTCGCCCGGCAACTCTGTCATATACCTAGAGGACTCTGTACCTATCAGCTCCTCAACAATAGTGGAGATGTCTCCTAGCACCTCATCAACCTGTGGTGCGTTGTTATCACCTAAGAACTCAGTCACAACCCCGGATACCTTATCAATGAATACCTCAACAATGGATGTGTCTCATCAACAGGTGTATGCTCAACTATCTCCTTGCCAACCATGGCCCTTTCAACTACTCTTTCATCTTCTTCCTTAATCCTCCTCATTATCCCTGCATAATTCCACGAAAATTCCATTGATTTGTGCATGTCTCTTAGTTCACAAAACTACCAAAAACAGAGGGACGCTTGAATAACATGTCCCAATGATTGGTATGCCCTCCAATTTTCTTCCATTAACTCCACATCAGTTCCAATCATTTCTTGTCATCTTGATGCATTATGCACAATTTTGGGAATAGTGGATTTGTTGTATAATTAGAATGGTCCCGATTTCACAATTGTTGCACAAATCAGTTGCTTCCCCAAATCAATCATCATTTGTTGCATCCTAATCACCTCATTCAAGGTTATTGCCATGTTGTTTGATTTTAACCTTTCTTTGGATCCCAAGACTTCTTAGTTTTATTCTGGTCTTGTCATAAAATGAAGGGTTTCCCACAAGATGAGACAAGATTATGGATCTGATACCACTGTAATGTTCCAAAATAGAGAAAACAATGATATGCAAGAAAATAATAATTTTTGCACAATAGAAATTTTACACAATGCAGTAAATACCTAGAACAAAAAAAATCATGGAAGTCGTTGAGCCATTTTATTATAGAAATGGGAAAAAGAATAAATATATAGAAGAAATGCACCTGGGCTTGCCTTTCTGGCAAGCAGAGAAAAGCTCGGACAAAACAAATAAGACCCAGAAAACTGTCCAGTGATTTTTTGTGTTGTCCCAATGAATCTGCACTAGTTGTTGTAATGGAATAGCTAAAAACACCACTTCTAGTGCTCAGAAAATTCTGCAAAATGACTCCCAAAATTCTGAAGTCAATCCAACCAAAACCCAAAAATAGTTTGGCTTGATCATGATCCTCCAAAATTGACCTCCAATAGGCCCTAAGTTCTCAAGTGACTGCTAAAGCGCACAGTCTACAGAATCGCCAACAAAATACTCCACAACTCTCCAAAAGTGTAACAAACAACTCCTCCAGCACTTCCCTTATTTCTCCCGGCAAACAACGGCCCAAATGACTAAGGCACTATCTCACATGTGTGCCCAACTTTACCCCTCTACACTGGCCCAGTGACTGCCAAACAACTCCTAAATAATGCAATCTATCCCAGCGTCCAAACTCACCCAATAGCTTAGAAAGCTACTGAGGGTCCTCCTCCAAATATTCTCCCAGCAACAAACCCCCAGAAAAGCGCTGCAATAATCTCACAAGAAACAATACTACGTCCTCCAAAAATACACATTGTTGGGGCAAACTAATTGCAAATGTTGAAAATAACTCTATGAAACTCCCTCGGCTAACAATGGATGAACCAATCTAGGGTGGCACTCGAAGTCCCCCGAAGAATGGGTGAGTTCTCCGCTTCGAAAACTCGTGCTAAACAACAAGTGACCTGGCTAAGCAGCTTGAGCAACAGAGATAAAATCGATAAGCCAAGAATACCAAATGAAGTGTGTTGCCTTCCTATTATAACTTTCGTCGAGCCTTTCTTCCCGCCTTTTCTTCCTTCTCATGCATTTCGAATCATTGGCTTATGGAGTGCGTATTTATTATGTGGGTGGTCCCCACATATCATTAAGAAAACAAAATAAAATAGAATTAACTTGCCTCTAACTCCCAAGTCTTCTATCAAAAATCATATGGGCCCCGTCTTCACCAAAATTGGCCCCAAAAATGTAGAAATAAATCTTGTTGCAAAAAACTTTAAGAAGGGAGATTACAGAATACAAGGTTAACCACCAATTTGGACAAGGGGGCAAGAGTACAAACCAAGCCCATTCTTCGAGTCGAATCCCCCCACCAATCCATGCCCAAAGTGTCCATGATAAGTAAGCAAAGATACCCAAATACATAATGAAAAGCCTTAACTTTGGGGTCGGAAGGCCCACCTTCAAACATACAATCATAACAGATGAGCGAGTGTCCTGTTACCACTCAAACCAGCAGAGGACCTATAAGGGGTTCCTAAGAGGACACCTGCTAGGTTAAGGGAAACGATGGAGACTTAGCCCACTGTCACCACAACTAAGGTTCCCTACTCTTTACGGACTTCCACCAATGGGAGGAGACCCGATGTTTTTAGGAAGCCACTTATAGAGGTCATACCAACAAATATATGAGAAGTGACCCCTTAGACCCCTTCCCTAGGATAGGATGAAGAATGGAACTTTCTTTCTTTTTAAGCAAGGAACTTGAAATTCTAGGGAGAGGGGATGAGGATTGGAGGGTTGAGGGAGAAGAATATGACTTATAAAGTGGTTTCCCAATCCCTAAAATCCCTTGGGAACTTGGATTCCCGAGTAGTCTTTCATAAATAGTCTTTGGTGAAGAATGGGGCCACACGAGGTCAATTGGACCCAACCTAGGTTAGGGGATGGCACTGGGGCTTCACTCAATGAACCTATGGTATATCACGTGCACCATTGGCATACTAAACAATGCCCCTAATTTGACTACATATTGGAAAATGCCTCTAAAAATCACATTATTTAACCCCCAACCAATAAAAACCCAATTCACCTTCAATGTTGATTTGTGGGTAGCATCGGATGTGCTCTGTGAAAATTTCAAACTGAAATCTAAATAGTTGCAATGATAGATTTATTTCCCCTACTTATTATTTCAATAAGTTATTATTCATAAATCTTTCGGCAAATATTGAAATAAATACTATCGCAACATTCAAAAATATAAATGCAAAGAAATAAACAGTAGAGAACATAAGCACAAGAATCAAACACATGTACACAATTATTTTTGGACAATTGTCCCCGGAAAAACCCAATGTGGGGTGCAGCAAATGAGGGTTTTATTAATTCTTCAGCAAATGATATCTTTACAGGGAAATATGACGGCAGATAAATTCTGAAACACCTGACTAAATTTTCGGCTTACATGGACAATTCTCTGACACCCTGAACAACACCTGCATGCTCCTGTGTCTCTTTGTGTGATTCACTACGCAATCCCAGGGCTGGACTACGTGAGTCTGCATGGAGACTGCGTGGGTTCTCTGTGTTGCAACCTCAAGCTGCCTCTAGTGACCCATTGCTGCCCTCCGTCCCTGATCTCGATCACCACTGACTCCCTCCTCCTTCTGCTTCTGCAAACTTCTCGCCCTGCAACTCTCCCACTGAAATCGAATTATACATCATAATGGATCTCCTTCAGGTATTGAGTGTATGCCCAGCTTGTTTTCCAAATGACCCTCAACCCTGCTTTTATAATCTCCCTGTTGGAGAACCAACGGCCCAGATTAAAAGATTAATCATTGGCTAAGATTAAAACTCGACTTGATCCATGTTTTCTAGAAGATTCTTAATAATACCCTTTAATTAATTTATTTCCCTAAGTTTAGACTTAGGGTCTTCATTAAAATAATTAATTATTTTAATAAGTCATGACTCGAGTGGAATTTCCACAAACCGTTTCTGTGTTCTTTAGAATGCCGTTGTCCAAGCCTCCCTACAAAGTTTCAGACTTGGAACACTTCCGGATGCTACAAAAATCAACACTCCCTCTTAGAGAGGAATGTGTTCCGACAATATGCCTGCTGCATGTTGTTCTGATTTTGATGCACCCTTTGAGTTGTTGATCTCAGGACTCTGCCCCCCCATCTGCTGCGTTGCTACCTCCTATATTAATGCCTTTGACACTGCCACTGTCACTGCTACCTCTGTACCACGGCTCCCTCTGAATACTAAATCTATCCATTCCTGCTACTGGAAGGGATTCTTTATCATCCCCATCTTCTCTCTGAAGTAGACAAACTTTGTCTTCCCTAGAGCCTTTGTGAGGATGTCTGCCACCTGTTCTCCTGCTGGAGTGTACTGCAACTGAACAACTCTTTGTTGTACACAGTCCTTGATGAAGTGACACCTGATGTCAATATGTTTCAACCTATCATGAAACACTGGATTCTCAGAGAGCTTTATGCAACTCTGATTATCACACAAGATGTTGGTCGCTTCCATTTTCTCCTTGAGTAGATTCACTAGCAGTTTCCTAAGCCATATGGCTTCGCATGAAGTTGTGCTAGCTGCCGTATACTCTGATTTGCTGAGCTCAATGCTACAGACTTTTGTTTCCTACTGCACCAAAAAGTCATTTTTGATCCTAGACTGAAATAGTACCCACTAGTACTCTTTCGATCAACTGAACTTCCAGCCGAACCCACTCAACCTGACATCATTGCAACGAGTATACTTCAATCCAAGCTTGATTGCTCCTTGAAGGTACCTAAGAACATGCTTGGTTGCTGCCCAATGTCCCCTCTTCAGTTCCACCATGAACTAACTAATGGTATTTACAGCATAACAGATGTCTGGCTTTGTATTTACCAGATACATCAGTGACCCTATGAGTTGCCTATATAGCGTAGGATCAGCCTCATCATCTTCGGACGTGTCGATTTTCTTCCAGTTGGTGATCATTGGAGTTGTCATGGGTCTACAATCCTCCATCTGAAATCTCTTCAGAATCTCTGTAGTGCATCTTCCTTAACCAAGGAAGATCTCCCCGTTCTGCTGCCAAACCTCCAACCCCAGAAAATAGTGCATTCGTCCTAGATCATTCATGTCAAATTCTTCAGCCAAATTCTTCTTACAATTTGTGATGAGCCTTGATGATCCCATCCAGAACATATCATATACATACAAAACCAGTGTCAAGGGCTCACTCCCTACTCTTAGATAGTAGAGATTGGGATTTGCGTCACTCTTGACAAATCCCATCTTCTGCAAGTAGCTGTCAATTCAACCATACCAGGCTCTAGGAGCTTGCTTCAGTCCATACAACGCTTTCTTCAATCTGCGCACATGAGTTTTCTAATCATATGTCTCCAAGCCCTCTGGTTGTTCTATATACACCTCTTCTTCTATCACTCCATTCAAGAATGTCGTCTTGACGTCCATCTGGTGAACTTCCCATCCCATTTGCGCAACAAGGGATATCACGGACATAATAGAGGTGTACCTGGCTACTAGGGCGAAGGTTTCTTCATAGTCAATTCCTTCCTTCTGAGCATACCCCTTAGCCACAAACCTAGCTTTAAATTTCTAGATGTTGTCGTCTGAATCATACTTGATTTAGTAGATCCACTTGGATCCTACAACTGATCTCTCCTGAGGTCTAGGTACTACTTCCCAGACATCATTCGTCATGATGGAACTGTACTCTTCTACCATTGCATCAACCCACACCTAGTGCTGAGCTGCTTCCCGAAAACTGTAAGGTTCTCCAACTTGAGCAACCAAGGCTTGATACCTCTCAGGTTGCCTACGTTGTCTCTTCTCATTTCGAGGGATTCTAACAAAGTCCTCTGCATCCTTCAAAATCTATCGAACTTCCATGCTCATTCTCCCACTGGTAGTGGATGGATCTACTGGCTCTCCCTCTTACAAATCCTCGAGAGACACATTCTTTGGATCACTATGCCTTGGAGAGGAAACCGAATTTTCTGATGCTGGTTGTTGAGGCTGGACCAGAGGCTCTTCCTCAGACTACTTAGAAGAAGGTAGCTCACGTGATCTTTTGAAGGCCTTCTCCTCAATGAACTTTGCATCCCTTCGCACCACAACTTTCCTGTTATCAGGAATGTAGATGCAATAAGCCTTTGCATTCTCATTGTATCCTACCAGATACCCCTTTTCGGCAGTCATCTCCAACTTCTTCCTCTTCTCACTAGGCACACGACAGTAAGTTGTACTACCAAAGATCCTAAAGTGACTCACTTCAGACTTACAGCCAGTGAAGACACTTTCTGGCGTGATCTTTCCCAGTGCAGCGTGAGGAGTATTGTTCTGAATGTGGACAGTTGTATTACACGCTTTAGCCCAATTTGGGCATTTCTTGGTCATATAGCACAGCTCTGGTTGCTTCAACAATAGTCCGATTCTTTCTTTCTGCCACACCATTCTGCTCCGAATTGTATGGAGTTGTCCACTCTCTTTTGATGCCTTCCCTTTCACAGAATCCAGTGAATTCTTTATCTATGTATTCACCACCATTATCTAATCGCAACACTTTGATCCGCTTCCCTGTCAGATTTTCCACTAGAGCCTTAAACTCTTTGAATCGACTGAAGACTTCATCCTTGGTCTTCAAGAAGTAGATCCAGGTTTTTCTGGAATGGTCATCAATGAAGGTGATGAAATATTCGGCACCGCTAAGAGCTCTAGTGGACATCGGCCCACAGATATCTGAGTGTATTAGATCCAATACACCTTTGGCCCTATTCTTGCTTCTCTGATACGCTGCCTTGGCATATTTTTCCAATACGCACCCCTTGCAAACATCATCTCGTTTAGTGCTCAGTTCTGGAACACCTGTGACAGTCTTCTGGAGAGTTCTCAACGTGCCATGATGCAAATGCCCCATTCTTCTGTGCCATAGCTCATTCAGGTCTGTTTCATCTACGCTGCCAACAAGTGCCATTGGAGAGTCAAATTGTAGCTTGTACAGTTTGTTGTTTCTCACCCCGATTTGTGCCTTCTTCTTCCAACTAGGGTGCTTGACATAGACTCTATTTCCAATAAATTAGATGTCATATCATCGATTTTGAAGCTGAGACACTAAGATTAAATTCATCCCCAAACCCGACACATGTAGCACATTAGTGGCCCGGATTCTATTTCCCGCCTCGATCTGAAAAACTATGGTACCTCTCCCAACAGGAGTGCATTTTTTTTTATTACCCATGGTTATTTTGAAATTCATCTACTCTTTTTAGTAGTCGGAAAAACAGTCACGTACACCAATCATGTGAGCAGAGGCTCCACTGTCAATATACCAGATATAGAAGAAGCAGTGCTTGATACGCAAGCAAAATCTTCCTCAAGTCTAGATGCCAATACAGAGACATCGTGATTCATTTGTTCTGTCATGCTTCTTCCCCTTAAAGAACTACATGGACCCTTCTGCGTTGTTGTCATAACAGTAGATTTTCGTTCACTGATAGATGCCCCCTTCGTGTTATTCATCTCTGGCTTTGATACCATGTGAAAATTTCAAACTGAAATCTAAACAGTTGCAATGATAGATTTATTTCTCCTACTACTTATTATTTCAATAAGTCATGACTCGAGTGGAATTTCCACAAACTGTTTCTAGGTTCTTTGGAATGTTGTTGTCCAAGCTTCTCTACAAAGTTTGAGACTTGGAACACTTCCGGATGCTACAAAAATCAACATGCTCTAGCTCTGAAACTCTATGGATAGGCTAGAACACATCAAATCTCCAAGACCCAGAAATCGTTTGGAGAAATTCCACCCGGAGCTTAAGTTATTCAAATAATTAATTATTTTAATGGAGACCCTAAGTCTAACTTAGGGAAATTAAATAATTAAAGTGAATTAATTTAAACATGTGGGTGAGAATGTTCTAAGTGACGAGGATCAAGTCTTTTCTAATCTTATCCGTCAATTAGAGATTAGATCACGGTTGTTGATTCGTCAACTGGAAAATTATTAAAGGAAGGCTTGCGATCAGTTGGAGAACACACACACACAACAGCAGCACTTGAGCTAAGTCGAAATTCTGGGACGTGGTTTGCTGAGAATTTCGGAGTGAGCTTCCAGTGCAGCGAGGGACAGTTCGGCAGCAGGATTTTTCATCCAAGGCCGAGAATAAAATAGCAGAGAGGCAGATTAGCACTAGAGAGGCAGCGCAGGCCTAGGAGGGGTGACGCAGAGCCAACAGTGCCGACGCAGAGCCAGCAAGGCTCACGCAGAGGGGACGCATAGCCAGAAAGGATGACGCAATCACTCAGAGAGTTGCGCTGGGGTTTCTGTGGGGCAGATCGGGTAGCCATCGAGCACTTTGATTTCTGAGCCGGAAAGGGTCACGGAGAGGGTGACGCAACTCCTGGAGAAGGTGATACAGTATAGCTTGTTGTAGCCATCGCTCAGCAGCATTTGGAGACTACGCAATCACCTATGGGGTTTCTTCATCCAGTTGTTGGATCCACCATAATATTTGTCTCCGGACCGAGGTACTTCTGCCGAAGATTTTCTTTGTTGGATGAGCCATATTGGCAACCTAGTTTGTATTTAGAAATCAGCTTGATAATAAAACCCTCAAGAGTTGTTGCACCAATTTTCCGGCATTCGGTTTTTCCGAAGACATTTGTCCGAAAAATTTGTGTGTCCTTTGTTTGCATGATTGCTTATTCTTCAGTACTTGATCTGTATAATTGTGTAGGCTGCAATGTAATTACTTTGATGTTTTCATGAACTATTCAGAAAATAACTTGTTAAGTTAAATCAAACAAGTAGGAGAAGTAAATCAGATTACTGTATTAGGATTTCTGTTTAGAAGATTCAGAAATTTTCACATGGTATCGAATCGTTTACAGATCGGGAAGAGTTGAAGCCATCCGCAGAAGACTAAAGAAAATTTGCTGCAGGAAGGTAGTTGTCTCAAGAGACACCGCAGATCCAGAGAGAGGCGAGGAAGGATGACGTAGTCACCTGTGGGGCTCACGCAGAGAATACGTCAACCAGGAGGAGTGACGTTGTAGCTGCATTAGTGGCAGCGCAGTGTTTGCTAGGCCAGCATAGGGGTTTCGTGCCTCCGTCTTTCCGGTTGTCGTGGCTGGAAGTGCAGATCGTTTTTCTTCAGTAGTTGTTGGTGGGGCATTGTTTCTGTTGGTGCAAAACAGTGTCTAGCAAGGCATGGAAAAGTAGAGGGAAGCAGTTCCTCAGCAGACTTATTGCCAAGAAGTCTAGATCCAATGCTCATCAGCATCAAATAGTGATCGGAGAGGACTGATTCGACATCAGTTGGCGGAGGATTTTTGGGAGGGAAATAATTTTTCACACGGCGCGAGTTCCTTAGAGGGTTTCTAGAGCCCAGAACTCGGATCCAAGTTTTGATGGGGTAGCAACAAAAAAGGGAGAAGTGAACCATTTCGACATCCTTCAGTTGAGCAAAGATGGCTACACATGGACTGAAAGATCAGGACAGGTTGGATGGAGCATCCAGCTTTGTCATCTGGAAGGCCAGAATCCTATCAGTTATAGATGAGCATCGTATCAAGCATCTCGCTAATTGCGCAGTTGTTGTTCCTGTTGACGTTGATCCGTTGAAGAAGTATGAAGAAGCTCAAGTGAAGGCTAAGCGCTTCATCATGGACGGAATCAAGGATCATGTGGTCCCACACATTGCTGAGAAGGACACAACACATGAGATGTGGACTTCTTTGACCACATTGTACCAAGGGACTTTTGTTCAGAGGAAAATGCTTATGGAGAATCAGCTTCGACTATTCCAGATGCTTAAGGGAGAAGAGATCGACCCCTTCCTCATTAGATTGAAGGCAGTCCGTGATCAACTAGTTGTTGTGGGGGCCATACCTGATGAAGGTCTTATGGTGAGGACTGCTCTGAATGCAGTTTCCGATGTGTGGGAGAACTTTGTCCAAGGCATTTTGGGCAAAGCAGTGATTCCAAGTTGGGAAAACATGTGGGCAGCTCTTCGAAGGGAAGAGATGGGAGGATGACCAAGGCGGGCATGAGCAACAGAGGGTTAAGATCAAGGAGGAGGAAGATGCGGCTCTCGCATCTAAGGGACAGCATGGGCGAAGGAAGAAGAAGAGAGACCTTTCAAAGGTCAGGTGCTTCAGGTGTGGTGATCTAGGACACTTCGCCACACAATGCCCTCACAAGAAGAAGGGAGATGACAAGTCTGATTCAAAGGCTGCCGCAGCTAAGGACGATGATGGAGATGATGACGATGTGGCCATGAGTGCTCATGTGCCTCGGGAGAAGAGGTGGGGCAAGATTGATCTGTAGTTCCTTCGAAATGCAATGAGGGGCAGGATCCTTGAGGTGCCCAAACTCTTGGATCACATACGAGCTACGAGAGCCCTTAATGATAGTAGCAGGATGACTGGAGTCAGTTGGTCCAAGGGATGATGGAGCAGCATTGGCAGAGCTAGGATGCTAAAGTCTTGAGCAGCACAAAGCAGAGGCAACAACAACATAGCAGCAGTGCAGAGCAGCAACAACGCAGAGCTCTAAAGGGTCAGCACAGATTAGCAACAGAGGGTGCTTCAGTATCGAGGTGCACTCAGACTGACTTGTATGTCAAGTCCTTGGGTGATGTTTTCAGTTCCTTACTTCTTAGCAACTGAGTTTCAGTGCAGTAGTTAGCAGTGGCAGTGCTATGAGCAACATATGCAGCGTTTGTGAGAAAACTGCAGTACAGATGAGGCAGTGGCAGTGGCAGTGACATGGGTAGCAGTACAGATAGCAGTAGGGCAGTGGATGAAGGGCAGCAACCGAGCATCAACAGCGCAAAGGACCGATGTCATGGACTAAGGTGATGCTTCAGGTTGAAGTATTGTTAGAGCACATTCCTCGCTAAGAGGTTGTGTTGATTTTTGGGTAGCATCAGATGTGCTCTAGCTCCGAAACTTTGTGGAGGGGCTAGAACACATGAGATCTCCAAGACCCAAAAATCGTTTGGGGAAATTCCACCCGGAGCTCAAGTTATTCAAATAATTAATTATTTTAATGGGGACCCTAAGACTAACTTAGGGAAATTAAATAATTAAAGTGAATTAATTTAAACATGTGTGTCAAAATGTTCTAAGTGATGAGGATCAAGTCTTTTCTAATCTTAGCCGTCGATTAGAGATTAGATCACGATCGTTTATTCGTCAACTAGAAAAGTATTAAAGGAAGGCTTGGGGTCAGTTGGAGAACACACACACGGAGTAGCAGCACTTGAGCTAAGTCGAAATTCTAGGGCACGATTTGCTGAGAATTTCGGAGTGAGCTTGTAGTGCAGTGAGGTGCAGTTCGACAACGGGATTTTTCATCCAAAGCCGAGAATACAATAGCAGAGAGGTAGATCAACAGCAGAGAAGAAGCGCAGGCCCAAGAAGGGTGACGCAGAGCCAGCAAGGCTCACGCAGAGGGGATGCAAAACCAAAAAGGGTGACACGGTCACTCAGAGAGCTGCGTTGGGGTTTCTATGGGGCAGATCGAGCAGCCATCCAGCGTTTTGATTTCTGAGCCGAGAAGGCTCACAAAGAAGCTGACGTAGCTCCTAGAGAAGGTGACGCAGTCCAGCTTGTTGTAGCCATTGCTCAGAAGCATTTGGAGACTGCGCAGTCACCTATGGATATGCCATAATATCTGTCTCCGGATAGAGGTACTTCTGCTGAGGATTTTCTCTATTGGGTGAGACATATTGGCACCCTAGTTTGTATTCAGAAATACGCTTAATAATAAAAACCTCAAGAGTTTTTGCACCGGTTTTCCCGCATTGCGTTTTTCGAGGGACATTTCTCCGAAAAATGCGTGTCCTTTGTCTACATGATTGCTTATTCTTCAGTACTTGATTTGTATAATTGTGTACGCTGCAGTGTATTTAGTTTGATGTTTTCATGAATTATTCAGAAAATAACTTGTTAAATTAAATCAAACAAGTAGGAGAAGTAAATCAGATTTACTGCAGTAGGATTTTTGTTTAGAAGATTCAGAAATTTTCACATTCCCAAAATAAAAAACCCCTGCTTTCACTAGATATTGTAGATATCCATTTTTTCATTAACATTTTTATGCCCATTTATAATTTTTCATCAACTTTGAGCTCCATTTTTTATACTTGCCAATATAAAAATCCTTTACCCTTATATATCCCCTAGTATATTATGTCATTTTTTCCTCAATAAATATCACCCAATATGAACCCACGTGTTATGGTATTGCTCCCCTAGTGAAGGCCCCGTGGGGGTTGGATTGTAGCAACCAATGATATTCCTAACCTGACCAAGGTGAGGGGAAAGGATCAAACAAGAATTTCCACCCAAAGATGTCAAATTGATCCTACTAGGTACTAGCCTTGGGAACACCAGGGCAAAACATTATCCTACACCAAGGGCTTGGGATATCTTGAGATTCCACTGTCGGATTTCCTTCAAATTCGGAGGATACCTAGCGGACCCACTAGCGCAGTAGATCCTGTGAGATTGAAGTTTTTCTATGGTCAATTTCCCGAGAAATTGATGCCCTAGGTGACCTAATGAGGCTACACCTAGGAAAAAAGGGGAAAAAGGTGAAAGTGAGGTTGAAATGATCACCCTTTGATGGACCAATGCCTAATTTCACTTGGGGATATGGAGTCAAGGAGAATTTTGAAGACGAATTTTGTTTCTTGCTCAATGAGGCTCCAAAAGTCAACTTCGGCGAATGTTAGAGGTAAAAGAAGAAAAGTGCCTTTAAAGCATGTATACTTCGTTACAAATGGTGAAGGCTTATCAAGATAACACGATCTCTAGGACATTTTCTTCATCCAACATGGCCCATACACAGAATAAGCTAAATAGACACATAATTCCACATTAAACACAAGCAGCAATTAGCCCTAATTATAGCGAAGTTCCAATGTATGCAGCAAAATGCAAAATAGTGTTAAATTTGCACTTACACGTTTGGAGAGTATATCCAACCAGCGTCACCTTTGCAACATAAGAAGCTCCAAGATAGAAAAGAACCCAATCCATACATCAAAATTCATTCATCATCCAAAAATATCCACCAAGGAAAAAGTGTGAAGTTCTCGAGAGAGAGAGATCCAAATCCAAGTGACGATACAAATGAATCCATCCAACTCTTATTTATACACCAAATAAGAGTTCAAGTTACCTAATGGGCCTACATTAGCCCCAAAAAATAATTCAATGTGTAGATTAACTGACTTTTGGAGACAAGCCCAACCAATTAGCTCACAAATGAAATAATAAGCCTCTCAGGAGGTCAAATAATAATTTATGCATGTCGTAGGGCCCTCCAAGAGGCCTAATGATGTCCATAAGTGCCATAATGAAGAATAAAATCCTCCAATGTGACGGACAAGAGGGTGGCCCCTTGTTCTCCAAACAATAAATATGTGGTGCTCCTAGTGGGTGTGGGGGCACACAAATGACATCATGGGTCTCCATACGAGTCGAAGATTGCCTGTAGACTATCCATAAGGGCTCAGATAATGAAATGAATGTTTCCATGTCATCATACAAGTCCTGGGACACCTACCAAGTGTGTGGTGCACTTGTGGGTCCAGCTAAGCATAGTTGTTAATTTTTGATATATATGGTATGTTATATGCTTTAGAGCAATTTACTTCAATCTTTCTCATTAGCCCAATATTAATTACCAGATTAGCAATCATATTAACTTGATAGTAAATGCAGACAAAACATAAACAGTAAGGAAAAGACAAGAGGACACAATGTTTGCTGGATGCCAGGGAAAACCCCCAATGCGGGGAAAACCCTTTGATCAAATCTTTTATTATTCTTCAAAATTTCAGCAGAGAGAGAGTACAATATACAAAATGCACTTGCCCAATCACTGTGAAAATAGTCCAATCAAACTACAGTGAACAGGATGCCCTAACCAAAAAGTCAATGTTGGTAAAACCAGCAAGAATACTCCTCCAAATCAGCTCGGTCAGACTCAGTCAATGCGGCCTCCAAAGATAAACCAAAACAGATCCAAAAATCGCAGTCAAACCTAGTCAATAGAAAGTCAACGCTGCGGTCAAAGCTGCCACGCTCAACCTACTCAAATTTTCTTGATTTCTGTGCCATAATATGTAGCCTAGGGGGAGCAAAGGAACTGCCTGAAAAACACAGCAAAAAGAGTGAAGTTGACCGTTGGTCAACGCTAGTCAACGTTGCTATAGTTGGCCCAAAAACAGATATGCGATTTCCAATATTTCTAGTCACCCTTGCCACACATGTGAAGAAGAAGAAAAATTGCTCCTTGTTGTACGAACCAATGATGAGAGGAGAGAGAAATATATGTTGACTGATGATGTCCAAAATGAGGAAGAGGTCTCTCATATTTATACAATTCGTTCAAAGTGGAAACACATCTATTGGGGCTTATGAGCCTACATTAGACTTCTGGCCGACATTGACAATTTGCACATGTGTGAGAGATTAAATTCAAAATCTCACTTCTGCTCATCCAAACAAGATGATATTTAGATCAATCTTGCACCTCTCGGAAAGAGGAATCCAACAAAAATATCATCTCCATCATATGAGTTGTCCAAGGTGGAGTTTGGCCCTAGTTTCCAATTTTAACAATAGTGTACCAAATGCATCTTCGTCATTGAAAAGGTGAATCTCTAGCCATCTCTAAACATCTCTAGGGATCCATGGAGCGTTGTCTACTGCTATGGAGGCCCATGGCTCTCTGCACACACACACTATATTTGCAAATGTAGCCCTCTGGAAGGCTAGGACCCCGTATAGGGAGACCAAACGCAAATGGACACCATCTGCAATCCGGCATAAGATTCAATGCGTCCCCTAGCCTTCCAGTACAAAAATTCATTAAAGTAATCGTGTAAATACCTTACAAACCATGGACAACAAGTGGATACTTCATAATGGCATGCCCTTTTGTAGTGGGCTTTGGCATGTGCTAATGTCTCCAAGCTCCAAAGGGGATTAGCCAAGTACCTTATTAGGTGGTTTCTACCTTTAGAAGATATAGTTTGTCCAAGGTACATCTCTCAAATGGTGGTGGCATGTGATAAAGAGGTGAAATGGAATAGGGAATGAGAGGGGCAATCCTGGGCCACATATCGGGGCACAAGGGTAGCTAGAGAAAGGGAAGACTACACATGGGTGTATGATGTGTAGGAGAGAGAAATCATGGTACATGAGGTGCTACGGCTTTGATTTTTCCACCCTTCTTTAGTCTTTGGCATTTTATGATTTTTCTTTGATTAACTACTTGGGGCTCAAAGGACAAGAGCATGATGTGTAAGATATAGCAGTGATTACCCCTTTTTTGATAGGGCGGTTCATTGCCCTCTGAAGGTTGGGATAATCATGGGTTCCTAAATGATAAAGGAGGTTCATCTAGGGCCTATGGAACCAGGGTGATGGCCATGGGTATGGGGTAGAGCTCATGTATTGCCTTTTGCCCACGTGCTAATTATATTTGTCCCAACCATCTTTTGCATTTTGTGGTACATTTTCCTGTTGGATGTGACCATTTATGCTTTTACTTTTCTTTTTCGCTGCTTCAACCTCTGAGGCATCGTTCCAAGCCTGACCCAAGATGGGGGCAAGGGAATGGGGAGGCTAGAACTCTGGACCCAGAGAGGCAATGTGGGCCCAAGTGGGAGAGATGATGAATGGAGGTATAGTGAATGGAAGGGGAGTAGTATATGTGGATAAAGGAGCGGGACCATGCAACCAAAGTTGGGTTTTCCCAAGTATTACCACCCTAGAACTAAATGGTCAGTAAAGGAGATCCCACGAGACTAAAATCGAAGGGTGACATCTAAAAGATATCAAGGGGAGAGAAGCACAAACTAAGCCCACTCTTTCCGTTGAATCCCCCCATCAATCCATGCCCAAAAGTGTTCATGATAAGTAAACCCAATACTCAATTACCAAATGACAAGACATACCTTTAGGTTCAGAAGGCACAGCTTCAAACATACGATCAATATAGATGGGTGAGGGACCAGACAGCTAGCTCAGGTGGCGGAGAAATGGCACAATGAGCTAGATGAGGATTGGAAGGAACTACTGGTTGCTAGCTAAGGTCCATCATGGAGAAAACATTTGTCCTGGGGATATCACCCACGAAGTAGTGGGTAACAGGTCCATAATGGTTGGCTCGGGTGGCGAAGATGGTGGAACATCGAGCTATCTAGTGGCTGCAAGGGGATGTTGGTTGCGAATTTATGACAATATAGGAGAAAAAATTCTCCTATGGGTGTCACCCACAAGTTGGTGGGTAACATTTGGCTCCAACTAGAATATGATCTCTCAGTAGAGTGCACGAACGAACACAAACGGAGAGGTCATGAGAACACCAACAATCTCCTGGGCCCGCAGACTTGTTACCTGTGCATCAAAGATTACACACTCATGGGGAAACATGTTTTTGTGTGGCCTTATGATCTTCCATGCTTATGTTAGGCCATAAAAATCAACAAGAAATATAATTTTGTTCTAGATGCAATTCTAATCTAAATGCACCTAATCTAGCATGATACAAGGATATTATGTTTGTTCTAATGCAAAAATCAATATGCAAAAGCATCCTACCCTAACATGCATGTTATCTCAAACAAAAACTAAGTGTATTCATAGAGCCAATGCAACCTGTTACCCACCACTCGTGGATAATATCCATAGGATAAAATTTTCCCCTAAATAGTACTTAGCCTGTAGCCAGCAACCCCTTGCAACCACCAGATAGCTCGATGTGCCACTATCTCCGCCACCTGAGCCAGCCATGTGCTCCCACGCACATTTGTTATGATTGTATGTTTGAAGGTGGGCCACCAGATAGCTCAATGTGCCACTATCTCCACCACCTGAGCCAGCCATGTGCTCCCACGCACATTTGTTATGATTGCATGTTTGAAGGTGGGCCTCCAGACCCCGAAGGTATGGGTTTTTCAATGGTATAGTTGCGTAATTTTGTTTACTTATCATCGGCGCTTTTGGGAATGGATTGGTGGGGGGATTTGGCGAAAACAGTGGGCTAGGTCTTTACTCTTGCCTTCTTTGCCCGATTTGGTGGTTAGAATTGTATTCTAGTCCCGTGGGATCTCCTTTACTGGCTACTAGCTTTGGGGCTGGCGCTACATGGGAAATCTCGATTTTGGTTGGGTGTTGATTTCTGGTAGCATCAGATGTGCTCTGAGTCTCAAAATTTGCAGGGATGCTTAGGCACATGTATTCCAAAGAACCCAGAAAGCGTTTTGGGAATTTCCACCTGGATTGTGTTTTATGAAAATAATTAATTATTTTTAATAGAACCCTAAGTTTAAACTTAGGAAATTAAAATAATTTAAGGGTATTAATTAAAATAGGGTGTGAATCTTCTAGAAAAGGATGAACATTAAGTCAAGTTAATCTTAGCTGTTGATTAGCAATTTAATCTTCGTCGTTGAAGTCTCAACGAGAATATTATAAGGACTTGATGGGGCATTTGGAAAATACACCGATAGAGTCTAGAGATAGGTTTCTCAAGTGAGAAGTGCTTAGAAGAAGATCATCGAGTTGATTCGATTCCAGTGAGAAGCAGTGATAGTTCTAGTTGGAAGATCTCTTCCTGATCCGGGAATACTTTGCAGAGAAGACAGTGAGCAATATGCAGAAGATGCAGCATAGCAGCTACGCAGAGGCAACAATATGCAGAAGAGGCAGCGTAGCAGCTACGCAAAGGCAGCGGAGAGCCATGCAGAGGCAGCGTTGAGGAGATCAGTGATTTTGCTGAGGATTAGTCAAATCCAATCCTGGAGTGTCAAGGTGTGAGACCGGAGGGGCCCGAAGATCAAATCCAGCCAGCAGAAGATCTGACATAAGGATTTGACGCAGTTCCTAGCCATGGTGACGCAGATCTGCGCAGTGGCACCACAAAGACTGCGCAAACGCAATGTGGGGTTGTCTAGTTCACCGTTGGGTCAGTGTTGGATCTCTTGTGACAGTGTGAGGTATTGCTCACTATTTCTCTGTAAGTTAGATTCTCTGTGTGGATGGCCAGTAAGGCATCCTAGTTTGTATTCATAACTTCTGATTAATAATATCAAACCCTCACTTACTGCACTGATTTTCCCACATTAGGTTTTTCTGGGGACTTATTCCAAAAACAACGGTGTCACTTGTGTGTTATTTCATTTCTTGCTCAGATCTTGTTTATACATTTAATTTCCACGGTTTATTTAAGTGAGGGTTGCACTGTGATGTATTCAGTGTTTGTCGTAGTTAACTGCAAATAAATTGTTAAGTAATAATTAACAATTAGGTGAATATTTTCCAGTTGTTGCAATAGGATTCCTATGCAAGAATTTTCACAGGGCGGTCCCGCTTTCCGACACCATATACATCACCCCACTCCACTCATTTTAACACCATTTATCACTTTCTCCATTCGGGTTCACATTTGTCCACTGGATCTAGAAAGAGTTAGCCTCCCCATCCTCTTATTCACACTTTGGGTCGGGCCTGGGACGATGCCTCGAAGGTTGATGCAGCTAAAAGAAAAGAAAAACATAATTTGGCCACTCTCAACAGCAAACGTACCATACAATGCAAAAGATGGTTGGGACATACACATTTAGCACATGGGAAAAAGCCAAGCATGAGCTATACCCCTATCATTATGGCCATCACTTTGGTTCCTAGGGTCGTTCATATTGACCCCTTTCATCATTAAGGAACCCATGATTGACCCAACCCCTCGTGGGAAATGAATCACTCCACCTTAAAGGGGTGATCACTGTTATATCCTACACATCATGCTCTCATCCCCTGGAGCCCCGAGCAGTTATGAAGAAAAATCAATAAAAGACAAAAAGCATATGAAGAAGGGTGGAAAAACAAAGGTCGAGGTAACTCATGTACCACGATTGCTCCCTCCTACATTCATACACCCAAGTGTGGACTTCCCTTATTATGGCCACATCTATACTATGGCATGTGGCTTCGAGCCTTCCCCTGATGACCCGTTCTATTCCACCATTATATCACATGCCACCTACCACTTGATGGATGCACCATGGACATTTCACCCCCTTTAGAGGTAGAAACCACCTAATAGGCTCCTTGGTTAACCCCTTTATTGAGCTTGGAGACACATGTACATGCTAAAGCCCAATATGGAAGGACATGCCACTATGTAGTGTCCATTTGATTCCATGATTTGTAAGCTCTTTTGCTCAATTACTCTAATAATTTGTTGTACTGGAAGGCAAGGGGACACATTAGCTCTCATACAGGATTGCATATGGTCTCCATTTGGGGTTTGGTCTCCCTATACAGGATCCAATCCCTCCAGAGGGCCATATTGGCACTTATAGGGTGAGCGTTGAGAGCCATGGGCATCCACCATAGCAGAGAGCAGATTGCCACTTCATGGATTGCTCAACACAATTCATTGATTGCTCGTGTTCCACCATTTGGATGAGGATGATGCACCTGGACCACCCTTCCCATCCGATTTCACACTTACACCACACACTTGGTGGATATTCCGTTGAGTTTTTTGATATGTTGGGGTAGCATCAAATGTGCTCTAGCTCCCAAAATTTGTGGAGGGACTAGATTACATGAGATCTCTAAGACCCAGAAAGGGACTTGAGAAATTCCATCCAGTTTGGGAGATAATTAATTAATTAATGTTTTTAATTAAGGACCCCAAGTCTAACTTAGGAAAATTAAAATATTAAAGGTAATTAATTTAAACATGTGATGGAAATGAATTAAGTCACATGGATGAAACTGTCTTTTAATCTTAGCCATCGATTCAAGATTAGATCATGGTCGTTGGTTTCCCAACGAGAAAAGTATAAAGGAAAGGCTGGGGGTCAGTTGGAGAACACACACACGGAGGAAGAGCACTGACACTAAGCTAGAATTTTAGGGCATGGTTTGCTAAGAATTTTCAGAAGTGTTTCAACTGCGGCGAGGGGTAGTATTGGCTAAGGGGATGGTCCGATCCCAGAGCCAAGAGTCAGCAAGAAGCAGAGAAGTAGCTACCAGGAACAGCGTAGAGAAGCCGATGCTACACAGCAGTTGTGCAGCATAGAGGGTTTCAGTCGCTACATAGGCCCAGAAAAGGCAGCGCAGAGGTAGCAGGAGGCCATCCAGGCTTACGCAGGGCTGGCCAAGGCAGCGTAAGGACTGCGTCACCCAGTCTAGGGTTACACAACCCTCTCCTGAGTAGCGAAGGGGCATCAGCAGGCTAGCAGGGCTGACGCAAGCAGCTTCGGAGCAGTGTTGGGTTTTCTAGAGGCAGAAAGGGGCTGAGTTCTGTAAATCTCGTTCGAGGGTGTGAATCAGTCCAGTTTTCAGTCTCTGGAACAACAAGTATTGCTGCAAATCTTATATTTCTCTGTCGGGTGAACCAGTAATGTACCCAGATTTGTTGTACTTAGATTCTACATATTAATATAAATCCTCCAGTAGCCAGAAGATCAGTTTTCCCGCATTGGGTTTTTCCGGGGACAATTGTCCAAAAAATCTTATGTCATTTTGTATGTGTGCATGTATTCAGTTTTAGATCGGTATCAGTGAGTATTGTTAATGTGTTTACTTCGATGTTAATACTGAATTTTCAGATTAATAACTTGATTAAGTAGGAGAAGTATACCCAGATTTAACAGTAGGGTTTCTGCATAAACCAATATTCAGAAATTTTCACATATTCTGAGGCTCAGATGACAATGTGTGTCACCATGGGAGACAGAGAGAGGGCTTATGTCATCATTCTAGCCCTTACAAATGGCATACAGACATTATCGATCCTCCCGGAGACCCATCATGATGTTATTGTGCCCCCACACCCACTTGGGGATGCCACATTAGATTTGCTTGAGTATCAAGGGGCCACCCCCTTTGATCCCTACGTTTGGAGCCTATTCTCTTACATTGGCACACTTTGGACCCCACTAGGTCTCCTCAATGGCCCAACGACTCGTTATATCTACTATTTTCCATCTTAAGAGGCTTCATCTTTGTATTATTGAGCTATCTTGGTGGGCTTGTCACCAAGTCATATTACTGTTGTACATTATTTTATTATTTGGGACTTGATTAAGCCATTTACGCTATTCAAAGTTCAAACTCCCTTATGATTGTATAAATAGATGAGAGGCTCATTCATTCCTCTCCTCATCGCTTGGATTGAATTATTAGTATCTCTTGAGAGAATTTCACATTTCCTTTTGAACGACAAGTTTGGTTTCATGGATGAATTTTGATGTTTGGTTACTATCTCTTGATCTTGAAGCTTCGAATTATGTTTGAATTGATGATTGCATATACTCATAATACATGGAAGTGTTATTTTCATGTCTATATTTATATTTATATTTATCCCGTCACATGAATAATGTCTGGGATTTTCGCTCTCTATATCTGAAATTGCCCTAGATTAATGCGAAATTGTGGAATTTTGAACTATTGATTTGTTGCATATATTACATGTGTCTTGTATGGTGAACGAATGCTCCTAGAGGTAAAAAAAATCATTGATGTTACATTGACAAGTCATCAAATCTTTCACATTTAAGTATAAATACCTTTAGTAACCGAGTTCTTACCCTAGATGCTATGCAAAGTTGCTTAAGGTCTCCTTGACTGAGTAAACGGTTCTCCAAACTTTGAAATCACCTTGACTCAATCTCTCTCTAAAGGCAAGACGCTCGTCTGTAGAAATTTCTTGTTTTCCCACCCCGGTTTTCAGTTTCACCTTATTTCTCCAAATAGTTAAATGCCCTTTCCCATATCCTTACATTCAACAACATCCAAAAATAAATTTTTGTCAAAATACAATTGAAAATTTACGTATCGCCGGAAATGCGTAAATAAAAATCATTACATAAAAAATGTACCCATTCACTTCAACACATTTAACATCGATATTTTTGGTCAACATGACCCTGGAAAACTCCACAACTCTTGGGGAAAACCAGTTTGAGAGCTTCTCTTTTATTTTTCTGAATATTGCTTTTTACAGTGAAACAGAAAAAACTCAGAAAAAATTCCAGCAACCAATTTACAGACTTATCTCGATTTCCGTGCTTGCACACCGCCTCGGAAATTGTGTCAAATCAGCAACAATAGAAAACAGAAAATTTATAGCACCTTAGGACAACATTAAATGTTGTACGGCCACCTCGGGAAGCATGCCGGAATAGTCGTACTTTGCTGTACGGACTGTACAGATTTTGTACAGCAACCTCTCTCGAAATGCGTGCCAAAAAACAAAGTTGTAGTTGTTGTCCTCTTCCTCGGTTTTTGTACCGAAAATGACAGCCACCCTCTTCCTTGAAAAACGTGCCTGATTTTTGTGCCTTGGAGTGCGTGCTTGTTGCTGTACCCTCTTCCTCGATTTCTGTGCCTCCTCACTTGGAAACACTACCTCTCCTTTGCTGTATGGATTTTCTGCCTCGGTATGTGTGCCAATAAATGCTGCTGTACCTTTGCTGAAATCTCTTCACTGCTGCCCTCTTTCTCACTGCTCAAAAAAATCTCCAGCTCTCCTTCTCTCCTTTTCTCAATCTGCTCATGAAAGAATGAATGACCTTTTCCCTCTTTTTCCTCCTTTAACCTAACCCCAAGTGATCTTGGGAAATCCCTAAATCCAATGTATTATTCGAAATAGATTGAGGATCTAGAAGCCTAGATTAAATGCTCATTTAAATCTCACTATTTTGAATTCACCATTTACAAAGACCACCTATTACTATTTGTATCATTTTTCTTTCACTTTGATATCAATGGAGTAAAGTCTATTTTAAATTGAGATTTCTAGTAACTTTATCACTTAAAGTCACTTTAAAATTAGACTTTAGTAACTTTATCACTTAAAGTCACTTTTAAATTAGATTTGACTTTATAACTTTATAAAGTCACTTTAGGAGAAAAATTAAATTATTTTGGACACTTTTCCCTAGGCCAAAGATCAAAGCCTTAGAGAACCACCTGTCCTCCGGTAACCAAATTTCAACACTCCCTCTTACTGAAGAAGGTGTTCCTCACCACACCCATCTTGTTTCTAAAGTAGACATGCTTGCCCCATGGTAAAACTTTGGTAAGAATATCTGCAACTTGCTCATCAATGGGAATATACTCAAGCTTCACAACTCCCTTCTGAACATAGTCTCTGATGAAATGATATTTGATCTCGATATGCTTTGACCTGTCATGAAATACTGGACTGTATTTAATGTCTCCATTATCATCACAAAGAATCATCGAAGGTCTCAACTACGACCAAATAAGCCAAACAACATTCAAGCGTATGGCTCCTCACAACTAGCTAGATCGTCGCTATATACTGTCACGCGAACTTCAATGCTATCGATCGTCGTTTCCGCCGAACCATGACACCATCGCCAAACCTAACCAAAATAAAGACTCCCCGAGGTACTCTCTCCTATCGTGGCTAACAACTCCGCCCAATCGTAATCAAGGTAACCTAACAATCTCACCTATCCCCCTCGCCCGTAGTCCGCACCATTATCCATCATTCCCTCGCAGATTAAAAATGTGTTTTTTTAGTAAACACCCAAAGGAACCTTCCTAGGCTCACACATAAACTCACCCATCGTGTTGATCAGAAAACAAAGATCCTAAGTTCAGGTGATCAAATACATCAAGGAACCAATCGCACTGTCTCCATACCGTGGGATCCACCAACTCGAAATCTAAAGCATGAAGCTTCTTCCAATTGGTGATCATCGGTGTCGACATGGGTCTACAATCCTCCATGTGGAATCTGCCAAGGATGTCCACAATATACTTCCCCTGCCCTAAGAAGAAATGCCCCTCCTCCTGCCACACCTCCAAACCCAAAAAGTAATGCATCAAGCCGATGTCCTTCATCTCAAACTCCGCCGCAAGATCTCTCTTGCAGTGCTCTATGAGTCTCTCTGCACCTGTAATGACCAAGTCATCCACATACAGCACCAAAATGAGAGGCTCCTCACCTATCACAATATAGTAAAGGTTCGGATTTGCCTCACTCTTTGTGAAACCCATCTCCTGCAAGTATGTATCTATCCTGGAGTACCAAGCTCTGGGAGCTTGCTTCAGGCCATAAAGGGCCTTCTTCAGTCTGCACACATGGGACTCCTTTCCATGCACCTCAAAGCCCTGTGGCTGCTCAATGTACACCTCCTCCTGTATGAAGCCATTGAGAAATGCGGTCTTCACATCCATCTGGTGGATCTTCCAACCCATCTCTGCTGCTATCGATATAATGGAGCGGATCGAAGTATATCGAGCCACGGAGCGAAGGTCTCCTCATAATCAACTCCCTCTACCTGGGAGAACCCTCTAGCCACAAACCTCGCTTTGAATTTCTCAATGCTGCCATCTGCAGCATGCTTTACCTTGTAAAGCCATCTGGAAGTAACCACGGATTTGCCCTCAGGCCTCGGCACCACCTCCCAAACATCATTCTTCATGATAGAAGAATACTCCCCCTGCATGGCCTCTCTCCAGACCTGCTGGCTAGCTGCCTCCTCATAGCTAGAAGGCTCAGAGTCAAGGATGCTGGTAGCCATTGCCATATAGCTACAAAACCTCTCAGGTGGTCTGCTCTCTCTGACCGGCCTCTTAGGCTCAGCAACAGATGTGGCATCTCTCAAGGTGTCCTGAAGCCACTTGGGCTTCCTCTTCCCTGAGCACACTTCTCCTGCTGGAGAATAAAACTCCTCCTCCTCAACATCAGGAGCCTGAACTCCTAACTGTCTGTTTGCTGTCCTCCTGCCTGCACCTGAACCTGTAGATGCTGAGGTACCGTGTGAACTGTCCATCAGTGGACTCCCAAGTGAGCTGCTCTGTGGACTGCTCTGCATGCTGCCCGTAGCACCACCCCTCTGACTCGGCGAGCCACTCCCCACTGACGAACCTGACATCGTCATAGATGTACCTCCTGATCCTCCTGATCCCTGCCCACTGGATCCCTGTGACTGACTCAACTGCTGCTGAGGGTCTGGCTGATCCAGATACTCTAACTCCCGTGACCTCCTAAAGGCCCTGTCCTCCTCGAACTTCACATCCCGCCTGACAACAACTTTCCTCTGCGCAAGAATGTAAATCCGAAAGGCCTTGGAGGTCTCACTGTAGCCCACAAAGATACCCTTCTCTGCGGTGGGCTCTAGTTTGGTCCTCTTCTCCTTGGGTATGTTGGAGTATGTGATGCACCCAAAGATACGAAGATGACCAATATCAGGCTTCTTCCCAGAAAAAGCCTCCTCCGGAGTCATGTGCCCCAAGGCACGATGCAGACTCCTGTTCTGCAAATAAACAGCTGTGTTGCAGGCCTCTGCCCACAAAACAATGGCAACCCCTGATCATGTAACATGGCTTTGGCAGCCCCTCCGATGGATCTGTTCTTCCTCTCCGCAACCCCGTTCTGCTGGGGGTTGTAAGGAACAGTGAACTCCCTCCTAATGCCTGCCTCCGCACAATAGTCAACAAACTCTCCAAGGGTGTACTCTCTTCCATTGTTCGACCTCAGGGACTTGATCTTCCGACCTGTCTGTGTCTCCACAAGAGCTCTGAACTCCTGAAACCACTTGAAGACCTCACTCTTGGTCTTCAAGAAATAAATCCAGGTCCTCCTGGAGTGATCATCAATGAATAAAACATAGTACTCATATCCACTCAAGGAAACATGAGACATCCGACCGCTCACACCGGAATGAATCAACCGGGCATCCTGGCCGGGGCTCGTTGTCACTCGCAAAAGGGGATTTGGCAAACTTGCCCATCGCACATCCTCGCAAGCATCAAAATGATCGCATGAAATCTGGCATACCCGTAGTGATCTCCTTATCTCCGAAAGAAGGTCCTCTAATTTTCATGAGCATATGTCCTGGGCTACAAGCAATCTCACACAACATACGTACACCTATCACCTAATTGAATCACTAGAGTCACTGGATAGTATCAAAGACTGTCTCCTCCCTTAATGCTGTCTCATATCCTCTATCCTCCAAAGCTGAGACAGATATGAGGTGAGGTTCTTCCTCATCCGTGGCACATAAAGAACATCTGACACCTTCAAGGGAGGTTTGGACTCCCTCTGAAATGTCAATGTTCCCACACCGACTGCTCTAACAACTCTGTCATCACCGAGTACTACCTCTACATCAGTGCCACGCTCTGAAAGCTCTGAGAAGTACTCACGGACTCCTGTCATGTGACGTGAAGCCCCATTGTCCACATACCAGATACCCGAAGATGCTCCGCTAATCGAGGGAACTGCATGCTCCCTCTGAACCTCTATGGCAGATAATCCTGCACTAGAAGACTCACACGCAATGAACCCAAACTCCCGGTCAAAGCGATCTGCAAAGTCCTCAACCTCCGCTGAAGCTGCCATGCTCTGGTTCTTCCCCTTCTTCTTCTTCTTCTCCGGACACACAACTGCATAGTGTCCCATCTTCTGACAATTCCAACACTTCACTTTGGAATAGTCCTTCTGTGAGTTATCCTGTTTACCTTTACCTTTGCCTTTGCCCCCACCATTGCTTGTGGAAGTCTGCTTCTTCCCTTTGCCTTTCTTGCGTCCTGCCAACAGTGCTACATCCTCATCCTGCTCAACTGGCTTGGCTGCCCCAAGCTGACCTTTCCTGATCTCTGTCTGAATGCAATCATCCCAAACCCTCTCCCATGTGGGAAGGGTCTCACGTGCACAAACCCCATCAGCAAAGTTCATCCATGAACGGGGGAGGCCATTCACTGCAATCCGCACCAACTCAGTGGGTGGAATGGCCTCTCCAATCGCCGCCAACTCATCTCTCACATTAGTAATCTTTGTGAGATATCCAGCTGCACTATCATTACCCATCTTAATGGTCTTCAGCTTCTCCTTCAGGACCATTTTCCGGTTCTCATTGGTACTTTGGTAGAGATTGGACAATGTTGTCCACATCTCATGAGCATTTCTCTTTCCTCTCACATGAGGAATGCAATGGTATTTGATTCCGTCTAGAATAAATCTAGTCAAACTAGCCATTTTTCCAACGGCTAGTTGGAGATGTCCTGATCTACTTAAACTGGTTCGTGATCAGATTGCTCATCTTGTCCTGATGATGAACCACACTGGTTGGTTCGAAACGCGTCGACATAAATGTACATTATGTGATTTTCACTGAAAATTATTACACACATAGAATAAATCTCACTTCTCACTCCTTGTTGTTCTTCCTATTATATGCTGCCAACTGAGTAGCATCAGTAGGCACATTAACAGGCTGCTGTTGGGTATGAACCATGATATCCCAGACTTTTGCCTCCTCAAAGATACTCTGCATTCTCTCCTTCCAAACGCTGTAATTGGTATGCCCATCTAACCTATCCTCCACCCTCAATCCCAATGACATCCTGCTGTCCTAAAAACTAAAAAATAGCACTGCTGTAGTAAAGATAAAAATTTTGTTTGTGAAAAAATCAGCGTGTTGGAATTTTATAAGTGAAAAAATCAACAGGCTGTATTTTTCTCCTTGCTGTCCCAAACTGCACTTTCAGCACTCAAGCTCCGATACCATGTAAAATTTTTTTGTTTCACACCTCGGTTTTCAGTTTCACCTTATTTCTCCAAATAGTTAAATGCCCTTTCCCATATCCTTACATTCAACAAATTGGAAAATAATTTTTTTGCTGAAAACACAAATTCTGGAAAATTTACAGAATGCTGGAAAATGCAGAAATAAAAATCAGCAAGCATAAAACAGCCATTCAACACATTTAACACTGATATTTTTGGTCAACATGACCCTGGAAAAACCCCCTACAACTCTTGGGGAAAACCAGTTCGAAAGCTTCTCTTTTATTTTTCTAAATATTGCTTTTTACAGTGAAAGAGGAAAAACTCAGAAAAAATTCCAGCAACCAATTCACAGACTTATCTCGATTTCCGTGCTTGCACACTGCCTCAGAAATTGTGCCAAATCAGCAACAACAAAAAACAAAAAATTTACAGCACCTTAGGACATCATTAAATGTTGTACGGCCACCTCGGGAAGCGTGTCGAAACATCCGTACTTTGCTGTACGGACTGTACAGATTTTGTACAGCAACCTCTCTCGAAATTTGTGCCAAAAAAACAGAGTTGTAGCTGCTGTCCTCTTCCTCGATTTTTGTGCCGCAAATGACAACCACCCTCTTCCTTGAAAAACGTGCTTGATTTTTGTGCCTTAGAGTGCGTGCTTGCTGCTGTACCCTCTTCCTCGATTTCTATGCCTCCTCACTTGGAAACACTGCCTCTCCTTTGCTGTACAGATTTTCTTCCTCGGTATGTGTGCCAATAAATGATGTTGTACCTTTGCTGAAATCTCTTCACTGCTGCCCTCCTTCTTCTCACTGCTCAGAAAAATCTCCAACTCTCCTTCTCTCCTTCTACCAATCTGCTCATGAAAGAATGAATGACCTTTTCCCTCCTTTTCCTCCTTTAACCTAACCCTAAGTGACTTTTGGGGAATCCCTAAATCCAATGGCTGAAATAGATTGAGATCTAGGGCTGAGATTAAATGCTCATTTAAATCTCACTTTCTATTTTTTAATTCACCTCACTTTAATAAAGACCCACTTAGTCATTTATTTCCAAAGTCACTTTTCCTTTCTAATTTTACATTGACTTTATTAAAGTCACTTTAAAATTAGATTTTAGTAACTTTATCACTTAAAGTCACTTTTAAATTAGACTTTAGTAACTTTATCACTTTTAAATTAGATTTGACTTTATAAAAATTATAAAGTCACTTTAGGAGAAAAATTAAATTCTTTTGGACACTTTTCCCTAGGCCAAAGATCAAAGCCTTAGGGAACCGCCTGTCCTCCAGTAACCAAATTTCAACATCGTCTAGTCCTTCGTGGTCACTTAAACAAATATCTTTTCACCTTTTTCTCCTCCATTCTAGGCCTAACCCTAGAAGGTATGCTAGGGCATCAAGCGTAATATTTTGTAGTGATCAAAAGCCCCTGAAAATCGGTCCACAATTGTGTTGGGGTCCTCTCAAGGTGTCGTCCAAGTTTGAGCTCAATCTGACGGTAGAATCCCTATATATTGTAAGCCCTAGCACAAGGATCATTCCTCTCCCTTGGTTGCTTTGGGTTAGTCTCCTCACTTGGATCATTACACTTGAATTAGAACAAAGAATCATTCCTTTAGATCATTACACTTGAATTAGAACAAAGAATCATTCCTTTAGATCATTACACTTGAATTACAACAAAGAATCATTCCTTTAAAGTTTAATCCTATTCTCCTCCCTAAACAGGTCAAGTCCCTCTATTGTCGATCAACTCCACACCCTTGACCTAGTTTGAGCACACTTGGATTCTTTGTGGTCCCACAACTTTGTGACACAAATTCCACAAGGATCACATAGAAGCCATTTTTCAATTGGATTCTTAGATCTAAGATACTTCTTGTTAAGGGATATTCTCCAACCCTAGGTCTAGGTATCCTCTTAATCCTTCTAAGAGAGCCCTCCATCTTGCCTCCATAGCAAATAAGCCAATTATCTGAGCCTCTCTTGTGAATAGGCTTTAAGAATCAACTTTCATCCCATCACTAATATATCATTTCTTGTGATTCCTTTCATACTGGGACTCCTCCCATCGATGAAAATAAGTAAAGAACAAGGAGCTTTAGCTAAGGTGACAGTGGGTTATTGCTCCATTATTGCCACTTAGACCTAGTAGTTGCTCTATAGGATCCCCTCCTAGGACCCCTCCTAGTTTGAGCGGTAACATTTTTGGCGTATTGTTGGGGAGGAAGCAAGTCTATATCCCTAGTGAATCATTGAGGAATTGGTTCATAAGCGACATTTCAACTATTCCTCTGGAAACTCCATTCATTGTCCAATCCTCTGGTTTTCTTTAAGGTGACAACATTCCTCCTTTAACTAGGGTCATTGCAAGAAGGGAAGAACAAACTCCATCACCTGTTAGAACTAACATTCTCCTTGGGTTTGAAAAGGTCGGTGATCCCACCCCCAAGATGGCAACAAACTCTACCACTGACCTAAACCAAGACCAACCCAACATGTCACGAAGTAAGAGCCATTTAGTTAGTGTCTTTGCTCCCTTGAATTTAAGTGACAATCCTGAGCTTCTACCCGAGAAATACAATAATTGGTTTCGCAAGTTTAAGGTTGATGCTACCATTAGTGCCTATGAACATGTTGAAGAATTCTATTGGGCCACTTCTCCTAGGTTAGTATTCACCGAAGACATGATCATGATGTTATTTATCCTATCTTTTGAAGGACTAGCAAGGGAATGGTACCTTAGTCTTCCCCCAGGATGCATAGAAAACTCTGACCTAATCCTAATATGCAAGTACAAGAGATGGATGAGTGGCTCTTAAAGTGAGATTACTTAATTATTTAGGTATTAAATTACAATAATCATCAGTTATGAACAACGAAATACTCGAACAATAGACAATCTCAACCACAAGATAAAGTGCTTAAGCTTAACGGTGCCAGGAAATGATGGCAATAGACAGTAGCTCAAAAGATAAACATTAAAACATCAATGTTTCTTAATCTTTCATCAATCACCAATATGCCAATTAGATGTACGCGAGAGACAACTTAAATGACTTATTACAATTATGATTCCAGATAGCATCCACAAGAGATATCCAATTCGAAATGAGAAATGAATCTACTTATCAATGGCAATGAGAAATTTAGAGCATTAATCCACAATGTCACTTAGAGCAAATTGCCAATAAAATTTAACACTTATGAACTTGATTAGAGCACTTGTGTGTAAAAACCATAGTTTTAAAACTCGGACTCGGATTCGAACCCAACCGAGAGTCGACTCCGACTATGACTTGGTATTGACTCGACGTATTTGATTTCAAAGACTCGGTCGTTGTAAAAAATACATAAGTATATATTTTTTTATGAAAAAACATATTTTTAAATATTTTCATTTATGTTTCCAAACTCAAAGCATTAGAATATAGAGAGAAGACAACATATGATCAAAGCATGATCATGATTACATTTATAATATCAAAATGGCACCCAGTGCATTGTCCAATACATGTAATATATTGAGATCATAACAAAAACAGATAGCCAAGGAGGCTCTAAATGGCCTCTACAACAAAACATCACTAGACACTACTGCTAGACAATGAAAGATCATCTGGCTCAAACTCTAAATCGGAGTCAGACAGGGAAACCCGTGGCTCCTCCTCATTGTTGCTCCAAAAACCAACTCCAACTCTTCACAAACTCATCACAAATGCTCACACAAATGCAATGAGATAGTTGTGAGGAAATGTGAGGGGGTTGGGTCATTTTTATAGGCTTGGGAGAGGGGTAGAGGCATTATGTTAATTTTGGACAACTAGGTCCAAACTCCATGTTGTGATGCTCAGATGAAGATACCAATATTTTTATTGGGTTCCTCTTTCGGAGAGGTGCAAGATCGATCTAAAGATCATCTTGATCCGATGAGCAGAACATTTATTTTGAATTTATTCAAGATATGTGCAGGTCGGCCTTAAGGTTTTGTGCCCCAGCAGTTGTGTCACACACCCTCACTGATGGATATATATTGGTCAACGTTGGAGGACATTTTCACTCATCTCATCCTCACACATTTATCTCTCCTCATTTGATTGGTTCGATGTCTTTGGTGGCTCTTCTCTCCACACGTGGGAAATTTCCAGCAGCGACACATTTCTGATTTCGGCCTAGGGTTTCTAAAGCAAACTTTGACCAGCATTGACTTTGGTCAACGCAAGGTCAAATTGACCTGAAACTCTCCCAAAATTTCAATTTTCCTAATCCACATTTTCTGGCACTATTCCCGAGGCAAAACGTTGACTTCGATTTTTCAGCGTTGACCTAGCTATTGTTGTTGTTTGTGTTGACCGTTGACTTTTGAGTTGACCGTTTGATTGTCCTAGAGGGTTGGCTGACCATATTGAGACTTTGCTGGTTGAAGCATCCTGTTGACCACCGTAACGCACCAATACACTTATATATTTCTAGCTTGTCTTCTGTCGATCTACTGGGATGTTCTATCAGCATTTTACTTTATTGTTTATGTGATTGTTGTCTGATATTGGAGAAAAAGTAAAATTTCTTGAAGCAAGCACCTAAAGCTTGGTACGAGAGGATAGATAGCTATCTAATGAAGTTGGGCTTTACTCGTAGTAATGCTAATCCGAACCTTTACTTCAAGGTTGATAGAGAGAAGCCTCTCATTCTGGTGCTGTATGTGGATGACCTATTCCTGACAGGTGCTGACCCTTTCATACATCAGTGCAAGGGGGAGCTCACTGTTGAGTTCGAGATAAAGGACCTAGGACTGATGCACTACTTCCTAGGCTTGGAGGTCTGGCAAAGACCTAGCGAGATTTTCCTTTCTCAAGGAAAATACATTGTGAAGCTTCTGGGAAGATTTGGTATCGTGGACTGTAAGTCCATGTCGACACCGATGGAGCTCAACTTTAAGAAGTTGAGTGGCAGCTGGGCCTATGCTAGCAAATCCTACTTAGTATCGTCAACTCGTAGGGGGCCTGATGTTCTTAGTGAACGCTTGTCCGAACATATGTTGTGCAGTGAACACTTTGAGTCAACACATGGTCGATCATAACATTCACTGGGTTGGTGCCAAGAAACTCTTGAGATATCTCTGTGGCACAATAGACCATGGGCTGAGGTACACTGCCGGGAGCATGACACTCCTTGGATACACTGACGCCGATTGGGCTAGCAGTGTGGTGGATCACAAGAGCACATCTGGATGTTGCTTCACACGTAGATCTGCTTCGGGCAGGAAACGAAAGTCAGTAGCCTTGAGCACCACTGAGGCCGAATACATTGCAGCATATATGGCCCATTGTGAAGTCACTTGGTTGCGAAAGCTCTTCAATGAGTTGTTTGAGCATGTGTTAGATGCCACCGTTATCCTTTGTGATAACTAGAGGGGGATTTGTTTGTCATAGAATCCCATGTTCTGCAATCGATCCAAACATGATGATGGTTGGTACCACTTTATCCGAGATATGGTACAGCGAGGCGGCGTAAGGCTCAATCATATAGGAACTGATGAGCAGGTCGCAGATATTCTCACAATGCCCTTGGGGAAGGTCATGTTCCTAACCTTTCGTGAGAATCTTGGAATCGTCGAACGACCCTATTCTGAGGGTCTTCTTGGATGATGAGCTCTTGGAGCTCTAGGGGGGCTTTGGGGATAGCTTCTCGAAGTTATAAGCAACCACAGGGTTAGGCTTGCCAAACTTTGTTGGTGTGCTTCTGCCCCATCATTATGATGATTGAGTTGGTTCACCTCTCATGATCTGTGCCCCGTATGCATCATACCAATTTGAGTTCCGGACTCATGGGAAGTACCTCTCATTTGGCCAGTGAGGTGGGAAAAGCTAAAGACTAGTAGCAAAGACTGATTGACACATCAGAGATTGTCGTACTCTCTATCTAGGTTGGCACGGTCCAACCACTTGATTTGGGATCAAGTCTAGAGAGGTTTCGGACCTCCAACTGACTTCGGGTCAGTGAAACTAACTTCGGATTAGTATATGACTATCTTGAGTCCAAGTGAGGTTTCGGACCTCCTACTGACTTCGGGTCAGATAAACCAACTTCGGGTTGGTATGAGACTCTTTGTGAGAGTCCTATAAACATTTCGAACCTCTGGGCCAAATCTGTCAGCTGGGAATGATGTCTTTGTGACTAACCCACTTCTGTTCTGAAATAAAGAAGCCAGCAAAGCAAGTTACGGCGAGATGACGCACGATGTTTGGATTGCACTCGTGGATGGAGTTCTCCCTAGTTGAGAGGGAGTATTAATATTGGACAACTAGGTCCAAACTCCATGTTGTGATGTTCAGATGAAGATACCAATATTTTTATTGGGTTCCTCTTTCGGAGATGTGCAAGATCGATCTAAAGATCATCTTGATCAGATGAGCAGAACATTTATTTTGAATTTATTCGAGATACGTGCAGGTCGGCCTTAAGGTTTTGTGCCCCAGCAGTTGTGTCACACACCCTCACTGATGGATATATATTGGTCAACGTTGGAGGACATTTTCACTCATCTCATCCTCACGCATTTCTCTCTCCTCATCTGATTGGTTCGATGTCTTTGGTGGCTCTTCTCTCCACACGTGGGAAAATTCCAGCAGCAACACATTTCTGATTTCGGCCTAGGGTTTCTGAAGCAAACTTTGACCAGCATTGACTTTGGTCAACGCAAGGTCAAATCGACCCGAAACTCTCCCAAAATTTTGATTTTCCTAATCCGCATTTTCTAGCACTATTCTCGAGGCAAAATGTTGACTTTGACTTTTTAGTGTTGACCTAGCTGTTGCTGCTCTTTGTGTTGACCATTGACTTTTTGGATTGACTTTTGAGTTGACCGTTTGGCTGTCCTAGAGGGTTGTGTGACCGTTGTAATGCACCAATACACATATATTTTTGGCTTGTCTTCTGTCGATCTACTCATATGTTCTATCAGCATTTTACTTTATTGTTTATGTGATTATTGTTTGATATTGGAGAAAAAGTAAAGTTGCATCAAGCATAGAACATCTACATAAATTTACACATTAAGAAAAAAAAACTAAAAAAATTTGAATTTGAAGTCTGAGTTAACGCTTTTTTCCGCCGCAAACTAGCTTGGTTGGTTTCAGACAGGGTCAACCGAAAAAGCCAATCCGTTACCGAACCGACCAAGTCGATGACCGGCTCGACCTGTTCGGTAACAGATCGGTTTCTCAAACGAGCCGGCCCGAGCAGGGGCCTAGCTCGATCTACTAGGCCGAATCCGATTCAAACCGGCCTGGTTTTAAAACTATGGTAAAAACTAGAAGCTAATCAACAAATTTAAGCCCAAATCACTTCACCCATGAATGATTATGAATTATAAGAGTTTACTAGCCAATTTTAGAGACTTAAGAGTGGTTTATTGCTGCTGCAACCTTGTTTTCAGAGGTCTGCAATTTTATATCAGCAGAGTCACGAATGAATGCAAAATGTGAAATATGATCTAGAAAATCAATACATTCACTTCCCAATGATATCCAATTGATTATAAGACTGCCTAGAAGCTATAGATCAGACTTTTAATGTTCAGATCAGAACTCAGAAAAGCTTATATCGGACTTGAAATAATTCAGAAAATTAGTGATTCAGTCCAACAAGGTGCCAAATTATCAATGCCTAAAATGCTCCAATGATTAGCCAATCAAGTTGAGTGATTAGTTGTTAATCTTTAGTAAAATTTAATGACTGAATACAAGGCTAGGACAAGGGCTAGAAAACCCCAAGACTAGGGCTACAAATGACAAATGAGGGGCTAGAAAGGAAAACAGGGGTAAGGAAGGGCCAAAAAAGAGACACGGCAAGGGGAAAAAAGCACCTAAGGGATGACGTCAAGCGTCAAGAGGTTGACGCAGGGTCAGAAAGAGCCCTAGAAGGGCTAGCGGCTAGGATTTCAAAGGGACAGAGGGCTCCTAAATGCAACCCAAGTTTGCGACCAGGCCAAAAGAGGGGGCCGAGGCCCTAGGAGGGCTACACGAATGCCCTAGAGGGGAGCCACAAGCCTTTAGAGGCCACGGCCAACCCTAAAAGGCTTGTGGCCAAGGGAAAGAGGGGTCCCGAGGGCCCCAAGAGGCCTCTAGGCATCATGGCTAGGCCAAAAAGGCTAGACAACCCGACCAAGGGCTTCAAAAGAAACCCATAGACCTGAAAAAATACCAAAATGCAAAAAAGTCACTTGCAAATTGTTGGACGCTGGGCCTGGGCAGTAAAAAGAAGAAAAGTCAAAAAAGGAAAAAGGGATTCGAAGAAGGGTGGAAAAACAAAGGCCAGGGTAACTCATGTACCATGATTGCTCCCTCCTACATTCATACACCCAATGTGTGGGCTTCGTTCATCATAGCTACCCTTGTAGCATGGCATGTGGCTTGGAGCCTCCCCTCTTTCCCCCATTCCATTCAATCATTATTTCACATGACACCTACCACTTGATGGATATACCATGGACCTGTCACTCCCTTAGAGGTAGAAATTGTTAGAAAATCGAAAAGGCAGAAATATTTTCTCTTGTTGATAATTACTTGTGATTTCTTTGAGTTCTTATTATCTTTCTTATGTTCTTCTTTTATCTTAGTTCATCAAGCAATTACCAAAACCAAAACACGAAGATCAAGAACACCAGATGTAGTCACTCAGCCAGGGCTAAAACGCCTATGTAGGGGAAAACCGAGCCAAGAACTCTTCCTTCAGTAATTCAGAATGAGATAGACTAAGACCTTAAACGAACAAACCTTCCTCCTCCACCAAGTCAGCCTTCCAATCAGATACAACAACCTTCAATAATCTCTTCTTGTCTAGCAATTATAGCCCAGCATCAACCCAGAAATTCCAGCCCCAGCTTCACCAGTAGCTTAAGAATTTCAGCCCCAAGCAGCAATCTACAACTTCGCACGTGTGAGACAAGAGAGAGAAATTTTGGCTTCTTTAGCAAGATGTTGGCCTCCTCCTTTACTAGACTTTTCCTCTTCTTCCCTTGAAATTCACACTTTTTCTTAGCCCAAAAACTGCAGATCGAACTTTTTGAGTTGGTACTTCAAATGAGGTTAAGTTGTTCCAATATATAGGCTTCTTGTGAGGTCGAATTTCCCTGTTTGAGGCCAACTTGTCCTTCCTTGATGCCGACTTGGAGGACGAGGCCTAGAAGACCTAAAATACAATAAAATAAATTTCTTCTTAGACAAATAAATCACAAGAAGGGTTCTTTACAATATGACATGGACAAGGACACTTGACATAAACACTAGAAGCTTTCAATGGAGGCTTTCACTTAAAAAAAAATGACCCAAGCATGAAACACATGCTTTAATAAGTCAATTTCTTTAAATATATATATATTTTTTTTTTTGACAAATATATTTCATTATCGCTCAAATACAATTATGAAGACCAACACTAGCTACATTCTTCAACAGAAACCACCTAACAGGGTCCTTCATTAACCTCTCTTGTTGAGCAAAGAAACACCTGTACATGTTTAAAGCCCATTTGGAAGGGCATGCCACTATGAAGTGCCCACTTTTTCCTTTGATTAACAAGCTTATTTACCCAATTTCACAAATGATTAATTGTACAAAAAGGTGAGGAGACACATTGGATATTATATAGGATTGCAGGTAGGTCTTCATCTTGGACTTGAGCATCAAGAATTATGGGCCTCCAACATTACACAACATTGATTGCAACACCATGGGCTTCTTCAGCACCACCACATTGTTTGTTCATGCCCCAGTTATACAAATATGATGATGCACTTGGACCACGTTGCCCAGTCGACCACACATCACAACCGACAATTGGCAGTTGATCCAAGGCCCAAAGGATGGTTTTGTCTCATCCAAAGAGACATGGGAGGGCATGTGTCTTCTTCTAGTCCTCATTGAAGGAGCATCGACTTGATCTTGAGCCACTTGGAGACCCATTTGGAGCCCACAAAGCCCACCTTTGGGTTAGGATATTTTATGCATCATTTGGAGGGAATCCCCCTCTTGTACATTGATATTGGGACCTTTACTTTAGTTTTTGGCACAATAGGCCTCAACGCTACCCTTCTAGGCCTCTACGTCAGCCTAGCGTGGCCCTAAGAAGGCTAATTTGACTTGTTTAATGAGCTATCGTGGTTGGATTATAAACATTGGTGGGTTTCTACACATTTGAGACATAGGAGGGGCTTTTACCTTTTGTTTTGAACTCATATGTCATTTATAACTAAGTGAGTGTCACTCTCACTTGGATCATCATCATTGGGATTTCAATATATTTTCTTGCGAAATTCGGACCTGCAAGTGTTGGACGAAACTTGGATGTTTGGATACGTTATGACATTTGGAAATCTTCGCTATCTTTTCCTGGAGCTCCTTTTTGCAATGTTGATGGATGGATGTAATCTCATTGTCTTGTAAGTACTCTTTGATGCTATATTTTACATTCATAAATATCTAATGTATGGAGTGTTCTTTCATGATCTTTAATGTGCCCTAGTTTAATGCGAAATTGACATTAAAGATATTGGAAGTATTGCATGCATTACTCGTAGATAATGATGAATGAATGTTCCTAGAGGTTAATATTGCATATTGCATCCATGCAACTCCATGAACTATATTGTCAACGAAGTTTAAAATTCTATAGTAGTTGTGAAGCTGCCACCTCTAGGGTTAGCGAAGGTGCATTAGGTCTCCTTGAAGAGCCATATTATCAAACCAAAGTAATTCTTGAATCCATTTCTCCAATTGATAGGCACTGATCTAAATCCTTGATGATCACACTCTTCTTGAAAAATCATTCTTTCTTTAATTTCTTTAATCTTTTCCTCAACCCTTCAACGCTAAGGGAGCCTCTCCACGGCTTGGTACGAAATTCTCCAAGGGAGTGCGTTCTGGATTCTGATCGGTTAAACCTCTTCTATAGTGTCTCCTTTGGGCATCTGCAAATTTTGAACAAATATCAATGGTGGAATCTCAAGAAAACTGACATCGTAGCTTTCACACCAAGTGGGAACCCTTGAAGTTGCCCTTCAACTTAGGTATTCCTTGACAGTTTATACTCTAATAGTGTATCATTTGAAACCTTTTCTCTTAACTATCTTGAGTCTTGACCTAGGATGTGTTGAGAAATCTAGGGAAACATAGTTAAGGCTTCTTATTAATTTGGTTTCTCCTTTACTTGACACTTTCATGTGAATAGTTATTACTTCTTCTTCTTTGTTATTAAATTTTTCATCATCAAGACAATTGCCAATACTTCAAAGACAACAAGAGAACACAAGATATAGGCACTCAGCTAAGGAAAAACCCCTATGAAGGGGAAAACCTAGTCAAACTCTTCCACTAGTAGATTCAAATCAAGTTGACAAACCAGGACCCAAGACCAAAACAAACGACTTCCTTCACTCCACCAAGTTAAAATGTCAAGTATCAAGTCAAGGAAAACATCATGTAAACTAGGGTTTCGATCACTCTCTTCATCTTCTTGCAAGTTTCAGTCTTCCTGCACTTTTTCAGACATGTAATATTTCAAAGGCTTCGCACATGTGGTAGAGGATCAGTAACTTCACACTTTCGCTTAGGCTTCCCTTCTTCTTATCATAAGCTATGCTTCTCCTGTCAGTCTCTTGCACTTCTTGTCCATTGCTTAGCTTCAAATCAAATGTCTTGTGTTTATTCTTCAATAAATCGAATACACTCTTATATATAGTAGCTCGAACCTCCACATTTAGGCCGACTTGAAGGATTAGGAAGTCGACTTCGCGGAGAAGAATATGCATAAAATTATTTTTCTTTCTTCACAAAAAGATCCCAAAAAGGGTCTAGAACAAAATAATTATGACAATGACTCAAGACATAATCCTAGAAGCCTACAATCGAGGCTTGACCTATTGGCCATTGACCCAAGCATGAAACCCATGCTTTAACAAGTGAATTTCTTTTAACAATAATTCTTTCTTTCTTTTGCCAAATACAAGTATGAAGACCGACACTAGTTACACTCTTCAACACTCCCTCTTAACAAGGGAGGTATTCATAATTACATAAATACATAGGTACATGGAAGATATCAAAATGATATGTTCTATGAAAAGTCATAGCACACGCAGTGCTACATATTAGATACTTAACCATGGTATCTAATTGGGTGGGACTAAGGTGTGTTCAAAGCTTTAGCCACTATAGGTACCATTAGGATTTTAACTCTAACACAAACCTAGGGATCTTGGTATTGTATCCAAGGTCGAATCTCCACAAGACCAACGATACCCTCCCTACTTTGATATCTAGACATCATCAAAGGCCAACCAGATTTCCTCCCAAGCATCTCGTCGCCCCAGGATGCTTCATCTCTCCTTATCAACTAAATCAAATATATCCACCAGTCCAAGCATGCTTCAAAACATTAAACCTTCTTATGGAGAGATCTTGCACAATCACAACCCCAATTAGTAATAAACTTTCAATATATATAAGTTAACTCAAACTTCCAGGGTTCTCAAATATACTAATGTTGCTTAGGTCATCATCATATTATCCAAACACATCTTTGTTAGAAGCTTTCTTCTTTAACTTCTACAACACCACCAATCTCAACCTTAACATTTCTTCCAGAACATCCAAGTCTTGTTTACAACTATGCCACTCATGAATATCTATCTGAAATGTTTCATCCATGATCTTTATTCTTTCTTCAAGTTCTTTATTAAAGTTGTCACATTATTCCCTCCCTCTCAACTAGGGAGATTTACACTTTATTTCAACCAAGCTCCCTCTCAACTTAGGGAGATCAACAACTTCATTCTTAGAGGTTCTTTATCACATCAACGAACAAACTTCAACCTTTCAAAGCTTCATTTCTTCATCATTCTTTCTTATAGAAACAAGGTCATCTATTCAACTTTATGTCATCACCATTCCTACAGTGCCCTTTATCATGCTCATCATTATTATCAAGCCATCTTCAATAATGAACATCTTCAACATCTTGAAGATTATGTACCCGCAAATCTTTAACAAGTACAATTAAGTACAAATATATAGAAGCCTGAATTCAACCATATCAAATTCATGTCACTATAATGAAAGCATCGAAATAATCAAGTTTTAAACATCAAATACCTTAACCTAGTTAAGTTCATAGTCAACAAGGTGTTACATCTTTTATATTCTAAACTTCAATAACTTGTTAGGGTTTTGTTGCAAGCTCTAGATTCCATCATCGGGACATGAAGCCTTAGATATGAGCAACTAAATCAAGTTAGCAATCCAACCACAACATTTTTACATCTGGGATTTCAATATTATGCCCTAGAATTTCATGTAAAACTTTCCTAGGGTTTTGTTACAAACCCTAGATTTCATCAATAAAACTACATCATGTATATCAACAATCAAGTTAGCATTTCATATCTAGGGTTTCATAAACTAAGGTTTTTATCGTAAACTCTAGATACAATCATCAAACTTCAAAATTAGATATAAAACAATTTTTTATCAGACTAGGGCTTCAATTATGCAGAAGCTCATACACGTAGGATTTTACATTGACTATCGCAAGGGTTTTGTCATAAACCTCAATTCATCAAACCCTAAAATTTAGTGTTTCAACATATAACCTAGATATCATCAACAAACCATAAAAAGGTTAGGGTTTCTAGTCATCAAGAGAGTAGAATATCATTATATGTTCTAGACTTTATCAACAAATCTTAAGTAGGCTAGGGTTTCCTCAATATTCTCAATATACCCTAAGCTAGAAAAGGGTAGGGTTTTACAACGAACCCTAAAAGTTAGGGTTTTACCAAGAATGAGCAAATGGCAAAAGATAGCGTGATAAGGGTAGATTCAATCTTAGATATTAATCACCCTAACAAGAATATTAATGATTCAACATCCTAGACATGAAAGAGTTAGTAATATAATAAAAAACCAAAAAAAAAAAAAAAAAATCAAGATGATCGTACCTTTATAATAAAAGGAAGGCTAGTTTCCAATCTTTATACATACCTTGAGATTCTTCCTTTCCAAACCTTGTGGGATTTTCTAATTGAAGAGCTCATTCTCATGAGGTATAACATCAGCAATTTCATTTACGTGCAACATTTACTAGCAAAAGTATACAAGCACAAGAATATAATTTAGAATTTCTCTTAAACTTTTAGAAAATGAATTCCTAGAGATTCTAAAGTACAAACCCTTAGTAGTCATCATTCAATTATGTTTGCATAGCATGATCATATACCGTGTATTACTTACAAACCCTAGGTATTGTGATATAAGGTTTTCATAGGGAGAAAATGAAATTTTCGTATGTATACTAACTAGGGTTTACAAGCTTAGATATTTTAACACAATGAGAACTTTCAAACCCTAGCAACTGAATCTTAAAATAATTTTAATGAACAAGCTATACATACCTCAAAGTTACGTCCCTATGACTTGAAAGATTGATGTTTCACAAAATTTGTTGTTCTTTCTTGCACATGGAGTTAGATGAAAACTTCAAATTGGTCTCAAACTGCTAGATACTTTCTTTTGAGTGTACTAGGGATGAGCCGCTACAAGTCTTTTATTTTTACTTTTCCTTAACATAGATTGTTTCTCCATAAGGACTGTACACCTTAATTTATTTCAACATTTCTCAAGGTCGATGGAATTCAAATGTCTTACTGAATTAGATTTTCTCACATGAGATCATTCCAACTCGAGATTTATGTAACTATTGAGGCACAAACCTTGTATATATACAAAGATTCTTGCCCTTATTCTATAGGGGTCTCAGCTCCTTCAACTTTAGGGAGGTTGTAGCTTTGTATCAATCCTATCAATTCTTTTGAATAGTTCGGTCTTGTTTCATTTCTATGCAGGCTTTAAGGACTACCTTTAGTCCTCAAAATATAACTCGGCCACCTTAATCTTATGCTAACTTCAGAACTTCGGATTTTGAGATTATTATGGATTTTTTAAATCATGAACAGAGGTTCGATCCTTTTCACATGAGACTCAACTTGGTCTAGACTAGTAGCCTAGACTTTTGGTCCTCTAAAATGATACTCCGCTTTCTTCAACTATTGTAATTTAGGGTCTAGTTATGTTCCTAATTACCCAGGTCTGCGGTTTGATCAAGTTCAGAATTGAGTCATGTTAATTCGATCGTCCTCCTAGATATCTTGGTCTTGATGGATAGATATAATCCAATTGTCTTGTAAGTACTCTTTGATGCTATATTTTACATTGATAAATGTCTAATGTATGGAATGTTGTTTCACGATCTTTAATGCGCCCTAGTTTAATCCGAATTTGTAAGAACATTAAATCTATTGGAAGTATTGCACGCATTACTCATAGATAATGATGAATGAATGTTCCTAGAGATTAATGTTGCATATTTCATCCATGAAGCTCCATCAACTATTGTCAAAGAAGTTTAAAATCTTATAGTAGTTGTGAAGTTGCCTCCTCTAGGGTTAGCAAAGTTGCATTAGGTCTCCTTGAAGAGCGAAATTATCAAATCAAAGTAATTCTTGACTCCATTTCTCCCAATTGACAGGCACTGGTCTAAATCCCTGGTGATCACAATCTTCTTGAAAAATCATTCTTTCTTCACTTCCTTTTATATCTTTTCCTCAGCGCTTCAAGGCTAAGGGAGCCTCTCTAGGGCTTGGTGCGAAATTCTACAGGGAAGCGTGTTTTGGATTCTGATCGGATAAACCTCTTCTATAGTGTCTCCTTTAGGCATCTGCAGGTTTTGAACAAATTTCAATGGTGGAATCTCAAGAAAATTGATGCCCTAGCTTTCACACCAACTGGGAACCCTTGAAGTTGCCCTTCAACTTAGGGATTCCTTGAACGTTTATATTTTACTAGTGTATCATTTGAAACCTTTTCTCTTAACTATCTTGACCTTGGTTGTGTTGAGAAATCTAGGGCAGCAAAGTTAGGGCTTCTTATTAATTTGAATTCTCCTTTACTTGGCAATTTCTTGTGAATAGTTTTTACTTCTTCTTCTTTGTTATTACGTTTTTCGTCATCAAGAAAATTGCTAAAACTTCAAAGACAACAAGAGAACACAAGATATAGGCACTCAACCATAGCAAAACCCCTATGAAGGGGACAACCCAGTCAAACTCTTCCACTAGTACATTCAAGGCAGATTGAGACAACAAGGACCCAAGACCAAAACAAACAACTCCCTTCACTCCACCAAGTCAGCGTCCCAAGTCAAACTATCAGGTATCAAGTCGAGGAAATATCATGTAAACTAGGGTTTTGATCACTTCCTTCATCTTCCTGCAATTTTCAGTCTTCCTACACTTTTTGTCCCTGTAATATTTCAGAGAATTCGCACGTGGCATAGGATCAATAACTTCAAACTTTCGCTTAGGCTTCCCTTCTTCTTATCATAAGATATACTTCTCCTTCTAGTCTCCCGCACTTCTTATCCATTTCTTACCTTCAGATCGAATGTCTTGTGTTTATTCTTCAATAGGTCGAATACAGTCTTATATATAGTAGCTCGAATCTCCATATTTAGGTCAACTTTTCAACTGCCTTTGAGGACGACTTGAAGGATTAGGAAATCAACTTGGCTAAGCAGGAGAATATGCATAAAATGATTTTTTTTTCTTGACACAAAGATCCCAAGAAGGGCCTAGAATAAAATAATGATGACAATGACTCAAGACATAATCCAAGAAGCCTACAATGGAGGCTTGACCTATCGACCACTGACCCAAACATGAAACCCATGCTTTAATAAATCAATTTCTTTTGACACTACAAATTTTTTTTCTTTCTTTTGACAAATACAATTATCGAGACTGACACTAGTTACATTCTTCAATACAATGAACTCTTATCTCACCAAATACCTCAACCCTAGGTCTTGTATAGTACTTCTCTCAAGGCGTTTCGCGGAAAGTCCTCCTAGATTTTCCCAAAAGCTAACATTTTAATTCAACCTTTCCATTGAATGATCCATCATTGCCTCACTTTGAATCTTATAATAGACATATATATCACAAGTGAAAGATACTGGGACTCTTCCCGTTGGTGAAAATCCGAGAAGAGAACAGGACAGAGGTTGTGGTGACATTGGGCATTTGTCCCAAATTGTTGTTGTGCTCTCTAACTTTAGCCTATTTACTCAACCTGCTAGTTTGTCTAGCAACATTATTGGGGACGTTGCAGGGAAGGAAGCAAGTCTACCTTCCCTGTGAATCATCGAGGGATTGATTCATTGATGACACCACAAGTATTCCTTTGGCAATTCCATTTATTGTCAAAGCCACTAGTTTGCTTGAAAGTGAAGAAGGCAACATTCCTCCTAGGACTAGGGTTGCTACAAGAAGAGGGGAGAGAACTCCACCTGTTAGAACTAACCTTCTTCCTGAATTTGAAGAGGTTGGCAACACAACCATCAATATGGATGCCAATGCCAACCAAAATCAAAACCAACCTAAAGTCCTGTTGCCCACCACTTGTAGATAACACCCATAGGAGAATTTTTCTTCTTCCTATATGGTCCTCAGCTGGCAGCCAACAACCCCTTGGAACCACCAGATAGCTCGATGTGCCACCATCTCATACGTTTGAAGGTGGGCCTTCCAAGCCTGAAGGTATGGCTTTCATTATGTAGTTGAGTATTTTTGTTTACTTATGATGGACACTTTTTGGCATGGATTAGTGGGGGGATTCAATGGAAAGAATGGGCTTCGTTTGTACTCTTGTCCCCTATGTCCAACTTGGTGGTTAACCCTGTATATTAATCCTGTGGGATCTCCCTTATTGGCTACTAACTTTAGGAATGCCACTACATGGGAAATCTTGATTTTGGTTGCAGGGCCCCGCTTCCCAACACCACATACATCACTTCCCTCCGCTGATTATAGCCCCTTTTCACATATTTCCCATCTGGGTCTACATTTGTCCATTGGGTCCACAAGGAGTTAGTCTCCCCCTCCCCTTGTCCGCACTTTGGGTTGGGCATGGAACGATACCCCAAAGGTTGATGCTGCTAAAAAGAGAGTAAAAAACATTATTTGGCCACTCTCAATAGGAAATGTACCATAAAATGCAAAAGATGGTCAGGACAAACAAATTTAGCACGTGGGAAAAAGTCAAACATGAGCTCTAACCCCATCATTATGGCCATTACCCCGATTCCTAGGGCCCCTTAGATTCGCCCCCTACATCATTAAGGAACCTGTGATTGTCCCATCCACTGGTGAGCGATAAACTTCCTAACCATATGGGGGTATTCACTAGTGTATCATTCACATCATGATCTCACCCTGAAGCCCCAAGTACTTCTAAAAAGAAAAATCAATGAATGGCAAAAGACATATGACGAAGGCCAGACAAACAAAGGTCGAGGTAACTCATGTACCACGATTGCTCCCTCCTACATCTATACACCCAAGTGCGAGATTCCCTCATCATGGCTACCATTGTACTATGGCATGTGGCTTGGAGCCTTCCCCTGATGCCCCACTTTGTTCCATCATTATATCACCACATGACATTGATAGTTTATGTAGCATCGAATATGTTCTAGCCATGAAATTTGGTGGAGAGGCTAGAATACATGAGATCTCCAAGGCCTAGAAATCATTTCTAGAAATCCCCCTAGAGATGGCTTAATTAGATTATTCACTGGTTTTTAAATATTTCCTAATTCTAAACTTGGGGAATATGGTTAATTAATCATAATTAATTAAGTCAAGGTGCAAATCATCTAGAAATACACGGATCAATTCCAAGATGATCCTAGCCATCGATTAAGTTTTAATCTTGGTCGTTGATGCTCCAACAATGGATTATAAGAGGAAGTTGATGGGCACTTGGAGAAGACACACCAGAGTCACTTGGAGAATTCGATTTTCAAGGGTAGCAGGAGTTAGTTGCCGGAGAGTTCGAGCTTCAGTGAGGCAGTAGAGATAGTGAGGGGCTGAGACAGTGAGGCTGGAGCAAGATTTCTAGATCCAGCAAGTGCATTTGCAGAGAGGCCTAGATTGTGAAAATTTCTAAATGTTACTTATGCAGAAATCTACTATTACATCTGGTTATTAAGCTGAAAATTCAGATTAATATCGAAGCAAAACACATAACAAAATTTCACCAATTCAGATCTAGAAAAAGTACATGCACACATAGACAAAGTAACACAGTGATTTTTTGGACAATAGTCCCCGGAAAAACCCAATGCGGGAAAACCGATCTCTGGTTGTTGGAGGGTTTTACTATTAAGAGTTTCTGAATACAACAAATCTGGGTTCCAAATCTGGAAAACCCAACAAAGAAAATATAGATCTGCAACTCACTGGTTGTTCTGAAGCCAAAATATTGACTGATCCACACCCTCAAACGGAATGTACAGGACTCAGCCAAATCTAGGCCTAGAAACCCCAACGTTGCCCCTGAAGCCCCTACGACAGCCTCTGCAGCCTCTGCATCCCTCAGCGCTGGCCTAGAAAGGACTGCGTAACCCTAGACTGGGTGACGTAGTCCCTACATTGCCCCTGAGGATCTCTGCATAACCTCTAAGGGTTTCCAGCTGCCTAACATTGCCCTAAGAGCAGTGTCGAAAAAATCGGCAAAAAGTCCTGACTTTTTGAAAAAATCCCGAATTTTTCTCGGAGCCAACATTATCGGTCGACTTTTTGCTGACTTTTTCATCCCTGAAAAAGTTGCAATTTTATCCTCGAAGTCCCGACTTTTTGCCTACTTTTTCCAAAAAATCGTGAGTGAGGTAGTTTCTTTAATAATTTTTTTTTTTTTTTGACAAAATCAAGATTTTTTCCAAAAATGAATATTTTGTTATTTTTTTAGTTTTGCCTACTTTTTCAAAAAACTCTCGAATTTATCGAGTTTTTCAACTTTTGGACCCTTGCCGATTTAATCCCGACTTCGACTTTTTCCACATTACCTAGGAGTGATTGCGTAGTTAAAGCTGCCTCTACGTTGCGCAACTGCTGCCCTCTCTACTGCTGTTGCTCCTGCTTCTCTGCGCTGCCTTTCTGAAGCTGCCTTTGTCTCTTGCTAATTCCAGACATTGGGATCAGACCATCCCCTTTGTCTAAACTCCCCTCTCTACAACTGAAACACTTCTGAGAATTCTTAGCAAACCCTGCCCTAGAATCTCATCTTAGCTTCAGTGCTCTGCCTCTGTGTGTCTTTACAAATGACCCCAAGCCCTTCCTTTATACTTTTCTCGTTGGGAAACCAACGGCCATGATGAAATCTTCGATCAATCGCTAAGATTAAAAGAAAGCTTGATCCGTGTGACTTAAGATAATTTCCTCACATGTTTAATTTAATTAACTTTTATTATTTAATTTTCCTAAGTTTAGACTTAGGAAATACATTAAAATAATTAATTAATTAAATATCTCCTAAACTAGATGAAATTTCCCAAATCCCTTTCTGGGTATTGTAGATCATGTGTACTCTAGTCCCTCCACAAATTTTGGGAGCTAGAGCACATTCGATGCTACCCCCACTTCACAAAATCTCAACAGATATTTCTCTAGGAGGTTGCGCAGAGCCAGCGCTGAAGCCTTAGAAGACAGTTCGATTTGTTGAGAGGGGAAGACGTCTTAAGTTCCAGAGGCCGAGAAGGAGTCACAGAGTGTCAGAGAAAAATTTTCCCAGGCAACAGCACTCAAGACGACTTGATTAGAAGTCAATTCAAGCAGCACAAAGAGCAAGATGTCGTAGAGTAACGCAGAGCCTGTGCAGACCCAGTTGGACGATTTGCTTTTCAGAAGCAGTCAAGCACCAAAATTGCCCAAAGTGAGGTTAAAATTCTCTCTATTATTTTTGCGAGTATTTTCTCTGCAGGATAGCTAGATTTCGACATCAAGATTGTACTCAAAATTTCTCACTGTTGCATAATAATAAAATCCCTCACTGCTGCACCGATTTTCCAAGTTGGTTTTTTCTGGGGACATTTGTCCAAAAATAACGATCTCATATTTTTTTATGTGTGTGTACTAGTATTTTATCAATTTCCAGCATTATTGTTTTCCGCATTTTTTATTTGTGAAGATTGCAGTGTGTTTATTTCGATGTTGTTGTAGCAGTAAACTGAATAATTAATTTATTAGTTAGATGAAACAATTCTAGTTGTTGAAATAGGATTTCAGTTTTGGAATTATCACATGGTATCAAAGCGTGATTGATCAGTCGGGAAGCTCAAAACAGAAGGAAGGAATTTCGTTGTTCAGTGAGAGCAGCAGGCCGAAATTTTTGAGGCAACGGAATGCTTAGACAGGAAGGTCGAATGGCTTGGGCAGCAGTTCGATTTTCAGTTGCAGGGTGGCAAAAAAATTGAGTTGCCCAGATTAGTGATTCCAGCGGTTAGAGGGAGCATCAGCGGCTAAGATTTTTGCTAAGCAAATTTATGTTAGACGCAAAGGGTTTTGCAGTAGTTTGTAGAGAAAAGCTAGCGTCAAGTGGAAGAGAAAAGCACACGCAGTAGAGGGGAAATTTCTCTCAAGGGATCTCAAGTTTTAGAGATCTAATTTTTCCAGTTGCAGATTGGCAGTAGTTGTCAGCAGATCTTCTCACTCCAAAAGGGAGTGCAAGTAGCAGATCCAGCAGCGGAAAAGAGGGAAATTCTCGGGTTTTGAGTTTCACAAATTTTACAGCTTTGTAGGGATGACCGTACAAGATAGCAAGAGGATGTTTTTCGAGTTAGCCAAAACGCATATCTAGACAACAGTTCGACTTCCAATTGTCGGAAATAAGTGTCGGAGGAAGTGCAACTTGTCTAGTGCGAGTTGCAAGGAAAGGAAGGGTCACAGTCAAGGGAAGCGAGAGAAAAAGAAGAAGAAGGACCTATCTAAGGTCAAGTGCTTTAGGTGTGGCAAGTTTGGCCACTGCAGCACCCAGTGTCCTCTTAGGAAGAAGGACAAGCAGGAGAAGCAGGACCAGGAGGCAACACATGCCGAGATAGATAGGTTGTCCTCCAGGTTAGAGGAAGACTTCCCGATAATTGCCCATATACCTCTAGGAGTGAGGTGGGGTGACTTGCAGTTGTAGCCTCAGAGAGTTACAGATTAGGCAGGGTCCTTGAGGAGTCCACCTCATGGATCATCCCCTGGCTACGGGGACCCACAATATTCAGTAGCAAGATGGATCAATGGCAGTAGATGCAGTCAGATACCAAAGTGACAGTTACAGAGACTCGTAACAGTCAGACGTTGGGGAGTGCAATGCAGAGTTGGCAACAGTACAGGTGGCACAATGGAGAGTCAGCAACAGTGCAGAAGTTAGTAGCAATCAAAGACTCGAGAGACAAATGCATCATACTGATCACAGATGATTCAGTATATTAGAAGTTTTTCAGTGGCAGATGTTGCAGTAGCAGCAGCAAACAAAGTTGCAATGTTGGCAACAGTACAGCAGGGTCAGCAACAACAAAGATGCAGCATCAAAGTTGCACAGTGGTTGGTGGGCAGTGGTAGGCAGTCATAGTAGCTAGACATCAACAGCGTGATAGGAGATGATACAGAGGCAAAGTGTTGTGGTAGGATGTGCAGAACTACAGAGATCACAGTCCTCACCAAGAGGGAGTGCTAGTTTCTGTATCATCAGATGTGTTCTAGCCGTGAAATTTGGTGGAGAGGCTAGAATACATGAGATCTCCAAGACCCAGAAATCGTTTCTAGAAATTCCACCTAAAGATGGCTTAATTAGAATATTAATCAGTTTTTAAATATTTCCTGAATCTAAACTTAGGGAATATGGTTAATTAATAAGAATTAATTAAGGGTGTGAAACATCTAGAAACTCACACAGATCGATTCCAAGATGATCCTAGCCATCAATTAAGTTTTAATCTTGGTCGTTGGTCCTCCAACAATGGATTATAAGAGGAAGTCGATGGGGACTTGTAGAAGACACACGAGAATCACTTGGAGAATTCGATTTTCTAGAGTGGCAGCGTTCAGTTGCCGAAGAGTTCGAGCTTCAATGAGGTAGCAGAGATAGTGAGGGGTAGAGACAGTGACATTGAAGGAAGATTTCCAGATCCAGCGAGTGCATTTGCAGAGAGGCCGAGATTTCTCGAGGAGGTTGCGCAGAGGCAACACAGAAGACTCAGAAGCAATGTTGCGAAGATCGCGATCGGGATAAAATCGACAAGGGCTTGGAAAACCAAAAAATCGTAAAAATCAAGAAAATATCGGAAAAAATCGGCAAAAATCAGCAAAGTTAAGATACCATAAAAATATCTTTAAAAATCGGCAAACATCGGCTAGGCCAAAAAATCGTGACTGAGATAAAATCGGGATGTTATCGAGATGTTCGCAACACTGCTCAAAAGGCAGTTCGATTTACTGAGATGGGAAGACGTCTTCAATTCCAGAGGCTGGGAAGAACTCCCGAAGTGTCGAAAAAGAATTTTCCCAATCAAAAGCAAGCAAGACGATTTGATTAGAAGTCAGTTTTAGCAGCACATAGAGCAGGAAAGCTGATGAGTGACACAAGGTCTGTGTAGGCCCAATTAGACGACTTACTTTTCAAAGGCAGTCAAGTTCCGAAATTGCCCAGAGTGATGGTAAAATTCCCTCTAGAATTTTTTCCAGTATTTTCTCTGCAGGATAGCTAGATTTCGGCATCCAGATTGTACTCAGAATTTCTCACTATTGCATAATAATAAAAACCCTCACTGTTACACCGATTTTCCCAAGTTGGTTTTTTTCCAGGGACATTTGTCGAAAAATAACGATGTCATATTTTTATGTGTGTGTGCTAGTATTTTCTAAGTTTCCAACACTATTATTTTCCGCAGTTTTTATTTATGAAGATTGCAGTGTTTATTTTGATGTTGTCGTAGCAATAAACTGAATAATTAATTTATCAGTTAGAAGAAATAATTCCAGTTGTTGCAATAGGATTTCAGTTTTGGAATTTTCACAAGAGGATGGTATAGAGGCCAGGAAGGACTCCCAAAGTGTCGAAGAAGAATTTTCCCAGCCAGCAACAAGCAAGCCAACTTGATTAGAAGTCAGTTTAGGAAACACGCAAAGCAAGAAGCTGCAGTGTGACACAAATTCTGTGCAGCCCCAGTTGCACTACTCGCTTTTCAGAGGCAATCGAGTGCCGGAATTTCCCGGAGTAAGGATAAAATTCCCTCTAGTATTTTCACCAGTATTTTCTATGCAAGATAGCCATATTTCGACATCCAGATTGTACTCAGAATTTCTCACTGTTGCACCGGTCTTGACAAGTTGGTTTCTTTTGCCGAGAACATTTGTCCAAAAATAACGATCTCATATTTTTATGTGTGTGTGCTAGTATTTTCTAAGTTTCCAACAGTATTATTTTCCGCGGCTTTTATTTATGAAGATTGCAATTCATTTATTTCGATGTTGTCATAGTAATAAACTGAATAATTAATTTATCAGTTACAAGAAATCATTCCAGTTGCTGCAATAGGATTTCAGTTTTGGAATTTTCACAGACACCTACCACTCGAGGGATGTATCGTGGATCTGCCACTCCCTTAGAGATTGAAACCACCTAATAGGATCCTTTGTTAGCCTCCTTCTTGAACTTGGTGACACTTGTACACTCGAAAGCCCCTTATGGAAGGGCATGCCACTATGAAGTGTCCACTCGGTTCCATGATTTGTAAGCTCAATTACTCAATTACACTGATGATTTGTTGTACTAGAAGGTGAGGAGACGCATTGGATCTTATACAGGATTGCAAACGGATCTTCATTTTAGAGTTTGGTCTCTCCCTGTACAGGGTCCAAGCCCTCTAGAGGGACTTATTGGCATTTGTAGTGTGAGCGTTGAGAGCCATGGGCCTCCACTACAGTAGAGAGAAAATTGCCATGCCATGGGATTCTTCAGTACCATCCATTGCTAGCTCGTGTTCCACCTATTAGAAGATGATGATGCACTTGGACCACCTTGCCCAATCGACTACACTCTTGCACCACACACTTGGCAGTTGATCCAGGGCCCAAATGAGGTTGTGTCTCACCATGGTAGACAAAGGGAGGGTTTGCATCATTGTTCCAACCTTATAGATGGGGCACAAGTTTGATCAATCAACTTGGAAATCCATGAGCATGTTTTGTGCCCCCAAACTCACTTACGAGCACCACAGGCGATTCGCTTGGAGATCCAAGGGCCACCCCCCTTTATCACTATATTTGGAGCCTTGCCATCCATTTTGGCACATATTAGACTCCGCTTGGCCTTTCAATGGCCCCCCTAGATTCTTATCTATTATTTTGGCCCTCTTGAGAGGCTTATTTTTCATATTATGGAGCTATCTATGTGGGCTTGTCACCAAGGAATGTTATTTTGCACATTATTTTATTATTAGGGGCATCATTAGGCCTAATTAGGCAAATCAAACCCTTACAAGATGATGATATATATTTGATGAGATGATCATTCTATTCCTCATAATCACTTGGATTTGTACCCATCTCTTAAGAATTTTGCTATAGCTATTGATGGACGAATTAGATGAATATTCATGCATTTTGATGTTTGGATATCTTTTCTTGGTTTTGAAGTTTCGATTTTGTCTCTCTTTGATGATTGAATATACTATCTATACTTGTAAGTTCTCTTTTATGATCTATCTTTCTCTCTATTATATACATAAATAATGTATGGAATTTTCGCTCATGAAATCTGAAATTATGCCCTAATTTAAATGCAAATTAGTCAAATTTTGATCTTGTGACAGTATTGCATATGTTACATCTTTGGGTATAGTGAATGAATGTTCCTAGCGATACATCATCTCCATAAGTGCCTTGAGAAGTCATCAAATTGTTGCAACAAGAAGTATACATTTCTTTGGTAACCTAGTTGTTGCCTTTATGGCTATGCGAAGTTCCTAGAAGAGTCCTTAATTAGGTAAAAGAACTCCAAAAGTTGAAAGCACATTGACTCCATTCTCCCAATATGCTAGGCATTGAACCTATCCTTGGTGATCAACCTAATGAATAACTTTTTCACCTCTTTTTCTCCTTTCCTAAGACCTAACCCTAGGGGCCTCCTAGGGCATCAAGAAAAATCCATTATAGTCATCCATTTCAAGAACAAGTTGGGCTTCAACTATGTTGGAGTGTCTTCTAGGCCCTCACAAATTTTGAAGGACTTCCCATGGCTAGATTTCGAATTATCCCAAGCCCTAGCTCTAACTTCATTCTTAACCCTAGGTTTCCTTGGTTACTGGCCTCATCAAGGGTATTGCATTGAAAACTCAAGTAAAAGTCAATTTCTTTGACTCTATCTTCCTCCCTTTCTTGGACTAGGTCTTTTGTTTGAAGTTTCACCCGAAATCCTAGGCCTTGCTTGGGTCCACTTGGGCTTCTTTGTGGTCCCATAACTTCACCATTCCTATTTCACAAGACCACTCTAGAAACCCTTTTCCCTTAAGGATCTTAGGTCTAGGGCATCCCTTATCAAGAAGTATCCCTAATCCCTAGGTCTAGGCTTCCTTTTAAGCCTTTCTTGGAGAGTCCTGCACCTTGCTTCTTAAGCAAGTAAGATCTTCATTTGAGTCTCTCCTATGAATGGACTCTTGAAATCACTATCTTCCCATCAATGATATACCATTCATAGTGATTCCCCTTGTACCGTGACTCCTCCCATCGATGAAAGTTCATAAAGAGAAGGGGACATTGACTTAGCTGATGATGGGTCTTTGGGTTAGTTTTTGTAGCATCGAATATGTTCTAACTACGAGATTTGGTAGAGAGGTTAGAATACATGTATTCCACAAAACCCAGAAATTGTTTCTGAAAATTCCACCTAGAGACGACTTAATTAGATTATTAGTCAGTTTTTAAATATTTCCCAAGTCCAAACTTAGGGAATATGATTAATTAATCAAAATTAATTAAGTCATGGTGAGAATGCTCTAGAAAAGTACATGGACCAATTTCTAGTTAATCATAACCATCGATTAAGATTTAATCGTGTTCATTGAAGTCTGAACAGAGGATTATAAGAAGAAGACGATGGGGCTTGGAGAAGAAACACAAAATCAGTTGAGCATTCGATTTTGTTGGGAAATCAATTTCCAGAGTAGCAGTTGTGTGTTGCGGGAAGTGATTCAGTGAGGGAGGAGCAGAGATAGTGAAGTCGGAGGAAGTGTTCCAGATCTGGTGAGTGCATTTGCAAAGAGGCAACGCAGTGCCCTCTAGAGGAAAATTTCGTTTTGCTGCGAAGAAGGCGAGATTCAGTGCCAGAAGCTGGGCAGAGGTTCCAAAGGCTGGGAGAATCAATTTCCCAGACAACGGTTGATGAAACAGTGAGAGGTGGCGCAGTTCCGAGCTGGAGGGACGGAGTGACTGCATAGAGTCAAGCAGAGACTATGCAGAGGCAGTTGGGGACAGATCAATTTCGAGCTGAGGTCAGTGTCAGATTCGTTTGTGGAGTGAGGAATTTCCTCACTAGTTATTTTTGCCAATTTTTCCCTTGTTTGGATTGCCAATTTCGACATCCACAGTTTGTACTCAGATTTCACTACTGCATAATAATAAAACCCTCAGTTTTTGCACCGGTTTTCCCGAGTTGGGTTTTTAGGGGGGCATTGGTCCAAAAATAAGGGTGTAATTTTGTGTGTCTGTGCATATATTTTCTTTCAACATTTTATTTCTTCCACAGTTTATTTATTTGTGAAGGTTGCAATGTATTTAATTCGATATTTGTCGTAGGAAACAATAAATAAAGTGTTGAGTAAATTAACAATTAGAAGAATTAACATTAGTTGCTGCAATAGGATTCGGGTAATCGAATTTTCACCTGGTACCAGAGCGCAGTTGATCAGGTTGAGAGCTCAGTAGCAGAAGGAAAGAGGAGATTTGCAGCTCTGCGTGAGCAGAAATTCGAAACCCCCAAAGGCAGCGTAATTCCTTGACCAAGAGGGTCAATTTCTTGAGGAAAATCGATTTCTCTAAGAGAGTGACAGAGAAATCCAATTTTCTCCAAATTGAAGATTACTGGAGGTAGAGGGAGCAGCCGTATTTCTCTTGCAAAGCAAATCTCTAGTTGGACGCAGTTATTTTGCAGCAGCTTGCTAGAGCAAAATAGCATCGGGTGGAAGAAAGAGCACACACTAAGGGAAAATTTTCATCATGGAACTTCTAATCTCAGAAGATCGATTTCCCTTGCAAATCAACAGTCGTTGTGAGCAGAGTTACTCACTCCACTAGGGAGTGCGTAGAGCCTAGCAACAGTTGAGCGGAAGGGAAGAGGAGGTTTTCCGCATATTTTGTTGATATGGAAACAACCAGGCTGCGAGATCAGGATAGGTTGGATGGAGCCTCCAACTATGTGATCTGGAAGGCAAGGATTTACTTCCTTCTAGATGAGTATGATCTCAAAGCATTTATCGATAATGTGGTAGTTGTCCCCACGGATCCAGATCAGCTAGAGCAGTACAAGAAGGAGATGGCAAAGGCGAAGGGATTGATCCTTGATGGAGTTCGGGATCATGTCGTATCTCACATAGCAGCTTTGAGCACAACCAAACAGATGTGGGACTCTCTTTCCATGCTATAACGGGGATCTTTCGAGTAGCGGAAGATGTACTTAAAAGAAAATTTGAGATGCACCTGTATGCAGAAGCAGGAGCGCATGGATCTTTTCCTTACCAGGATTGAGCAGATCCGATATGAGCTGGCAACTATAGGGGTCAGCGCCCAGGCCACATAGCTAGTGCGAGTAGTTGTAAACTCTGTCTCCGAGGAGTAGTAGGTGTTTTTCAAGTATTTTGGGCAGAGAAATATTACTAAGATGGAACAGGATGTCGACAGACTTGCAGCAGCAGGAGCTGAGGCGAGAGTTGATGAAGAGCACCATCGGTGGCAGCAGCAGCAGTGGATTGAAGCAAGTGAAGGAAGAGGAGAATATGGCCCTCACATCGAAGGCTCCCAGTCAGAGACAGGGGGAGCAGCGTAGGAAGAATAAGGACTTGATTAGGTCAAGTGCTTCAAGTGTGGCGAGCTAGGCCGCTACAGCACTCATTGTCCTCTCAGGAAGAAGGACAAGAAGGAGAAGCAGGACCAGCGGGAAGCTTCAACCGAGATCGATAGATTGTCCTCTAGGCTGGAGAAGATTTCGCCATGTTTGCAAACATCCTTTCAGGAGTGAGGTGGGGAGACTTGGTTTTGTAGCCCTAGAGTGGTACAAGTTGGGCAGGATTCTTGAGGAGGTCCACCTCTTGAATCAGTACCTTGCTACAGGAGCCCAGAGTACGCAGTAGCAGGATGGACCAGTGGCAGTTGATGCAGTGATATGCTAGAGTGACAGATGTAGTGGCTAGTAGCGGTCAGATACTGGGCAGCACAGTGCAGAGTTGGCATAGTGCAGAGTCAGCAGTAGTGCAGAGGCTTCAGTGATAGGGCAGACGCTTCAGTAGCAGTCAGGACTCGAGTAACAGATGCATCATACTGAACACAAATGGTTCAGTATTTTGGATAGTTCTCGGTTGCAACAACAACAGATGAGAGGGGGTTGTAGATGTTGTAATAGCAGCAGCAATAGAGTTGCAGTGTTGGAAGTAGTTCAACGGGGATAACAGCAGCACAGATGCAGCGCATATCAGAGTTGCACAATAGTTCATAGGCAACAGTAGCCAGACATCAAAAACATGATATGAGATGATTAATTAATCAGAATTAATTAAGCCATGGCGAGAATGTTCTAGAAAAGTACATGGATCGATTTCTAGTTAATCCTAGCAATCAATTAAGAATTAATCGTGGTAGTTGAAGTCTCAACGGAGGATTATAAGAAGAAGTCAATGGGGCTTGGAGAAGAAACACCAAATTAGTTGAGCATTCGATTTTGCTGGGAAATCGATTTCCAGAGTAGCAGTTGTGTGTTGCCAGAAGTGATTCGGTGAGATTGAAGAAGTGAGAGGGGCAGACATAGTGAAGTCGGAGGAAAATTTCCAGATCCGGCGAGTACATTTGAAGAGAGGCAAAGAGTGCCACAGTGAGGCAGCACAAAGGCAGCGCAGTGCCCTCTAGAGGCAAATTTCGTTTTGCTGGGGAGAAGCAATTTCCAGAGTAGCAGTTGTGTGTTTCCGGAAGTGATTCGGTGAGATTGAAGTAGTGAGAGAGGGGCAGAGATACTGAAGCTGGAGGAATATTTCCAAATCCGGCGAGTACATTTGCAGAGAGGCAGGGAGTGCCACAATGAGGCGGCACAGACGCAGTGCAATGCCCTCTAGAGGCAAATTCCGTTTTGATGGGGAGAAGGTGAGATTCAGTACCAAAAGTTGGGCAGAGGTTCCAGAGGTCGAGAGAATCAGTGTCCCAAACAACAACTGATGGGAGATTGAGAGGTGACGCAGTTCCGAGCTGGAGAGATGCAATGACTGCGTAGGGTGACGTAGATACTACACAGAGGCAGTTGGGGACAACTCAATTTCGAGCTGACAACAGTCTCGGATTCGTCTGTGGAGTGAGGAATTTCCTCACTAGTTATTTTTGCCATTTTTTCTCTGTTTGGATTGCCAGTTTCGGCATCCATAGTTTGTACTCAGATTTCACTACTGCATAATAATAAAACCCTTAGTTGCTACACCGATTTCCTGAGTTGGGTTTTTCCAAGGACATTGGTCTAAAAATAACGATGTAATTTTGTGTGTGTGTGTGTGTGTGCATGTATTTTCTTCCAGCATTTTATCTCTTCTGTAGTTTATTTGTGAAGATTGCAATGTATTTAACAATGTTGTGAACATCGGCATCGGGATAAAATCAGCAAGGTTCTGGAAAACCAATAAATCGTAAAAATCGGGGAAATATCGGTAAAAAATCGGCAAACATCGGCAAAATTAAGATACCATAAAAATATCTTTAAAAATCGGCAAACATCAGCTAGGCCAAAAAATTGCAATTTCAAGATAAAATCGCAGTGTTATCGAGATGTTCGCAACACTAGTATTTAATTCGATATTTGTGCAAATAAAGTGTTGAGTAAACTAACAATTAGAAAAATTAACATCAGTTGCTGCAATAGGATTTGGGTAACCGAATTTTCACACTTTGTCCCATTGTTTCCACTTGGTCTAGTAGTTTCCCCTTTGGAACCCCTCCTAAGACCCCTGCTAGATTGAGCGATAACAGGTCACAAGAACCAAGAGACTCCTTTCTAGTGTTTTTAGACTTTTGAAGTAGAGTAGCAACCTCGATCCTTTACCAAAGAAATATCATGCATGGTTACCCAAGTTCAAAGGAAACGTTGATCAAAATGCTAATGATCTTATATATGAATTCTTTTGGGAAATAGGCCCAAAGGGGATTAATGATGAGTACCTAATAATGATGTTATTTGTTTTGTACTTCGAAGGACATGTTAGGGAATGGTATCTTAGTCTCCCTCTAGGTAGCATTAGCGACTATGAGAAATTTCAGGATGCCTTTAAGAAAAGATGGTCATCTGATGTTGAAGGAGCCTTTAACCTTGTGAAATTTTACCACATCAAAAAGAAAAGCAACAAAGATGTTAGGGAATTTATCGAAATGTTTGACTGAGGATTGTCAAAGAAATCCCTGATCATCTTAAACCTCCTAATTCTCTAATACTTGACAAATTCACTAAGGTTGTAGGAGGGCATTTGACATATAAACTAAAGGATAAGAAGCCTAAGACTCTTATTGAGGCCAAAGAAATTGTCCTTGATGTCAAACAAAACCTAAATGCTTCTAAAATTGAGATGTTTGAACACCCTAGGGCTAAGGAAGGGACCAACAACAACAAGTCTAAGGATCAGGGTAAGGAAGCCTAGTCATGGCCCTTAAGAAACTTGACAAATTATCCAAGGACATGAGCTCTAGGGATAGGTTGTATATGAACAAATTCACCGCTCTTGAAAAGGCTCAAATGTCAAGCTATACCCAAAAGAATAAACCTTTTGTCAAGAAACCTAATGATAAAGGCAAGCAGAGCTCATTTCAGGTTCCCAATACTTTGGCTCTAACCAATGTTGTGGAACAAGAGGAATCATCTTCCGAAGAAGAACAAAGTGATGATGAAAGTGAATATGAGAAAGGTGGTCACCAAATGAACATATTTGGTGAAACCCATGCCTTCAACATTATGTTAGGTGACACATACACTCATCCTCCGATTAGTGAAGTGAAGCTTAAAGATGAAAAGGATGAGCCTATCCTCAATACTAATGATAGTGTAAGATTCAAAGGGGTCCAATACTTAAGGAAAAATGACAAAAACCCCTCCACAAACTCTGAAGAATCAAAAAAGAAGGAACCTCCTCCTAAGCAATCTCTCCCTAAGCAACCTCCTCTCAAGGAACCCCCAAAGAAAGATCTTCCTCCCAAGAAAGATAACACCAAAAAGGATCATCCTAAAGGAGAAGCTAAGCCCAAAAGCAAAGATAAGGAAATTGAATTAGATATTGATGCACGGGTTACTATAGGAAAGATGACCATGTAGGTTCCTATCAAAGAAATAACCAAGCTTCCTTCCCAAAGATGGTGTGTAAAGCAAGCTTTAGGGATCGAGGAACTGGAGGACCCACCTATCACGTTGTAGAATATACACCTCTCTAACACACCAACCCTGGTCACGAGCCATTTTTGTTTACCTTAGTTATCAATGACCTCTTTATTCTTAATTGCAAGTTAGATTTTGGGGCTTCCACAAACATCATTCCATTAAAAGTCATGAAGCAACTCAATATAGACATCACTCGTAAATACAATAATGTATGTGCCTTTGACTCTAAATTTGTTGAGGTTGAGGGCTTATTAAAGATCTCAAGGTATCATTAGCCATGAATCAAGACATATCATTATTCATGGATATTTTGGTTATTGATATAAGTGATGTGTGGGGAATTTTATTGTCTAGGAAAGGGAGCACTTTTGTGGGAGGACAACTTCAAATGGATCAATCTTATGCCATTATCTCGCAACCTGGTGGGAACCCTTTCATTCTTTATAGAGAGCCTCTATATCTGACTCATGTGGTAAAGCCTAGTCTTATCCCATATTATAAAATGCCTAAGACTAAGGACCCTTCCCCTATTCTTCCTTCCCTAAAAATTTGCATCCTTAAAAGACCCGATCAAAAACAAAACAAGAAGTGGGTGCAAAAACCTAGGAAGGATCTAAAGGTTGGGGATGTAGTGTTGGTTGCTAAAAACCCTATCACTGTCAAGATTCATGTTAAGGTAGGTGAAGGATATTACTACATTGCTAGACTTGACGACGAACTTTGGTTGGGGCCAGTCAAAATAAGTCGCATCACCCCTTTCTTTGACACTCCATCATATGCATGTTAGAGTAGGATGCATTGCATATTGATTTTTGCATTAGAATTTAACATCATATTATGTTCTCATGCTAGATTATGAGCATTCAAATTATATTTGCATCTTAGAATAGATTCTATTTTTTGTTGATTTTATGGACTAACAAAAGCATGGACAACCAAAGGATGTCATCAAGACATGCTATCTTGTTTGCTTTACCTATGATGTGTAGGTAACAAGTCTACAGTCCCAGGAAATTGTTGGTGCTTTCATGATACATGGTTCGTGTAATCCACTGAGATCTCATGTCCTAGTTGGAGCCAGATATCCAACAACAGTGTGTGACCCCCTATAGGAGAATTTTTCTCCTAGATTTGTCTTCAACCGACAACCACTAGCCCCTTGCAGCCACCTGATCGCTCGTTGTGCCACTATTCTCCACCACTTGATCTAGCCATTGTGTGCCCCTACTCATCTGTAATGATCGTATGTTTTAAGGTGGGCCTTCAAAGCCTGAGGTTATGATCTTCCATTATGTAATTGGGTGCTTATGCTTGCTTTTCTTGGGCACATTTGAGCATATATTAGTGGGGGAATTCGGTGGAAAGAATGGGCATTGACTGTACTCTTGATCCCTTGCCTCAACTTGGTGGTTAATCTTGTATCCTAGACCTGTGGGATCTTCTTTATATGCTACTAGCTTTAGGAATGGCACCACATGGGAAACCATGATTTTGGTTGCGTGGTCCCGCTTCCCGACAACATATATCTCACTCACCTCTGCACATTATAAGCCCTTTCCACATTTTCCCCATCTAAGTCAACATTTGTCCATTGGGTCCAAAAGGTATTAGACTCCCCCTCCCCTTCTCCACTACTAGGGTCAGGCTTGGAATGATCCCTCGGAGGTTGATGCACGGTGCACCTAAAAAGAAAGATAAGAGCATAATTTGGCCACATACAACAGGAAATGCACCACAAAATGCAAAAGATGGCCTAGACATAAATATTTAGCGTGTGGGAAAAAACCAAACATGAGCTTACCCCCTATCATTATGGCCATCACCCTGGTTCCCAGAGCCCCTATGAGTGCCCCCTGCATCATTAAGGAACCCACGATTGTCCCAACCCCTGGTGGGCGATGAATTGTCCCACATTAACGAGGTAATCACTGTTACATCATACACATCATGCTCTCGTCCCCTAGCCCCGAGAAGTAAAATGAAGAAAAATCATAAAAGGCAAAAGGAATATGAATAAGGGTGGAAAAACAAAGGTCGGGGTAACTAATCTACCACAATTTCTCCCTCCTACATTCATACACCCAATGTGTGAGCTTCCTTCATCATAGCTACCCTTGTACCATGGCATGTGGCTTGGAGCTTCCCCTCTTTCCCCCACTCTGTTCCGTCATTACTTCACATGACACCTACCACTTAATTGATGTAACATGGACCTATCACTCCCTTACAGTAAGAAAGCACCTAATAGGTGTTAATTTTTCTTGGGGTCGTATTGTTCTTTGCTTTAGATAACTGCATGTATAAACTTGTCATTATTTACATATTCAATTCACCCCATAACTTCATTACATCATTAGAAATTATGTACAAATAAAAATACTATCAAACATGCAGCGGGACATAAAGGAACAACAGAAGAAAAGCATGCACAATGGACACCGAGATTTAGGTCATAGATCAGGACAAAACCCCACCAAGCTAGAAAACCCATCCAAATTCTTCTTCTTCTATTAGATTGTCAACAATTGTTCAACAAATAGGTACAAGGTACAAATATCATCAGCCTTCCCAGGGCCTATACATGTCTTGTTCATATCTTCGTTTGTGAACAATTTCATCATGAACACTGCTACACAATACTTTCCATACTTCCATTAGGGTTGCAAAATACCATGACTACTCTGAAAATTGTGATGCCAATGACATTAGGGTAGCAACATATAAATACCATCGTTGCTCAGAAAACTGTGATGCAGAGGGTTATATCATATAAAGCAACGGAACAAGACGTCATACAAAGATGAGACCAAGCATACTACTTGTGTTGCATATACATATGTTGACAACCATAAACTACTCTGAGATATACCTGAAATGTCAAACAACTGTGATTGGACTATGATCTCAATGATATATATATACAGATAATTGCAGATGGAGGGAACTATACAGATAATCTAGAGGAACCTTATATAATACAGAGAAAGTTAACGCAGAGATATCATATATAGCACAGAGGATGCCATACACAATATGCAGAGGCAACCATATAAATTACGTAGAGGCAAAGGATGCCATATATACCAACTATAACGCTGAGATACCATATAGTTGATGATGCCCAGTCAAAATGTAAGACCATGTGCTATTACAATGTGAATACCAAACCAAGATCACAGAGATGCCATAGCGCAGAGAGATATGCCCATAGGCCCATACAAATGCAAAGTGTTGACTTCAACAATATTGTAGAGGGACCACTAATTCTGGGGACTAATCACCATATAGCAGAGATGCCATCCATACGTGATGAAACCAAACCATACTTGATGCGAATACATAACCAAGAGATCACAATCAAGACGTTACCTTTGCGAGATCATAGAGAAACAAAGATACTACACGATATCATGATATTACAGTGAGTGAGGGCTTATGACAGAAAGAGTGAAATCATATTGAGACTATATCCATATAGGCGAGAATGTCATCTTCTTGCTATGAGAGATCTCAGCGAGAGTTCTTGTAACCATGCAAGAAAGCGTCTGCAAGAGAGAGTCATGTGCCATTCAGTTATGCCAATAGCGAAAATATTGTGTCATTATAAGAACGAAAGACTTGAAACCATAATGCAAGAAATTTGTAGAGCCTCAGATATGCAAGAGAGACAACCCTGTGACCCTGTGGAACCTCAAAACAATCCATCCCTTTGAAGTGCCTTTAGAGATTAACTCAATAGGATATTTATAATTGATAGACATTATGAAGGGTCACAGACCTTGCAGGAGACCAACATGAACATTTGAAGCCAACCTCGAAATTTTGGAAGGAAAATTTATAATTTAAATTCAAATAATTTTCCTTCATAATTATTTTCTCCCAAAAATATATATGTGCCAATTGATAAATCCAATTAAATTCCTTTTTCCCGATATAAATGTTCTTTTGAGGCGCAAGGTTTCTATGGGAAATTCATCCCATAGCCGCCCTACTTTTCAACAATAGGGTCCTTCATTAGCCTCTCTTGCCAAGCAAGGTAACACTTTTACATGTTCAAAGCCCATTTGGAAGGGCATGCCACTATGATATGTCCACTTCTGCCCTTGATTAACAAGCTTATTTACTCAATTACACTAATGATTAATTGTACTAAAAGGTGAGGAGACACATTGGATCTTATACAGGATTGCAGGTGTGCCTTCATCTTGGACTTCACCTCCCTATACGGGATCCAAGCCCTCCAGGGGGTCATAATGGCACTTGCAGGGTGAGCGTTGAGAGCTATGGGCCTCCAACATTGCACAACATTGATTGCCACACCATGGGCTTCTTCAAAACCACCACGTTTCCTGTTCGTGCCCTAGTTATACGGAGATGATGATGCACCTGGATCATGGCACCCGAAACTTGGCAGTTGATCCAGGGCCCAAAGGAGGTTTTGTTTCATCCAGAGAGACATGGGAGGGCATGTGTCATCTTCTAGCCCTAAATCATGGAGAATCGACTTGATCGTGAGCCACTTGGAGACCCATGAGAATTATTTGGAGCCCACAAAGCCCACCTTGGGTTGTGGAGATGTTATGCAGCATTTGGAGGGCATCCCCCTTTTGTCCATTGAATTTGAGACCTTTACTCTCATTTTTGGCACATTAGGCCTCAACGCTGCCCTTCTAGGCCTCCACGCCAACCTAGTATGGCCCTAAGAAGGCTAATTCAACTTGTTTAATGAGCTATCATGGTAGGCTTGTAACCATGGGTGGGTTTCTACATATTTTAGGCATAGGAGGGGCTTTTACCTTTTTCTTTTGAACTTATTTGTCATGTATAAGCAAGTGAGATTCACTCTCACTTGCATCATCATCATTTGGATTTCAATATCTTTTCTTAAGAAATTCAAACCTACAACTGTTCGACAAAATTTGGATGTTTGGATGCATTTTGACATTTGGAAATATTCGCTATCTTTCATTGGAGCTACTTATTCCAATGTTGATGGATGGATATATTCTCATAGTCTTGTAAGTACTCTTTGATGCTATATTTTACATTAATAAATGTCTAATGTATGGAATGTTGTTTCATGATCTTTAATGTGCCCTAGTTTAATGCAAATTTGTAAGGACACTAAAGTTATTAGAAGTGTTGCATGCATTATTCATAGATAATGATGAATGAATGTTCCTAGAGGTTAATGTTGCATATTGTATCTTTGAAACTCTGTCAACTATTGTCAACAAAGTATAAAATCCTATAGTAGTCGTGAAGATTCCTCCTCTAGGGTTAGCGAAGCTGCATTAGGTCTCCTTGAGGAGAGAAATTATCAAATCAAAGTAATTCTTGACTCCATTTCTCAAAATTGATAAGCATTGGTCTAAATCCTTGGTGATCACACTCTTCTTGAAAAATCATTCTTTCTTCACTTCCTTTTCTCTCTTTTCCTCGTCCCTCCAAGCCCAAGGGAGCCTCTCTAGGGCTTGGATTGAAATTCTCTACGCGAGTGTGTTCTGGATTCTAATCGGATAAACCTCTTTTATTGTGTCTCCTTTAGGCATCTGCGAGTTTTGAACAAATTTCAATGGGGGGAATCTCAAGAAAATTGATGCCCTCGCATCCACACCAAGTGGGAACCCTTGACGTTGCCATTCAACTTTAGGATTCCTTGAACTTATATACTTTAATAGTGTATCATTCAAAACCTTTTCTCTTAACTATGTTGACCTTGGATGAACTCTTATCTCGTCAAATATCTCAATCCTAGGTCTTGTATAGTACTTCTCTGAAGGAATTTTTCGTGGAAAGTCCTAGATTTTCCCAAAACCCACACTTTAATTTAACGTTTCCATTGAATGGGTCATCCTTGCCTCACTTTAAACCTTATAATAGACACATATATTACAAGTGAGGGATATCGGGGCTCCTCCTATCGGTGAAAATCTTATAAAATAAGGGGACATAGGTAGTGGTGATTGTGGGACTTTGTCCCAAGTTGTTGTTGTACCCTCAAGCTTTAGCCTATTTACTAGGCATGCTTGTTTGTGCAGCGACAGTATCATTGTAAGACCCATTGACACTTAAGAGGTAATAAAACCTTATAACCTAGTTTTCTATGAGCAAATTGCGGTAGCCTTAGATTGAAAAGATTAATTATTTCTCTGAAATTTTATTGCTTTAAATTAAAGAAGTTTAAGTACAGATAGAATTTACATTCTTCTCAACAGTAATTTCAATTTGAGTTTCATTTTTATTTCTAACTTTATTCAAAACTTGTACTGAATACAAAGTAGAACATTGGAATAGACTAAAACTAATTCTTTACATACAGTGGATGTACTTTACAAGTCTATTAACCCCAGTCAATAATTAGTGTCTTAACTTGTGCAATAAGTTAGCCTAACATTTTCTACGACGTTGCTAGGGAAGTGCAACTAGAATTAGCTTCAAATTGATCATTTGTTTTGTATATTTATTTTCTTTTTAATAGAAACATTTAGGAGGAGTAAATAAAGCTAGATGAAAGGTGATAATTTGCATATTCATTTTAGTGAGTTCATAAGCCCTTGTCATGTTTATATATGCTTATACTAATTAAACTTAGATATATTAAAAGTCAATTTGTTAAAAAAAAGAAATAGTCACTGAATCAAACACCCCCATTACTAATTTGACTCCAAGCATCAAGGTGGCATAAGAACAATCATCAAGAAAAAGAAAAATACAAGAAGATTGAGAACCACTAGTTGAGGACAAAACAAAAGAAGAAAAAATATAAACAAGTTCTTTTAGTGAGACACCAGAGGATAGTTCTCAAAACGAGACTGAATAGTTTTGGATTCTCAGAAAAGTTCGAATGGTAAAACATGAAAGTGAACTCAACAGAGAAGTTACATTAGCAAGAGAAAGAGAAATAGTAGAAAGATGAAAAAAGACAAAAACAAACCATGATGCAAGAGGATTTAATGTTAATGCTGGAAGAGAAAGAAGAAATGAAAGAGGAAAAGGATTTGGAGCAAAAGAAGCAAAAATGAAATCAATTTTGAATTTCCTATTTTTGATGCACTTATAACTTTTGATACATATAAAAATAAAGAATATACCACTATCTATCCTCTAAATAATCATGTCATGTCAATTGAAAACCCTAATATTTTTGTTTTTAAATTTGATGTCTTTCATCGAACTTATGGATATACAGATGACACTCTTAGATTATGTTTATTTCCAGACACTTTAAAAAAAAATAGTAGCATTAAAATAACTTGTGTGTTCATGTGAACATAGGATAACATATTGAGATGATATGTCTAAATATTTTTAAAGCAATAATAACCTTATTGTAGCCCTACATACTCCAAAGTAGATATTTTTAGGATGTCTCCACATAAGGATACAAATTTAGAGGGTTATTTAGAAAGATTTAGTTATAAATTACAAAAATCCAAACAAAGTGCATTGAATTTAGATACTATTTGTATTATTCCTAAAAGGTATCATAGATGAATTTATAGATATACTTTATATTAAATCTACATTTTAATTATATTTTTTAATTGTGCACAACATATTTCAAGGGAAGAGCTAACGATAGCATAAAAAAGAGAGACGTCCTTTCCAAAATCACCAAGTCACCATAAGTAGGTTCTCACCAACCCTACCACTAGGGTTCATCTTGGGCCTACTCCAGAGGCAATGCCTACCAAGGCATAGGAGAATTCCAAGTTATACAAGGTTTCAATTATAATATTGCAAAAATTGTTAAGTAGGATCTTGAGTCATACCTTATGCTTCAAGCTACCAAGGCCTTCTAGGCATAACATAGTATGGAGATTACATCGCTTCATTTTATACTTTGTAAGCTTCTTTTAACTCTAGATGCATAGAATTGGTGATTTTGGAAAGTGCCTCTTTGTCATATGCCAACTTTAACTCTTCCCTAGGAATGTTTTTTGCACAATTCAGAAATTTGATTGAAAGGTAGATATAAAATATCACTTTGCTTCCATAAGAATAAGCATATTTATATATTCATCTTTGATGTCTTTTAAGAAAATTGTATAAATAGTATATGCATTCAATGCACTTCATTTAGATTTTTTTAAATTATAATTAAACATTTCTAAACAATTCTCTAGCATTTCATCCCCTTGTTGAGATATCCTAAGGATATCTTCTTTGGAGTCTTTAGGTCTACGATAACACCGATATTTCTTTAGAAGGATTTTATGCATGTCATCCCAAAATGCTATAGAATGTTCCCCTAAACCCATAATCCATTTTTGAGCTACCCCTTTTAAAAGTCGATGGAAATAAACATAGTTTATGTGTATCATTTGTATATCCATAGGTGTGACACAAGACATCAAATTTGAATAGAATAGTGTCAAGGTCTTCAATTGACATAACACAAAAGTTGGAAAGGATACATGGTAGTATATTTTTCACTTCTACTTTTGTACCAAAAGTTGTAGTTCTATCAGATTTAGAAAATCCAAAAAGTGACTTTATTTCCTTCTTCTTGTGCTCCAGATCTTTTTCTTTTTCCATTTATTCTTTGTCTTGATGCTCCAATAATAGATGTTCTTTCATCATGGTTTGTTTTCTCCTTCCTTTCTCTTTCAATACTTTCACTTTTTCTTGCCAACTTCCATGTTGATTTCTCCTTCATTTTTTGCCATCCAATCTCCCCACAAAATCCAAAATTCGTTAAGTTTGATTCTCAAAACTATCCTTAGTTATTTTTTTTAGCATCAAATGTGTTCTAGCCACGAAATTTTGTGCAGAGGCTACAATACATGAGCTTTCCAAAACCTAGAAATCATTTCTGGAAATTCCACCTAGAAGTGTCTCAATTAGATTATTAACCAATTTTTAAATATTTCTTAAGTCCAAACTTAGGGAATATGGTTAATTAATCAGTATTAATTGAGATAAGGTGAGAATCATCCAGAAACTCACACGGATCGACAGGGAATTAATCTAGGCCATCAATTATGTTTTAATCTCGGTCATTAGTGCTCCAACAAAATATTATAAGAAGAAGTCGATAGGTAGATGGTGAACACACCAGTGCATTTACTTAGTTGCCCAAGCAGATTGATTTTCTCAGTCGATGTGATTCAGCAGAGGAGATAGAGCCAGAGGTTGAGTAGCATGTGAGGGAGAGGGTAGCAACAAAAGACCAGCAACAAGATTTTTCAATGCAGAAGGAGGCAGCATGATGAAGTGCATAGTCCACTAGAACTCTGCGTAGTCACTGTGCAGAGAGTGACGCCGAGGCACCAACGTATGGGCAGAGGGTCCATCTCAGGGGCAAGAAGTCGCTGTCGAGAGTGAGAAATTTCTCATAAAATTTCTCTCAGTATTTTCCTCTGTTTAAATTGTCAGTAAGGCATCTAGAAATCTTGTACTCAGATTTGTTGTTGAAGATTAATAAGAAAACCCTCATATGCTACACCGGTTTTTCCACATTGGGTTTTTCGGGGAGAATTGTTCAAAAATAATTGTGGTGTGTGTGTTGGAATTTCTTTATTTCCAGCATTTTATTTTCAGCAGTAATTTATTGTGAACATTGCAGTAGTAAATTTATTCGATATTTGCGGTACCAAATAAACTACATAATCAAGTTGTCAATTAGAAGAATATTTTTTCAGTTACTGCAATAGATGAAATTTTCTCATGGTACCAAAGTAAATATGATCAACCAGAGAGCTCAATAGAAGAGAAAGGAAGTGGTTCGTTGCTCAGCGTGAGCAACAGTTTAGATCCCCAAAAGGCAGTGCACTCCCTTTTTGCCAAGAAGTCGTAATTCTTGAGGAAAATCAATTTTTCTGAGAGAGCGACAAAAAAACTTGATTTCTAAAGATCAAGGAATTCCAAAGACAGAGGGAGAAGCCCCATATTTTTGCAGAGCAAATCTCTAGCTGGACGCAGTAATTTTTGAAGCAGTTTGCTGAGCAGAATCAGTGTCAGGGGGAAAGAGAAATAGCACATAAATTCATGGACAAAATTAACAGTCAAGATGCTTCAGATTTATCTTCCAGGTTGGAGGATGAATTTGCTTGCTTATCAGGATCAGCTTCACCTGGTGTCTGGTATATAGATAGTGGAGCTTCAGCTCATATGACAGGAGTTGGAGAATATTTCTCTAGCTACCAAGAGGGAGCAGATGGACTTCCAGATCACTATGGGCAACAGAATTTAATGTACTCCAGTAAAGACAGGCACCGTAGAGTTTCAAAGGGAGTCAAGAGCCAGCACCAGCGCTACAAATGTATTGCTGGTGCCTGGATTGGGTATGAACCTAATTTCAATGTCCCAGTTGCAGGACAAGGGATATTATGTCCACTTCGTAAGGAAGAAAGTGTATGTCAAACACTCAAGCTCGAAGAACGTGAAACAAATTGGAGCTCGAAGAAACAGGTTATACTGGTTGTAGCTCGACTCTCCAATGGCACTAATAGGCAGTGACAATAGCAGTGAGAAGAAGCTTAACAAATTATCGCATAGGAGGATGGGAAATTTACACCATGGAGCACTCAAGATGCTCAAAGAAACTGTAACAGGGGTTCTAGTTCTTAGAACGAAGCACGATGATGCATGCAAAGGAAGTGTATTTGGGAAGTACGCGGAGGCAACATTCCCTAGAAGTGACAACAGAGCAGATGGCGTGTTAGGACTGATACATTCAAATATTTGTGGCCCTATGTCCACTAGAGCTCTTAGTGGTGGCGAATATTTCGTCACCTTTATTAATGACCATTCAAGAAAGACCTGGATCTATTTCTTCAAGACCAAAGATGAGGTCTTTTATCGGTTCAAAGAGTTTAAGGCGCTCGTAGAGAACGCGATAGGGAAGAAGATCAAGGTGCTTCGCTTAGATAATGGTGGAGAATACATTGATAAAGATTTCACAGATTTCTACGTGAAGGAAGGCATCAAAAGAGAATGGACAGCTCCATGTAACCCTCAAAAGAAGGGAGTAGCGGAGCGGAAAAACAGAAAGTTGGGGCTGCAAAGCGTATGTTGTATGATCAGGATTTGCCCAAAATTTTATGGGCAGAGGAATGCAACACAAGAGTTCGTTAGACGTTGAGAGATGCAGAAGAGTTTATCGGAACTCCTAGGACAGACAAGAGACGGCACAAGCAACCTGACAGATATCAAGCTTTGGTAGCTCAAGTTGCAAAACCCTCCAGCATTCAGGAAGCCACACAGCATCAAGTGTGGGTGGATGCCATGGTACAAGAGTATAGTTCTATTATGACAAATGATATTTGGGAGGTAGTGTCAAAGCCAGAAGACATTTCAGTTTTAGGTTCCAAATGGATCTATGAGATCAAGTACGCTGCAGATGGAAACGTAGTTACAAGGCTAAGTTCGTGGCAAAGGGGTATGCACAGAAAGAAGAATAGACTACGAGGAGACCTTTGCCCCAGTTTCCAGATATACATCTATCAGATCTGTTATATCCCTAGTAGCTCAAATGGGATAGGAGATTCACCAGATGGACATCAAGACAGTATTCCTAAACGGGGTGATAGAAGAAGAGGTTTATATAGAACATCCAGAAGGCTTTGAAACTCATAAGAAGCACACTCATGTGCAAATTGAAGAAAGCTCTATATGGGCTCAAGCAGGCTCGCAAGGTGTGGTATGGTCAGATTGACAGTTACTTGCAGTAGTTGGGATTCATCAAGAATGATGCAGATCCCAAACTCTAATATTTAATGCTAGAAGGCGAGCCACTCATTCTGGTTTTATATGTGGATGATCATTTTTTGACATGATCATCAGGGCTCATAAAAGATTGCAAGAGGAACCTGGCAGCGAAATTCGACATGAAGGATATGGGGTTGATGCATTATTTTCTAGGATTGGAAGTATGGCAGAAGAATGGTGATATCTTCCTTGGGCAAAGGAAATACGCTACAGTTTTTCTGAAGAGGTTCAGAATGTAGTATTGTCGACCCATAACTATGCCCATGATCACCAATTGGAAGAAGATAAATGCATCAGGGAACAAGGAAGTCGACCCCACCTTGTATAGACAGCTCATTGGGTCTCTCGTGTATCTGGTCAACACTATGCCAAACATTTGCTTCGTTGTCAATACCCTTTGTCAGTTCATGGTAGAGCCGAAAAGGGTACATTGGGTAGCAGCAAGGCACATTCTGAGGTATGTGTGCGACACAGTCAAGTATGGGTTGAAATATACTCGAGGGGATGACATCAGATTATGTGGGTTCACAGATGCAGAATGGACAGGCAGTTCAGTGGACAAAAAAAGTACCTCTTGGTACTGCTTCAGTGTTGGATCAGGTATGGTTTCTTGTTGTAGCAGGAAGCAGAAATCAGTCGCACTTAGATCTGCAAAAGTAGAGTATATGGCAGCCAACACAGCTATGTGCGAAGTTATATGGCTTAAGAAGCTACTAGTGAGCTTGTTTAGGCAGAGGATGGAAGCGACCAGCATCTACTGTGATAATCAGAGTTGCATAAATCTCTTTGAGAATCCAGTGTTTCATGACAAGTCGAAGCACATAGATATTAGATGTCATTCCATCAAACACTGTGTACAACGTGAGGCAATCCAGCGACTGTATGTTCCAACAGGAGAGCGGGTGGCAAACATATTCACGAAAGCTCTAGGGAGAGCTAAGTTCGTCCAATTCAGGGAATAGATGGGTATGGTGGAGAACTCGTTTCAGTAGCAGGGACAACTTACTTTCGTTGATTCTCGGTTGTAGTTGTTGCAGTTGCAGCAACAGTAGTAAATGAGAGGGAGTTGCAGTGGAGATGTAGTGTTGGAAGCAGTTCAATAGGGTCGGCAGCAGCACAAATACAGCTCATATCAGAGTTTCGCAGTGGTTGGTGGGTAGCAGTAGCCAGACATCAGCATCATGACAGGATATGATGCGGAGACAGGGATATTGTAGTAGCAAATGCAGCACTAGAACACATTCCTCGCTAAGAGGGAGTGATATTTTTTGTAACATCGGATGTGTTCTCGCCACGAAATTTTGTGGAGAGGCTAGAATACATGAGAGCTCCAAAACCTAGAAATTGTTTCTGTAAATTCCACCTAGAAGTGTCTCAATTAGATTATTAACCAATTTTTAAATATTTACTAAGACTAAACTTGGGAATATGGTTAAATAATCAGCATTAATTGACATAATTAATCAGTATGATTGTTCCTGTACCTCAGTTCTTGGAGTTAAATTAGTAATGTGGGGGGGCGGGGGGGGTTTCTTTCGATTATTGCAATTCCTTTCCTAACAAATTGACTTTTACTATCCCTATCTTTAATTAGCATATGCATATATAAACATGATGAGGGTTTGTGAAGAGTCATGAAAGTGAATGCACAAGTTCTTACCTCTTGTTTTGTTGTCTTCACTCATTCTTGTCCTAAATGTTTATTATAAAATGAAAAGAAATATACAAAACAAATCAATCTAAAGCTAATTTCAGTTGCACTTTCTTGGCAAAAATACCAAAAATGTCAAACTAACATATTGCATCAATTAAGACAATAATTATTGACCAAAGTTAGTAGACTTATGAAGTACATCTATTGTATGTGAGGAATTAGTTTTACCCTAATCTAGGGTTCCAATTAATAATTAGTTCAAGTTTTGAATAAGTTCAAAATAAGAATGACACTAAAATGGAGGCTAAATTTGAAAACAATGTAATGTTATTTATGCTTAAATTATTTTAATGTAAAGTAATAACTAATCTTTTCAATCCAAGGCTACCACAATCTCACTGGTAGACACTTGGGATATAAGGTTTCATTTCCTTATAAAGGTCAGAGGCTTTTATAGCAGTACTATGTCAACTGTGAAGTTTGATCTGAAGAAAATCATTCATTTATCAATTGAATTTTGTTTGACTATGAAAAGGTGTTGGATCAAGTTCAAATTGTTGGCTAGCATACACTAAATGCTAAAATAATCAATTACAATGTGTCTTCTTCAACTATATTGAAGAAATATTCTTATAGCAATACCTCGTAGACCAATTTAGTCCTTGAAAAATTGCATTTAACTTAATTAAAAATAGAAGTATAAAATACATAAGATGTGATCACAAAACTACAACAATTTAAATAGAAGTTATCCTACAGTTAAAACCTATCGAATGTAATACAATTCCAAATTTGAAATAATAAAGAGATGATATATGAAACAAAACTTAAAAAGGAAATGAAAGGAAGTATTTACCTATGATTATATACAATAGAAACAAAAAGGTATGAACAACAAAAACAAAGTTGCTATCTACACATGAAAAATGGTGTACATGCCATAGTTTGGGGGGCCCTCTAAACTTTGGTTTGCAAACAACAAAAACTCATTGAATGGTGGAACTCAAAGTTGATAGCTGATATATCATGAGAATATAAATTGATACAAAGCTTACTTAAAAAAAAATTGTAGAGAGAAAGGATCCCTAGTTTCTATTCCCTATAGCTATTTATACGAATAAAATGAACTTAAGCTGTGATTCCTATATGAAATTATTATAGATTGATTTTCCTTCTAAAGATAACCAAATTGATCCCTAAAAAGACTACCTACATTCCCACTCATGCCTTTTGGAAGAAACCTAAGTTTATCCCCTGTTAGTGTGTGATTCTCCTTGTTGGCGCCAGATTGATCAAGGCATTCAATTTCGATTTAAACAAATCCAAGGAGTATTTTACCATACCGTGAAGGAAAGCATAAAAACCCATCTCTTTGTTTTCCTTGCAAATGTCTAAAAAATACTTCGACGAACAATGATTTAAAAGATTAATTTTACTCTTGTAAATGCATAAACCTCTTGGTGGTTTTATTTGGATTTATTATAGGGAAACGCTATCAAAATATGTAAGATTGGGCACAAGGAAAAGTGAATATGGCCGAAATAAGCAAAGCTTGGGTGTCTTTTCACCAACAATAAATAAGTACCAACAATACCTTCATAATAATTAGGTTTTTCTCAATTATGAAAAATACACTATTTTGTTGTAGCAAGCATTTTCTAGAGATAAAAATGAGCATGTAGCCCATGGAAATGGTCTAGTGGAAAACAACAAGGTGATTAGGTTTATATTAAAATGGAGACCAAGGTTAAAAACTATCTGTAGGTGCGAATGAGGCCAAGTGCAAGTCCTAGATGACTTTGACAACGTAGATATGCCACTCGACGTCGCATCTCAGCCAAAGAGAATCTACAAGTATACGAGAGGGAAAGGGGTCACTTAGGTCCTACGATTGCTCCCACTTCACATTATAATGCTCAAAGATGATGGAATCTCATAGCTTGTAACAAGATTGTGGTATTCTCCATTAAGTAAACCTTCACAATATCACTAACAAACACATATTGATTAATGCATCAACCTAGAAAATGTTCCTTCCCTTAGAGTTGGGTGCACTTAATAGGGCCTTTTGATAACCATCACATGTCTAAGCATGGTAGCCTGTTTACAAATCATAAGATAGGAAGACATTTGAAGATGATGCTTGTGTGAAGTACTTTTGTGCCTTTTGCATTAGATATGGCCAATTGTGATACTCTTATGGTTAGATACCTATGATGGTGATCTCCCAAAATTTTGAGGATATGTTTCAAATGCTTACTTCCAAGTACAACTATGATCCCTTGAGGGATTGTACGAGACATGTTGATGTTTGCATCTTGGGCAGGTAAGTCTGCAC
>CM076578.1:1212097890-1212382505 GCA_034641835.2 Pinus albicaulis | reverse complement strand
GAGGCAGTGAGGGCTTCATCAACGCTATTTTTGATCAGCTAGAGACTTGCCGAGTGAGGTATATCTCACAATCATTCTTGCTGTCTAGATTTCTCTAAAGGGTTTGCCGGATGTTGGCACCCTAGTTGTATTCAAGATTCTGCTGCTTAATAATACAAACCCTCAGATCTGCTGCACTGGTTTTCTCAAGTTGGGGAAATTAACTAATTAAATAACTAAAGGGGAAATTAAATAATTAAAGGGTATTAATAAAACAGAGTGTGAATCTTCTAGAAAACGAAGATCAATTCATGTTTTAATCTTAGCCACTGATTAGAGATCTAATTTGGTCTGTTGATTTATCAACGAGAAGATTATAAGAGAAGGCTTGAGAGTCATTTGGAAAGCAAGCTGGGCAGACACTCAGTACCCCAAAGGAAATCGATTCTGAAGGAACATAATTCGATTTCAGAGGGAGAGGTTGAAGAGGCAGAGTTGCAGAGGTAGAAGACGGAAGAGGAGGTTAGCAAAGGCAGAAGAAAGGAAAGAGGAGGACACAGAGGGGACAACGCTGAGTAGCAACATTGATTCCCCTCACAGAGTGATGCAATCCACTGCAGGGACTGCGCAAAAGACCACGCAGAGTGGCACAAAGGGAGCTAGGGTGCCTCTCGGGTGTTAGAATTCTCCTGAAAATTTCGGGAAATTTATCTAAGGTGTTTTCTAATAAGTCTGCTCGGCAAATTCTTGTAAATGATTATTGCTGAAGAATAATGCAAACCCTCATCTGTTGTACTGATTTTCCTGCATTTGGTTTTTCCGAGGATAATTGTCAAAAAATAACAGTGTTCATGTGATTGTTTCTATTGTGTTATATGAATTCTGTTCTATTTCTTTCTTGTGATTAAGTGAATACTGCAGTTGTGTTTATTTCAGAATTTATTGAAGAATCTATAAATAACTTTTCATAAAATAAGTAGGCAATATAAATCTATCACTGCAATAGTGTTTCACATTGAAAATTTCACATGGTATCAGAGCACAAGTTGAGTAACAGAAGGGTTCACGCAGTCCTCTAGAACGCATGGAGGAGTAGAGGTATCAGGAAATTTCAGTTCTAGCATCCAGACTAGAAGAGGATTTTGCTTGTGTGTCAAGCATGGCCTCTCTAGAAATTTGGTATATCCACAATGGAGAATCTGTTCACATGACAGGAGTTCGAGAATGCTTCTTGAGCTACCAAGAGGAGCAGATGAATTTTCAAATTACTATGGGAAACAAGGCCAAATGCACCCCTTTTGGAAGAGGCACCATAATATTTCAAACAAAAGCGGGCAACAAGCTTCGGGGCACCAACGTACTACATGTACCAGTGGGGATGAACTTACTCTCAGTATCTCAACTTCAGAACAAGGGTTACGTTGTATACTTTATTGGCAACAAAATTTATGTCAAACACCCTAGTTTGAAAAACAAGGCACAAATTGGAGTAAGGAATCATAAACTATACAAACTGCAGCTTGAGTCCTTAATGGCACTGATAGGCAGTACGAATGAGAGAGATTTGAATGAATTATGGCATAGAAGAATGGGGCATCTACATCATGGAGCCTTGAGAATTCTCAAGAAGACTGTCATAGGAGCTCCAGAACTTAGCACCAAGCGAGATGATGTCTGCAAAGGGTGTGTATTAGAAAGTATGCGAAGGCATCATACCCAAAAAGCAACAATAGGGCCAAGAGTGTGTTGGGATTAATACATTTAGACATCTGCGAACTAATGTCCACGAATACTCTTAGTAGTGCAAAGTATTTTGTCACCTTTATCGATGACCCTTCCAGAAAAACATGGATCTACTTTCTGAATACTGAAGACGAGGTCTTTGAGCGATTCAAAGAATTTAAGTCTCTGGGAGAGAATCTAACTAGAAAGTGGATCAAGACATTGTGATCAGACAATGGTGGGGAGTACATTGACAAAGACTTCACAAGGTTTTGCGCAAAGGGAGGCATCAAGAGAGAATGGATTGCTCCATATAATCTGGAGCAAAATGGGGTCACAGAAAGGAAGAACAGGACTATTGTAGAAGTTCTTGCCATGCTTAGATCAGGATGCTACATTGCTTCCTATCATATATTAACAGAAATTAATTCCTTATTCATAAGTTTGCGTGATTTTCCTTGAACTTCTTTTCTTCAGCTTCCTCCATTCTTTTTGATGATATGGGCTTCCTTTCTTTCTCCTATTGGGATTGTCCATTTAGGACCATCTTTCTTGTAATGTCCATAAGTCTTTCCATATTTCCTCAACAAATGTTTGAGTCTTTTATCCCACAACATTTTTTCCCTAGATTTGTCTTTTTCCATCTAGCATAGACACAACAAGTTGAATGAGGTAATTTTCTTGTCTATTTGTTACAATATCCATCTTATCATCTTTTCTAGATCTCATAGTTGAGATCATATGAAGATATTCCTTCATTCTTTCAGCTTATCATATATTCTCTTGATGTCTCCAATCCTTCATAGACAGAGGGATGTAAGGACTTTGACTGATTCCATAAGAATCCTTTGAGCCTTTCTATCCCCATGTATTCAGATAAATCTTGACCTTAAGAGATTTTTCATGACTTTAATTTCTTCGAGGACTGTGACTATCCTCCTTATGCAAGGAATCTTGGTAACCTAACCAACTTATAGATCTCCTTGCAAAAGCAAAGTCATGTTACCAAATTTAATTATTGAATAAAACATACTTACATGTCAAGTGAAGAGTCTTCAGCTTGATTGCTTTAATGGTGGTTGAGAAAAGATGTATTAGCACTCTCTTTTTGGATGATCTTCTTCAGGTATAAAAAGTGGTTCTTGTTTCAATGAGAGGAAACTTGTCTTATAATATTTGAAGATAATGACAGTACGAACTGTGGTCTTCATCATATCACCGAATTGTATCTTGATGTATCTTTTGTCCGAATTGTGTGTGCACTTAAAACAATAGAGATACCATTGAGACATGGAGACTTTTGTTCAAAGCTTCAGTTACTGCAATTGCACCGAATCTGAGATGATGTTTGAGCTGTATGTAAGTGATCCGAGAATGTATAACCGAGAATGCAATTTCTGAACTGTGTTCTTAGGACTGTAATTGATCTCTGGAAATTTCAGGGAATTCAATCTGTATTAACCCATCCGAACTATACCAACAAAACTTCAGTGTGTTATAGTGCTGAAACAATGAGGATATTTCACTGTGGTGTTGAAACTTTGCCCAGGTTCTAAGCTTCAATTGGCACTGCGATCTACAGTAGAGAATGGCACCATACATTCTCTTTGAAGATATCTAAATTGTAGTCGAACTCAGTGATCAGAAAATTTGATGCTTGTTGCTTTGACACCCTTCAACTTGCTTAAATTCCATTCTTGAAAACTGATCCTTGAGTGTCTCTTTGATTAGATTCCCTTCATTAGCACCATAGCTCTGAAACAAGAAATCAATTTGTAGGGCTCGAGATTAATACAAAAATTCTCTTCTTGATAATTACTTGTGAACTTGCTTATGTATTCTCTTCTTAACTTAATTAAACTTTCGTCAAGTCAATTATCAAAGTACTTAGTCAATGGTAGAGACAGAATTATTTTCTCTTGTTACTGAAGAATATCTTTGAAATATAGTTAGCCTTCCTCACCTTCTACCACCTTTAGATCAGCCTGTCTTCTTACAATCAATGTCTTTGACTTTGGCAAATTCTTTAGATTCTTCAAACTTAGAGATGTCTGCACTGTACCCTTCCTGCACTTGTACCTTACTTATCTGCACACTGTACTTTCCTGTACCTTCGCAAACTGTACTCTTCTGTTCCTTCCTCAATGTGCTCCCTTCTGTATATTCCGCAATCTGTAGTCTTCAATACGCACTAAACCCTGTCCTTTAGATCCACACTTAATCTCAGAAAAACCTCAGACAGATCCGCAATTTTCTGTGTCTTTACTGTAGCATATGTAGGGGTATAAATAGTTGTTCCTGCCAGATATTAAGCTGACATGTAGGTTGACTTCAACACAGTTTTGTAGGCCGACTTCCACACAGTTTTGTAGGCCGACTTCCTTGTAGCAATTAGGCTTATCTTCAATGTTGAATATGGGCAGCCTTGAAGGCCATTCTTCCGCGTTGTCTTAGAGGATATTCTTCCATTTACATGACTCTTAATTACATTTTCGTTTTCATAATTACATAGTCAACATGAAGACCAAGCTAGTTACATTTTTTTAACATGTTTCCCATCTACAAGGGCTGGAACAATGATGTAAGCACTGCCTTGTCTCCCGTGGTAAGACTAAACCCCACCTGGGCCTTGGATCAACTACCAAGTATGTGGTGCAAGTGTGTAGCCGAATGGGCAAGGTGGTCTGTTGTCACTCGGATTGTACAAGCACCGCGACAACCTCTCAGGGCAGGGGTTGTCACTCTGATCTCTGCCCATTCCGTTCTAGCTGTCTCCCAACAACAGACTATGGGGGGTAGTCCCTATGGATTGAGGGGAAGGAAAACAAGTTGGGAACCAACTTGTTTGGGAGACACAGATGAGTGGCCTATCTACTTGGTTAAATTTAGCAAGATTAATAATTATATTAGATTTCTTAAGTATGACACTAGTGCCTTATGGAGTCACAATTCTTGCTTAATGTAAATTAACGCCAAGTAATCAGATGGACACCCGCTGCTTAGATGATTGACTAACCTGTATGATGTGCAAGTCCTAGGATCTATATGTGATGCAATGAGCTTGGTAATTTTTAATTATATTCCTATTCTACGTGTGACCTTCCCTTAACTATTTTGAAGTTAGGCTCCAAGGTAGGTTGTGTGAAGGAGGCCAACAGGAAACAGGCTCGAGTCTGATTAACGATACATTCTGTTGTGCTCCTATCACCCAGTGCCTCCGGTGCTGCAGAGACTGTGGCTCTGACGACTGCGAGGTCACCATGTTAATCACCAAAGAGTTTCCAAGCCCCTCAAGCTAGGTGAGAAGGGTTTCCCTAGATCTCTATCAACCTAGCTTACGCTAGGAGGTAAGTTTTAATGCAAGCTAGATCTAGGATGTTTATGCAACGATATTGAATGAAATCACTTGAGTTAAGATTGTTCAAGTTATTCAAGTACTTAGTGTGAATTATCTTGTTACAAAAGTTCTTAACATTGATTACATAACAATCTTAAGACAAGATAGGTGCTTAAAGATACAAGTGTGAATATTCAACAATATTCCACAACATGTTTAGAACATATATCTAACTCAATAATGATTACTTGAGATATGCCAATGATCAATTCTCAAAATGCTCACTTAGAATGATAGCCAAAGATGCCAAAGGCTCAAACAACTTAAACCACCAATGAGATTCGAAGACTTGAGTGTGCTAAGTGCCAAGTTAACAAACGTCAAATTTCAAAATCAACAATTATTAGTTCTAAGACATCGGTAGGAAAATCACTTCAAACCATGAAATTTGCGCAGCATATGAAGCATACAATTTTCCAATGACCAGCAAATGTAAATTTATGTCTTTAGCCCACTTTATGATGATGTATTTGTGAAATTTGCAATCTGAAACACTACTGCAGTGATAGATTTATTTCGCCTACTTATTTTATTGAGTCTTAAGTCTACTAGAAGCTAAGATAAACTTAGACAAATTCTCAAGAAGGGATGCTTGTTTGATTCAGTTGGAGACCCATGAGGATGCTTTTGTGCCCCCACAACCACTTGAGGGCACCACAGGTCATTTGCTTGGAGATGACCAATCCCTTCATCACTATTATTGGATCCCTCCTACCCATTATGGCATGAGAGACTTCATTTGGCCTTCCAACGACCCTTATAGCTATATTTTTATCATTTCGGCCATCTTTATGTTGGGAAATCCAAGGAGGTGGCAGTTAAACGATTTCTCTTATTATAACATTATCTGGTGATGTTTTCGTTATTATTATTTGTTCTTTATATTTATCTTTTCTTATCATCAAGATTAATTCCAAGCTACAAATTCAAGAGGACATAAGATGTAGGCACGCAGCTAGGAAAAAACCCCTGTTGGGAAAATCCCGGTCAAAATTATTCCTTCAAAAACATGATGAGACGACCAAGAGCCTCATAACTTAGACTCAAGACTACCTCCATCAAGTCACCTTGTCATGTCAGTCATCCTTCTTCACACTTGCATCTTTGAAGAGATCATTTCTGCAACCAATTCGAGCTTCTTAATTCACTGTAGTAGCACCGAGTCACTTGTCACTGTGGTAGCACCAAGGTCTTCTCACTGAAGTAGCACCAAACCCTTATCACTATGGTAGTACTGAGATATTTTAACTGTGGTAACATCGAGACCTATGAGAGCACCGAAGTTTACTTTTTGTGATAGCACCGAAGTTGAGATCATCTTTGTACCCTTATCCAAGCTCCTTTACCGAAATACTAGTCTCTGAAATTGACATTCAAACTTTTCTCTACAATTGATCCGAGATTTTGTGGTGTAGTAATGCGATGATCCCACACTTATATATATAGTTGTTCGTCCATAGAAATGAGCTGACATGTGTTCTTGAAGAGGTGTATCTCTGTTTTAGGGTGACATGAGTATATTGAGGAAACCGACTTGAAGATAATTTATTTGAGGCTGACTTGATGGAGGAGTCTTTGACCAAATAATAAATGACATTGGCAACAACCTAAAGCCTACAATGGAGGCTTGACCTATAATTGACCCAAGCATGAAAGCCATGCTTTAACAAGTAAATTAAAATATTAAGTACAATTTATGAAGACCAAACCTAGTTTCCCCAATGGGGGTGTCATGTCAAATGGATAATTTGAGGCGTTGAGGGAGTAGGCAGCAGGAAGGCTTCCATGCACCACTTGCACACATTAACGGTTCCTGACACGCTCGGGGTTATGGTGCCTTGGTTCCTGCACCGTTTGTTCGACATCCAGATATTATTCAAGCTGATGGGCTGTGTGTGCACTATTTGCAGTGTCTAGGTGATGGTGAGAGCGATGTGGGCGAGAGCACCCTGTGTTTTGGCGTCTGAACTCAAGCCATGGCTTGAGGCACTTGTGCAGGGTGAGAATTGGAATGGTGTGAAGGTGTGGAAGTGGCTCTGGTTTTGTGTTTGGCCGTGGGATCTCGACACTTCTACCCCTGCTGCGAACGGAGCTGAGACTGGTGAGGTACCTACCCTTCTGGTGGTGGGAAGCGAGCCCAATTGGGCGTGTCTTTGTGCAAACGGTTGGTCCATTGTAGTGGTGCGGGTCTTGGCGCTCGCAGACGAGGCCAGTGAGCGGTGTTTGTTCAAGCTCGGGTGGCGCTTGAGGGTCTTGGATTCCTGGTGCACGCCGGGGGTCGGGTAAGTGGTGTTAGTAAACATACTTTCAGTTCTAATAGGACCGTGATTTCCTGTGTTTGAGAGCCCTGCACTGACTCAAGGTCTACTGAAAGTCAGCATTCAATGGCGGCGATGTCGGTCTCTCCAGCCCGTTCTTCGGGACAGGTGGAAGCCCCGACCACCCTGGACATGATTGCAGCTCAGCGATAACACATACAACTCAATTTTGACAACATGCGGGAGCAGAGGTATGAAGAAAGAAATGAGCTTCTTGCCTACATTAATGATATTTAGCATCTGCAGAATGAAACTCTGGACGCTCTGGAGAGTCTTCAATGCCAGCTTCGACGCTCCCATGACAACCTCCGAGATCTGGAAATTCAAGTGGAACACATTGACTATCACGTCCACAATCGTGCAGGCCTCTTTGATGCACCTCCGGCATTTCCTCCCAATCCCCCTCCATGATGTATTTCTCTGCACTTCTTGTTGCCATTTATTGTTGGCAATAACCATAGACACCGGTTGTCTTGGCTCTCTTCCAGGCTTAGTGTTTTGTAGGAATTTCAACCTGTATTTTTTGAAGCCTGTGATACTCAGTGGTAATGAAGACATGTTATATCTTGTTGTAACTTTCAAAATGATAATATAATGACGCTTTTGACCGACAAAAAAAAATGAAGACCGAACCTAGTTACATTCTTCAAGACTTTAGAGGCTAATTATTCTTATTGTGGAGCTATTTGGCGGGCTTGTCACCAAAAGGATGTTATTTAGCACATTATTTTTATTGTAGGGGCATTATTAGGCATAATTAGGCCTTTCGAATCCCTTGGAGGATCATATAAATATGAGAGAGGTTCATGTGATCTCTTATCATAGCTTGGATTTGGGATATATCTTTTTAAAGATTTCAGACCTACAATTTATGGAATTATTTGGATGATTAAATGTATTTTGATGTGTGGAATATTTTCGCTATCTCTCTTCGAGCTTCTATTTGGCAATTTAATGGATGGATATACTCTTTTTGTCATGTAAGTGCTCTTTTCATGCGAATTTCATAATGTTTCAAGTCTAATGTATGTAATGCTATGTCATGATTTTACTTGTGCCCTAAAAATTAATGATAATTTATGAAACACTTGTAATCTTGGTTCATTGCATATGTTATTCATCTTGGCAAGAAGAACAAATTTTCCTAGGGGTAGGTTGTGCACCTTTTACCTTGAAACTCCATCAAATATTGCACATCAAAGTGTAAAAGTCTAAAGTTGTTTTGAAGCTGCATCCATAGAGAGAATAGCTACTTTTTTAGGCATCCTTGAAGAGGGAAGTTCCTAAATCTTAATCATTTCGACTCCAACCTTCCCAATAGCTAGGCATTGGTCCTAGATCCTTGGTGATCACATTAACTTAACGAAATATCATTCTTTCACCTCTTTTCTTTGTCGTTTAAGGATAAGGAGATTTCCTGGGGCTTGGTGCGAAATTTTAGGGAGGTGGAATTTTAGGATTTTGTCCAGGCAAGTTTCTTCATTTATGTCTCCTCTAGGCATCCTCCAGTTTTGAACGAATTCCAATATTGGAATTTCAAATAAATTGATGCCCCAGCTATCACACCAGGAGCGAACCCTTGAAGCTGCTTTGACTTGGGGGTTTCTTGAAGGTTTGCAATTTGTAGTGCATCATTCAAAATCTTTTCCCTTAGCTACAAATGATCAATTGATGAGCCTTTACCAGGATATATCTCTCAACCCTCGGTCTCTTATAGTATTTCTCTCAAGGGGTTTTTCATGGAAAGTCACCCTAGTTTCTCCCAAAGCTCACACTTTAATTGAATCTTTTCCATTGAATGAGCCATCCTTGCCTCACTTTGAACCCTAGTATAAACACATCAATCACAAGTGAGGGTTTTTGGAAGTTTTGATCTTAGGCATTCATTATTATTGAATATTCCTAAGCCCTAGGTCATCCTTCATAGGTCTTTATTGGGGGGACTTTCAGCTTTTCTTTAAGCATTTGAACCATTATTGAGCCTCTCCTTCGAATTGGCCTTGGAAATCATGTTATATCTTGCCATTGATCCTATCATTCAATTGATTTCCTCCATACCTGGACTCCTCCCATTGGTCCATAAAGAGCAGGGGACATCGACTGAGGTGACAGTGGGTCCTTGTCTTGCTATTGCCATTTGGTCTAGTAGTTATCCGTTGGGTACTCCTACTAGGGCCTTTGCTAGATTGAGTGGCAACAGAGCCATCATTATTTGGAGTAGACCGAGGTACATCTCTTCTAATTGTTTATGCGCAAAACCTAGCATCATGACTTTCCGGCCCTTGAATGAGGGCATCCTTGAAGTAGTTTTTTGATATTTTTGGCATTTATCTAAGGATAGCATTTCTAGACTTCTCATTCCTTTAAAGCATGAATTATCCAAATTTCTGATCAGCAAAGTTTTAGGGATTAAATTTGTTGAAGTCTTGACATATCTATTGGTAGTATTGAATAGAATAAGATGAATAATAATTACCGGACTAGGCTCATTATCCTTGCGGTCTTGTGGTCTAATTTGTGTGACCATTACCTCTCCTTTGAGGGCATAGTCTCTCAAGTTTTAAGTGTTGGTTGAGGGTAGCTTTGGTTTCGTCAATTCTCTAAAGGAAGAATACACAATCCTGTTATGAAATTTGTCCAAAAATCACACGAAGAGTACTCCAAGGTTGGAGGCAAGATTGGTTGAGACTCATTTCAGGGTTGGGATAATTGATGCATCCCTGCTATCTTGCTTGATTGTGCTACAAAAGGGTTCAGTGTTGCTTTAGATTATTCAATCTATTCTCATCAACCTTTTGTAGCAGATCTAGTTTTCTAAAGGCTACGCCCTAATCACCATCTAAGGTATGATCATTTATTTTAACCAGTGCTAAAGGAAGTATAGATGTTAAGAAAAATCTGTGAAAGTATGCCTTATCAGAACATATAGTTCTAAACCCTATTTGCTGTGATCCGTGTGAGTTGTTGCTTTATTGAAGCTTGAACCTGAGCAAGGATTTTCATTGTTGTTGGTCTAATTTTGTAATAAGGGCTTTCACTATCTTGTAATATCATCAAGCAATCTCACTATCAACAACAATGTTATCATCTTGACATCAAGAAGCCTCATTATCATTATCACCAATAAGGATTTTTGCCATTGACTTGGGCTTCACAGTCAACTGCACGATACATCTAAAGTAAGGTTTCGCTATAGTATAACTGTACATCTAATGCTGGTTCAAATAGTTGGGGTTTCTCTATCATATTACCTGCAGTTGTCTCATCATTAGATTGCAAGTATAGCGTTTCATCATCATATTCCTTTTGCTTCAAAAGTTAATGGTTTCATATTGACATTTATTTGCATTAGCGTGGAGTAGTCTTATTATGGTCATTTTCAAGTAGTAAGGGCTCCACTTTTGCAGAAGTGAGACTCAGAGTTCATCATTAGTTTGTGTATCATCAACAATTGAAGTTTTGTTCGGTTGCAACACTAGGGGCTCATTTGGCATTAGGTACATTGATTATTAATATGGCAACAATTGATGAATTTTGAATAGTCTTGTGCATTGTCGTGATCAGTTGAACGATTTCAGCAAAAAATATTCATTGTTAGTGTTTTATTACTATTTTGTAGTAAGGGTTTTATCTTTTAAGGGCTTTTATTGTACATTTGAAGTGGATTGGCAGTGTTGACCACACTTTGTCAACAACCTAAGGAAGCATGGTACAAAGTAGTGAAGAATTTATTTCAAAGTTCAAAGTCATCGGCCAACACTATTGTATCATTGTAAACCCAATTTATGCAAGTTGTATTGTAAATGATGCTAGTATGACTGTTTAATTATGTAACAACACCTAGGTAAGCCTTTGATTTTGGAAAAGGATTTCATCATAAGAAATTTTTTAACTTCACTGAATTGTGTGTTTCTAAACACGGATAATCAACAGATTTTTTCTCCCAACTTAAACCCCAAAGCTAGGGTGGAATTCATTGACAAGGTCTTAGGTGAGTCCTAGTGTTATATCAAGTCTTTGTAAAAATGTGTTTGGGAATAATTTAAACATATTTAGATAAATTATTTTATTACTATACTAGATCATATTGTGTCACAAAATTGCGTAAATTATAGAGGGTACGAGTCTAAATGTGTTTTCCTCTTTCAAAGGTTGACATTGTAATAATTTGATGTAAAAAATATTTTAGTGCATGGTCCCTCATATTTAAACTCCATGGCTATAATATTTGAAAGTAGAAAAAATTATTAGTCTCCTCTAGTGTCAATTAATTAATTTTTCTAGTAAAATTAAATTAAAATCCTAAGCCAAAAAATTAATTATTTTAGTCAAAAATTATTTATAGAGATTATTTTCTCTCCAAGTGGAAAATAATTTAAAATTTGCGGGTCAAAGAGAAGCAATTTTTGGAGGTCCTCCACCAAGGGAAAAATGGAATTTTAAGAGAATTTGAGCCTGTGGACCTTGGTGGTTAAGTCAGAGTCAAATTTTTGAGAAAATTAATCCAAATATTAATTTTTGGATTAATTAAAACTGGGTTTTAAGAAGAATTCGAATTTTTCCTCAAAATTTAAAATTCGACAGTGGAGATTAAAAGATGATCAAGTTATTTTCGACGGTTGAGATAATTTTGACGAGGATCAAGTCAACTAGCTATTATTTTCTACTTGGAGGAGTTTCTCTTTATAAAGAAGTTATTGAGCTTCTATTTTTTATCTTTGGATGATGTAATTCTTAAACGTTGGTATTGAGTCGCTCCTATGTTGGGAACATTATTTTATCATGATAGAAAGACTTAGGGGTTTCAGTTCATGGTGGTCTTCTTCTGTTGATCTGTGCTTATGTGTGATCCTATATTGTGTTGAATATTGCTAAATAATTGTTATTTCAGTTTTCAGTGATAAGAACATTCTATTAATACATGCTATTCTAGGTTATCTGATTCACCATATGCTCTAACAATTTTCTTTGAGAATATTATAGAGATTTACAAGTACGCTAGCCCTTGGGCTTCAAGTTCACAGACTGTGAGGAATAGTTGACTATGTTTGGGCTATGAGATTTCATTGTGGTAATTGATTTTGCCAGAGGGTTTTGGCCAATATCTATTTTTCGAAATTAATTCATCCATTATTCAAAAAATATTTCTCCAAAAAATTATTATGGTTTGTAAATATTGTAAATTTGTATATTATTTCTAACCCATTTGCTTTGCAACTCTTGGGGTTTTATATTTTTCTATATATATTTGGGGTTTGACATTCTTTGATTCATTTATGTAGGTGGATTTTAAAATTTCTCCAGAGGATTTTGCTGGAGTTTTGAGGTAGGTCTATGCCTAGGAAGGCAAGATCTAGCTTCCAATCACCCTCCAAGCTCAATGTTCTGCCCAAGGAGGGAAGTTGTCTAGCATTTTGCAGTGAATTTATGGATTTTTTTTTTTGTAGGGGTTTGAATTTTTTTATAACGCCCCAAGGCCTAGCCTTCCTCCAATTTTGGCCTATCTGTGAGGCCTAGTGGCCACATAGGGCCCTCTCCCCCCTGTGTCCCTTGGCTGTAGCCCTTTTAGGTCGTGGCCCCTAAACACCCTTGATCCCCCTTGAAACCCTAGCCGCATGCTTAGACAACCCCTGTCTAGGGCAGTCGTCCAACCCTCTAGGGGCCTCGGCCCCCTCCCTCTTGCTTGGCCACAGCTTTGGGTTACTCTTAGGAGCTCTTGGCCTCCCTTTTTGGTTAGTCGCATGCCCTCTAGGTCGTTCTCTTGCTCAGTGTCAGCCCTTCTGGGCTTGCCGTCAGCGCTAAGGGGCTTCCTCTTCCCTGTCGAGGCCTTCTGAAGCCTCTTCACCCGCTTCTATGCCCTTTTTTACCTCCTCTAGCTCTTATTCAGGGGTTTTCCTAGCCCTAGTCTGTCATTCTAGCCCTTATTCAACCATTTTTCAGTCATTGGTTTGATTTTCTATTTCTCACATTTGATTTTGCAACGATTTTAGAGATAACCTGGTGGTTGGAGGTTCTCAAGTCCATTTGAAACTTCCCTAGCCATCTGCAAGGCCATGAGGTCTCTTGGTTTTCTATCTAACCCTATAATCTCATCACTGCCCCAATTTTAATTTCTGAAATATTTTGTGGGAAAAGCATAATTAAGGCCTAAACACATTTTCAGTTAAGCCTAAATCCATTAATAACTCATATAAGGCATTGGGAATTAAGCCTAAGTTAATTTGAGTGCATATAAGTGGTTTTCTTGTGAATTGTTTGATTTATTTCAAATCTGATATGTTTGCTACAGCCACATAAAAACACTTACAACAGTGATTAAATTTCTTAATAGTGGCAGAATAACTCATTGGCAGTCATATTTCATCATTATAGTGTCACTTGCACAGATTGGGCTTGTATCTCTATTCATATTTGATCATTTCATGAAGGCTAAAATAAAATAATTTGAAGTCTGAAATCTACTGCATAAGGTCTGATATAAAAATTACAGTGGTGATAAAAGTGGTTGAAAGTCATATAATGTCACTTGTCTCTTATTTCTTACATCCCGTGGATCTTGGATAAGTGTCTAATTGATGTAATTGAGTGATTTTCTTATTGCTGCAATCATATGTTTATTGGATAATCCATATTTCTTTTCTTCACCATTGGTATTGTTGTTGCTCAAATTGTACATGCAAGGTGTGACAACGACTCAGGGCAGGGGTTGTCACTCTGATCCCTGCCCTCTCCATTTTAGTTGTCTCCCAACAACAGGCTATGGGGGGTAGTCGCTACGAAATATGAGAATGCAAGACTTGTTAGCAACCAACAAGTTCGGGAGGCACAACTAAATGGCCTAGGCACTTGGTTGATTTAGCAGGTTTTAAAAATTAGACTAGATTATAATGTGAGACTAGTGTATTATGGAGTCAATTACTTGCATTATATCAATTATATACCAAATGGCTAGATGAACAGTCGTTGTTTGGAGAATGCTTTGCTATCCTATATGAAATGCAAGTCGTACAATCTATGTGAGATGCAAGAGTCTTGGTTTATTTTAGTTAGATGCCTACTCTAAATGTATCCTTTCCCTTAACTATTTTGGAGCTAGTCTCTATAGTAGGCTGTGAGAGAGAATCGAAGGGGAAGCAGGCCAGGGCCTGGTCAATGATACCTCTGCTTAGGTTCTAACCACTCGATGCATCTGGCGCTGCAGAGATTATGGCTCTGAACACTGCAAGGTCACTGTTTGAACCACCAAAGAGGTGCTAGGCTCCTCGAGCTAGGTGAGAAAGGTGGCCCTATCCTCTATCAACCAAGCTTATGCTTGGAAGTAAATTGGTTAATGCAAGGAACTAATCCTAGTATGCAAGTGGAGGGAACATATGAGTTCCCTTAAGGTGAGATTACTTAATGTTCTTAAGTACTTAATCACAAATGATCTTCGATTATGACAATAGAGTACCTAACCAATATACGAATGTGTTGAAAAATGGAACTAGGTTCGCTCTTCATAAATGTAATTGAGTCCCTATGTAATGTACTTGTCAAAAGAATGGAAAATAAATATTTTTATCATTATTACAATGAGTTATTAAAGCATGGGTTTAATGGTTGGGTCATTATTTTATTAGTCAAAGTCGCCATTGTGGACTCCTAGGATTAATATTAAGTCATTAGAGTCATTGTACCTTTTATAAGACCCTTCTTTGGCTTTTGAGTCATGTAAAACGAATTATTTTTAGTCAAAAATGAATTATGTCGCCTCCACACCAAGTCGGCCTCAAGGAGATCAAGTCAGCCTCACCAAAAGGGTATATATTGAAGCAGTTGAATTCTTTTGGACTCACTCACTCTCACAAGTTCGATATCCAAGAAGAAGCTAGGAAAAGGTGCGAAGTAGGAGGAGAAGGCTAAAAGGAGTGCGAGTTTGGCAAATAAAGAAGGGAAGAAGAAAATCAAAGTTTTTGGCTATCTCTCTTTCTCTTTCTCTCGTGTGGGCTACTTTAGGAGATTGAAGTCTTTTTGTCAAATTGAAGCTGATGTTGTTGCAAGTTGCTACCTACTGCTTCCAAGTCGAAGTTGTTGGGTCGAAGTGTTGTTGTTGCTGCAAGGTTGAAGGTCTAGATTGAAGAGAGGGTTGACTTGGTGTGGAGGAGGTTTGTATCTAGGTTGAAGAGTTTCAGGAAAAACTATTGAAGGACGAGATTTTGACTGGGTTTTCCCCTAGAGAGGGGTTTTCCCTGACAGAGTGCCTACATCTTGTGTCTCATGTTTTTGTGATCTTCATACACACATAATTTGGTAATTGCTTGATGAAAGATAATATAATAAAGAAGTAAAAGAAGCCAACATAATTCACAAGTAATTATCAAAGAAAGAATAAATCAAACCCTAATCTACTTGCATTGATTTCTCAACATGTTATCAGAGCTAAGGTCAAAGAAGATTGGAGATCCCTCTGTGAAAAGTTATATAAGAATGGGGTTCAATATTGCAGGAAGTTGGATCAAGAAGATCTTCCACTACTTATTCAACAAGGTTAAGAGTCAAGGGTTTTTGACTGCTCTTACATGTTCTCTTAGTGATGATAATGCATGGATTATTGATAGTGGAGCATCAAGACACATGACAGGATAAAGTAAACAAATTCCTACTCTATCAAAGGAACCATCTTCTCATGTAGTGGAATTGGGAGACAACAAAAGCTATGCTGTTAGAGGCCTGGGATCAACATCTTTGACACTGGAGAATGGAGCTAAGCTACACCTCAACAATATACTATATGTTCCAGGTTTGAAAAAGAATTTGCTTTCTATTTCTTGCTTAGAAGATAAAGGGGATAGATATTCCTTTGTTGATGCAAAAGTTTTGGTTTCGGGAAAAGAATCAAGTATCGATGAAGCCAGGGTTATTGGAGTTCGTGAAGGAAGCTTATATAGAGTCATTACACCATCTCCTCAAGCTTTGGTTCATATGGAAATCATTCCCATTGAGCTATGGCATAAGAGATATGGTCATCTATGTTACAAGGGCATTCCTACTCTTAATCAACTAGTTCATGGCATCCCCAACATCAAATAAGATCATGAAGGAGTTTGCAAGGGATGCTCTTTGGGTAAACATAGAAGAAAACCATTTTCAAATAGTGAAACAAGGTCTAAAGAAATATTAGACCTCATTCATTTTGATGTGTATTGACCCATGTTTGACACATCACTTGGAGGTCATATTTACTATGTAACATTCATAGATGTGTAGAAATTTCTGAATCTTAATTCTTATACAGAAATTATTACTGTTAATCTGGTTAAGCTTCTCCTACTTATACAAGTTATCAACTGAATAAATTCAAGTTAACATCAAAGCAAAACACATAACAGATCTCTACCAATTCAGATCTTGAATAAGCATATGCATACATAGACACAGTGACAATTATTTCTGGACAAACTGTCGCCGAAAAAATCCAATGTGGGAAAATTAGTCTTTGGCTGCTGGAGGGTTCTATTATTAAGAATATTTCTGAATACACAACTCTGGGTTCCAGATCTAGAAAACCCTATAGAGAAAACTTTAGATCTACAGTTTTTGGTTGATCTAAGACCAAAATAGTGATTGATCCACACCCTCAACCGAGATTTACATAACTCAGCCAGATCTAGGCCTAGAAACCCCAGCGCTGCTGCTGCCTTCTGCTGCTGTCGTCTGCTGCTGCTGCCTTCTGCTGCTGTCGTCTGCTGCTGCTGCTGCTACTGTTGCCTTTCTCTGCGCTGTCCTCACTGATCTCTTCTCTGCTTCTTGTGTATTCTAGACCCCGTGATCAGATCATCCCCTTGGTCAAAATTCCCCTCTCTGCAATTGAAACACTTCTGAGAATTCTTAACAACCTTGCCCTAGAATCTCAGCTTAGCTTCAGTGCTTTGCCTCAGTGTGTACTTTACAAATGACCCCAAGCCTTTCCTTTATATTTTTCTCGTTGACAAATCAATGACCAAGATTAAATCTTTAATCAATGGCTAAGATTAAAAGAAAACTTGATCTATGTGACTTAAGACAATTTCATCACATGTTTAATTAAATTTACTTTAATTATTTTATTTTCCTAAGTTTTAACTTAGGAAATACATTAAAATAATTAGTTAATTTAATATCTCCTAAAACAGATGAAATTTCCCAAATCCATTTCTGGGTCTTGTAGATCCAGTGTACTCTAGTCCCTCCACAAAGTTTGGGAGCTAGAGCACAACTAATGCTACCCCAAATACACAAAATCTCAACAAGATGATCATTCTAGAAAGACATTGCTCTACCTTCTCAAGAGGAAGGATGAAGTATTTGAGAAGTTCAAGGAGTTTAGAGCTGAAGCGGAAGCCCTAAATGAAAGAAGAATAAAGACCCTAAGATCTGACAATGGTAGGGAATACACTTCTAAAGAATTGATTGCTTATTGTAAAGAAGCAGGAATTAAGAGGGAGCTCATTGTTCCCTACTATCCAAAACAAAATGGAGTGGTTGAAAGAAAGAACAAGTCAATTGAAGAAGGCATTCGAACAATGCTCCTTGATCCAGATTTACCAAAATTCTTATGGGGGGAAGCAACAATGACAACAGTATACATTCAAAATAGAAGTCCTCATAGAATTCTTGAGAACATGACACTTGAGGAAGCATTCATAGGAAAGAAGCCGAGTGTGGATCATCTCCGAATCTTTGGGAGTCCTCCCTACATTCACGTTCCAAAAGACAAGCGAAAGAAGTTAGATTCTACAAGCATCAAAGGAAACTTTGTTGGCTATAGTCTCTCCTCAAAAGCATATAGAGTCTATATCAAGGAAGGAAGACATATTGAAGTAAGTAGGGATGTCATATTTAATGAAAATCATGCCTACAAAAGATCCAAGGATATCCCTATTGATTCTGATGACGAAGAGATACCTTTTTTCGATAAAGAAGAAGTACACCACGACAATACCACTACTATTCGAGAAGAAGAGGAAGGACCAAGTAAGCCTATTCAACCTGTGGTCATATCGACCACTAGGAAAAGGCCAAATTGGTTTAAAGCTATCCTTGAAGATGTTGAAGAACATGGAGTTGTGAAATGAACCTTTAGAGAAAGCAAATGGCCGAAGAGATACTTTGGATATGATGCATATATAACAAAACTAATTGAAGCTGAGCCATCTACATTTGAAGAAGTTTCTCATCAATAGTTTGGAAGATGGTAATGAAGGAAGAATATCAATCCATCATGAAGAATGGGGTTTGGGAAATCGTTCCTAGACCTAGTGACAAATCAGTGGTCACCTCGAAATGGATTTATAAGATCAAGCATGTTGTTGATGGAATTATAGACAAATACAAGGCTAGATTTGTTGCAAGGGGTTTCTCTCAAAAGGAAGTTATAGATTATGAAGAAACCTTTGCACCTACTGCAAGGTATACTACTATCAGATCCTTGGTTTCATTGGCTGCCACCATGGGATGGAATATCCATTAAATGGATGTGAAGACAAAATTTATGAATGGGACCACTGATGAATAAGTATACATTGAACAACTCGAAGGCTTTGAGGTAAATAATAGAGACACTCATGTATGTCGACTGAATAAGGCCCTATATGGTTTGAAGGAAGCACCTAGGGCATGGTATGCAAGAATGGATGCATACCATCTAAGAATTGGGTTCGTGAAGAGTACTGCTGATCCAAATATCTACATCAAGGTTGAGGATAATGAGTCAGTCACGTGAAAATTCCGAAATCCGAAATCCTACTGCAGTGACTGATAATATTTCTTCTATTTGATAAATTAATTAAACAAATTATTTGCAGTTTCCTACGGCAAATATCGAAACATATACACTGCAGCCTTCACAAAACAAATACTGCAGAAAAATAAATGATGGAAAATTAGAGAAATTCTAGCACACACAAAGATATTGAAAAATTTATTTTTGGACAATTGTTCCCGGAAAATCTAATGCGGGAAAATCGGTGCAGCAGATGAGGGTTTCTTTATTAATCTTTAACAGTAATTTAAGTACAAGAATTCGAACAACAAAACAAAGGAGAAATATTGAAAGAAATTTAGTGACAAATTTCTCACTCTTCATGACAACTTTCTGAGCCCAGGATGGACCCTTTGCCCATATGCAGGTGTCTCTACGTCACCCTCTGCGCAGTGACTGTGTAGTGCACCAGTGAACTGTGTCCCTCCTCACACTGTCTCTTCTTGAATTCGCTCGACACTTCCATACCACTGCTGATACCCTCTCTCTCTCACTTGCAACTCACCTTCTGGCTCTATCTTCTCTGCTAAACTTCAATCACTGAGAAAATCGATTTCCCTGGGCATCTGAGTTACTGCACTTGTGTGTTGTCCAAGGCCCATCGAGTTTCTTCTTATAATCTCTCATTGAGACATCAATGGCCACGATTAAAACTTAATCGATGGCTAAGATTAACTGGAACTTGATCCATGCCTTTTTCTAGAAGTTTCGCACCTAACTTAATTAATACCTTTTAATTAATCATATTTCCTATGTTTAGACTTTGGAAATATTAAAAATTGATTAATTATTTTAATTAAGTCGTCTCTAGGTGGAATTTCCAAAAATGATTTCTGGGTTTTGGAGAATACATATATTTTAGCCTCTCCACCAAATTGTTGAGACTTTGGGGTAACATTGGGTGTGCTCTAGTTCTGAAACTTTGTGGAGGGGCTGGAACACACGAGATTTCCAAGACCCAAAAAGCGTTTGGAGAAATTCCATCCAGTGTAATAGTTATTCAAATAATTAAATTTTTGAATGGGTACCCTAAGTCTAACTTAGGGAAATTAAAAAATTAAAGTGAATTAAATTACACATGTGATGAAATGTTCTGAGTGATGTGGATCAAGCATTCTTTTAATCTGAATCGTCGATAAGAGATTAAATCACGATCGTTGGTTTGCCAACGAGAAAAGTATAAAGGAAGGGTTTGAGGTCAGTTGGAGGACACACACACATTGCAGAGCACTGAAGCTAAGTCGAATTTCTGGGGCAGGGTTTGCTAAGGAATTCAAAGTGAGTTTGCAGTGCAGTGAGGGGCAGAGATCGGCAAGGGATGATTTGATTTGAAGTCGAGAATACAACAGCAGAGAGACAACATCGTACAAGGACAACGCAGAGGCCAGCAGGAGGGACGCAACCCAACCAAGCTGACGCGGAGGCCATGGTCGCTGTCGGTCGTACGAGTGACGCGGAGGCACGCGGTTGACGGGGACAACTTGCGTTGCCTGGTTGTTGCGGGCTGGGGGTGGCAGCGCATGGTGCCGGAAAAGAGCGCGGGGTTCCCGGTGGGCCGAAGGGCTGGGTGTACGTAATCTCGATTGAGGGTGTGATTTAGCCATATTTTCTGTGTCCGGGTGATAAGGTATAACTTCCGTATAACTTCCGTATAATTTCTCTGTAGGGCAAACCGTTTTTGGTGCCCAGATTGTTGTATTCAGATTCTGCATAATAATAAAACCCTCTAGAGCTGTTGCACCAGTTTTTCTGCATTGGGTTTTCCCAGGGACATTTGTCCGAAAAATGTGTGTGTACTTTTGTCATATGCACATGATGTTACGTAAATGATCTGTAGATGTGCAGCTGCTGCACCAGTTTTTCTGCATTGGGTTTTCCCAGGGACATTTGTCCGAAAAATGTGTGTACTTTTGTCATATGCACATGATGTTACATAAATGATCTGTAGATGTGTAGGCTGCAGTTTGTCTTTGTTTTAATATTTTTCTGAATACTTCAGTTAAATAACTTGTTAAATTAATCAAAAGTTGATCAAGACACTGTAGTAGGGTTTCTGTTTTGAAACTTTCACATGGTATCAGAGCATTGGAGATCAAGCTGATCCATTAGCAAAGTTGTTGAAGATATTTGCTGCAGGAAGGGAAGCTGAAGCAACAGAGATCCAGAAGAAGGCAGAGCAACACCAGGAGGGATGCAAACCCTGCAAGGGTGACGCAGAGTCAATCCGCTCATGCAGAGGCTGACGCAACTCTAGAGACGTGACGTAGGGCCAGCCTGCTCATGTAGAGGCTGACGCAACAACAGGATAGGGACGTTGAGCCAGTCTACTCACGCAGACGCTGACGCAACACCGAGAGGGTGACTCAATCCTAGTGGAGAATTGCTATACAGTTTGCCAAAGTGTCGAAGTGCAATCTCTGATCTTCAGAAGTTGCTGGTGTGGCATAGGTTTTGTCGGTGCAGAACAATGCCTAGCAAAGGTGACAACAGCAGGGGGGAACAATCACTCAGCAGATTCTCTAGCCAAGGAATCTAAGTTTGATCAAGAGTGATCATAGAGGACTGATTCATCAGATTTGGTGAATGATTTCTGGGAGGGAAATCATTTGTCAGAGGGAGCACATTCTCTAGAGGGGTTCTTTTGCCAAGAAGCCCAGATCCAGTTCTTTGTTGAGTGTAGCAGCAGCGGAAGGGAGAAGAGTTTGTGATTCGACAGATTGAGCAGAGATTGTTTCTCATGGACTGAGAGAACATGATAGGTTGGATGGTGTGTCCAACTTTGTCATCTGGAGAGCCAAAATCCTGACATTCCTGGATGAGTACGGCATCAAGGACCATGCGAAAAATGTCCTAGCTATGCCAATCGATGCAGATCCCCTGAAGAAATTCAACGAGAATCAGGCGCGGGCTAAGCACTTGATCATGGATGGAGTAAAGGATCACGTGGTCCCTCATATTGCCGGGAAGAACACGACAGATGTGGACTGCATTGAACACGATGTATCGGGGAAGCTCCGTCTAGAGGAGGATGCTTCTGGAGAATCAGATGCGGTTGTTCTAGATGCAAAAGGGAGAGGAAATTAATCCCTTCCTCTTTACACTTCAGAGTATCCGGGACCAACTGATTGCCATGGGGTCAACTCCGGATGAAGGGCTCATGGTGAGGACTGCCTTGAATGCAGTCACTAATGAATGGGAAACACTTGTCCAAAGCATCTTGTGTAGAGCAACATTACCATCTTGGGTGGACATGTGGGCAATCCTCTGTCAGGAGGAAATCAGGAGAATAACCAAGAAGAAAAGCAATAGCGGTGGAGTCAAAATAAAGAAAGAGGAGGAGGAGAATGCAACCCTTGCATCTAAGGGACAAAGGCAGCAAGGGAAGAAGAAGACGGACCTCTCCAAGGTTCGTTGCTTTTGGTGTGGTGAACTTGGACACTTTGCCAACAATTGTCCTAAGAGAAACGACAAGGAAGCATCTGATTCCAAGGCAACAACAACGAAAGGGGACGATGGGAGTGACGATGACATAGCCATGAGTGCTCATGAACTGAGGAAGTGGGGCGATATTGATCTCTAGAGAAGCTATAGATGGTGGTGGGATCCTTGAGGTGCCCAAACTCTTGGATCACATACGAGCTACGGGAGCCTTAAGACAGTAGCAGGATGGCTGGAGCAGTGGCTGATGGAATTTCAGCAGTGCAGAGGCAGTGTTTACGTAGTGCAGTGCAACAGACAGTGCAGTGCTTCAAAGAGAGCGCAGAGCAGCAACAGAGGGTACTTCAGTGATGAGATGCAACCCAACTGACTCGTCTGTCAGTGATTGGGTGATGGTCCTTTAGGTGCTTACTTGTTAGCAACTAAGTTGCAGTGCAATAGTTAGCAGTGGCAGTGCTATGGGCAGCATGATGCATCAATTTGAGAGGGAGCTGCAGTACGGATGTAGCAGTGTCAGTGACAGTGACATGGGCAGCGGTACATAAAGCAACAACACAGTGGATGGAGGGAAGCAAGCCAAGCATCAACAATGTAGAGATTGATGCTGAGATCAGGGTGATGCTTCAGTGTGTAAGTATTGCTAGAGCACACTCCTCGCGAAGAGGGAGTGTTGAGATTTTGGGGTAGCATCGGGTGTGCTCTAGCTCCGAAACTTTGTGGAGGGTCTGGAACACACAAGATCTCCAAGACCCAGAAAGTGTTTGGAGAAATTCCATCCAGTGTAATAGTTATCAAATAATTAATTTTTTTAATGGGGACCCTAAGTGTAACTTATGGAAATTAAAAAATTAAAGTGAATTAAATTACACTTGTGATGAAATGTTCTAAGTGACGTGGATGTGGATCAAACATTCTTCTAATCTAAGCCGTCGAAAAGAGATTAAATCACGGTTGTTGGTTTTGCAACGAGAAAAGTATAAAGGAAGGGCTTGGGGTCAGTTGGAGGATAGAGACACATTGCAGAGCACTGAAGCTAAGTTGAATTTCTGGGGCAGAGTTTGCTGAGGAATTCGATGTGAATTCGTAGTGCAGTGAGGGGCAGAGATCGGCAAGGGATGATCTATTCTGAGGCCGAGAATACAACAGAGAGGCAACATCGTACCAGGACAACGCAGAGGTCAACAGGAGGGACGCAACACAACCAAGTTGACGCAGAGGCCATGCAGAGGGTAATGTAGAGCCGTCTGGGTGATGTAGAGGCCCTCAAAGTGACGCAGGGGCAGCCTGCACTACGCTGGGCTAGAGGGCCGACGTAGAGGCTGGAGAAGATTGCGCTAAGGGTTCCAGTGGGCTAGAAAGGGCTCGTTATCTGTAAATCCCGATTGAGGGTGTGATTCAACCATATTTTCTGTCTCCAAGTGATAAGTTACAAATGTCGTGCAATTTCTCTGTAGGGAAAACCGTTTCTGGTGCCCAAATTGTTGTATTAAGATTCTGCATAATAATAAAACCCTCTAGAGCGGTTGCACTGATTTTCCCGCATTGGTTTTTTCCGGGGACATTTGTCCAAAAAATCTGTGTAATTTTATCATATGTGAGTGATGTTCAGTAAATGATATGTAGATGTGTAGGTTGCAATTTTCATTTGCTTTAATGTTTTTCTGAATACTTCAATTAAATAACTTGTTAAATTAATCAAACAAGTAGGCGAAGTAGATCAAGACAGTGCAGTAGGGTTTTTGTTTTGAAACTTTCACACAAATATCGTGGCTAGAACACATCCAATGCTACAAAAACTAACACTCCATCTTAGCGAGGAAAGTGTTCTAGTGTTGCAACTTCTGCCACAACACATTGTCTTTGCACCATCTCCTGTCACACTGCTGATTTCTGGCTACTGTTGCCTACCAACTACTGCACAACTCTGATATGTGCTGCATTTGTGCTGCTGCAGACCCTGTTGTACTGCTGCCAACTACTGCATCTGCATTGCAACTCCCTCTCATCTGTTGTTGCTGCAACTGAGAATCCATTTGTTTATGCTATTGAAACGGGTTCTCCACCATAACCATCTGTCCCCTAAACTGGATGAACTTAGCTCTCCCTAGAGCTTTCGTGAATATATCTACTACCTGACCTCATGTGGGAACATATTGCAACTAGACTGCCCCATGCTGAACACAATCTCTGATGAAATGACATTTGATATCAATGTGCTTCGACCTATCATGAAATACTGGATTCTCAGAGAGTTTTATGCAACTCTAATTATCACGGTAAACATTGGTTGCTCCCATCTTCTTCTTGGACAAATTCGCGAGCAACTTTCTAAGCCATATAGCTTCGCACGTAGTTATGCAGGTTGCTATATATTCAAATTCGGCTAAGCTCAATGCTACTGACTTCTGCTTCCTGCTGCACTAAGAGACCATCCCTGATCTAACATTGAAGCAGTACCTGTAGGTACTTTTCCTATCCACTGAACTACCCGCCCAATCTACATCTATGAATCCTCATAATTTGATGTCATCTCCTCGAGTATATTTCAACCCATATCCGACTGTTCCACACACATATCTAAGAATGTGCCTAGCTGTTGCCCAATGTACCCTTTTCGTTTCCACCATGATTTGACTAAGGGTATTGACAGAAAAATAAATGTCGAGCCTAGTGTTGGCCAGATACATGAGAGACCCAATGAGCTGTTTGTACAAGGTGGGGTCGACTTCCTTGTCCCCTGATGCATCTATCTTCTTCCAATTAGTGATCATGGGTGTTGCAATAGGTCAACAATCTTGCATTCTAAATCTCTTCAGAACATTTGTAGCATATCTCCCTTTCCCAAGGAAGATCTCTACATTCTTTTTCCATACTTCCAATCCTAGAAAATAGTGCATCAGCCCCATATGCTTCATGTCGAATTCTGCTTCAAGGTTCCTTTTGGGGTCGTTTATGAGCCCTGATGATTATGTTAAAAACAGGTCATCCACACACAAAACCAGAATGAGAGGCTCACTGTCCACCATTAAATAGTAGAGATTGGGATCTGCATCACTCTTGATGAATCCCAACTGCTACAAATAAATGTCAATCCGACCATACCAATCCCTGGGTGCTTGATTGAGCCTGTATAAGGCTTTCTTCAACTTGCATACATGTGTGCACTTCTCATGAGTTTCGAAGTCTTCAGGCTAATCTATATACACCTCGTTCAAGAATGTTGTCTTGACGTCCATCTGGTGAATCTCCCGTCCCATCTGCGCTGCTAGGGATATAACATATCTAATAGAGGTATATTTGGCAATTAGGACGAAGGTCTCATCATAGCCTATCCCTTCCTTCTGGGCATACCCCTTTGCCATGAATCTAGCCTTGTGCTTCTCTACATAGCCATTTGCAGCGTACTTGATCTTGTAGATCCATCTGGAACTTACAATTGATTTGTCTTCTGGTCTAGACACTACCTCCCAAACATCATTTGTCATGATAGAACTCTATTCTTTTACCATGGCATGCAGCCACACCCGATGTTGTGCGGCTTCCTGAAAGCTGGAGGGTTCTACAACCTGAGCTACCAAAGCTTGATATCTGTCAAGTTGCTTGTGCTATCTCTTGTTTGTCCTAGGAGCTCCAACAAACTCCTCTGGGTCTCTTAGGGTCTGACACACTTCCCTATTGGCTCTTCCACTAGTGGTGGGAGGTTCCATCAATTCCTCCTCTTGTTTCTACTGCTTCTCTGCTGAGAACTCCCTGGATCTCCTACCCCTAAAGAGATACTGGTACTAGTCATTGTACTCTATCCCTGTGACTGGTCTCTTGCTTGTCCCACCTACTGTCCTTGCTCCTGGACTAACGGAACTTTTGTTGATTGATCACTTGCAGGCATCTCTCGAGATCTTTTGAAAGCTCTGTCTTCCATGAACTTTACAACTCGCCTTACTACAATCTTCTTGCTGCTAGGAATGTAGATCTTGTATGCCTTTGAGGCGTCGCTATGCGCTACGAGGAACCCCTTCTCTGCAGTTTGATCCAATTTACTTCGCTTTTCATCTAGTATGTGGCAGTAAGCCACACTCTTGAATATCCTCAAATGACTTCCTTTAGGCTTCTTTCCTGTGAAGACCCCCTCGGGCATTTTCTTCCCCAATGCTCTATGAGGTGTTCTTTTTTGAATGTACACCCTCGGGTTGCATGCCTTTGCCCATAAAAATCTAGGCAAATCTTGGTCATACAGCATAGCCTTTGCAACCCCAACTATTGTTCTGTACTTTCGCTCAGCTACTCCATTTCACTGAGGATTATATGGAGCTGCCCATTCTCTTTTGATGCCTTCCTTGGCGTAGAAGTTTGTGAAGTCTTTATCTGTGTGAAAATTCCAAGATCTAGATTTGGAATGCCTACTGCAACAAGTTGAACTACTTTTCCTACTTGCAAATATGATTTAAAAAAGTTATTTAAGATTAGTTCTTAAAATATCGAAACAATTATTGAAGCAGCCTTCACCCATTAAAATACATTTGTGACAAGAGAAACTGAGCAAGAAAAAAAATGCAAATAGAGGACACTGTTATTTTTCGACAAACGTCCCCAGAAAAACCCAATGCTCGAAAACCAGTGCAGCAGATCTGAGGGTTTATATATTAAGCAGTAATTTTCTGAATACAAATCTTGGATGCCTTTCTGGCAGTCCATACAAAGAATATGACTGACAAAGAGTTAGTGAGAGAAATCTCACACTAAAATCTGGAAAACCGACTGACCAACAAAGTCCGGACGACAAGCCCTCCACTGCGCTACACAGTCTCTACGCAATCTCTGTGTCACTCTGCGTGGATGGTCTTCGGCTGGCTGGATTTGCCCTTTTGGCCCCTTCCGGTCTCACACCTCGGCTTTCCGGCACTGGATCTGGCTGACCCTCAGCTAAATTATGGATTCCGTCAAGGCTGCAGTGTTGCCTCTGCGTGGGACTGAGCTACCTCTACATAGTTGTTACGTTGCCTCAACTGATTTGCTCTCTGTCTTCTTCACTATGTATTCCTGACTCAGGAAACTCTTCAGCCAGAATTACTTTGCCCCTGTATTGTAATCAAGAATCACTTAGATATGATTTTCTTCCGAGCACTACCCCGTCAGAAAAATTCGATCTCTAGATCCTCTCGGTGTAATTTACAAATGACCCTCAAGTCTTTCTTTATAGCCTTCTTGTTGACAAATCAACGGCCGAGATTAGATCTCTGTCTTCTTCACTATGTATTCTTGACTCAGGAAACTCTCCAGCCAGAATTACTTTGCCCCTGCATTGTAATCAAGAATCACTTAGATCTGATTTTCTTCTGAGCACTACTGCGTCAGAAAAATTCGATCTCTAGATCCTCTCGGTGTAATTTACAAATGACCCTCAAGTCTTTCTTTATAGCCTTCTTGTTGACAAATCAACGACCGAGATTAGATCTCTAATTAACGGCTAAGATTATATTAGACTTGATCTGCTTTATCTAGAAGATTCACCCACATTTTACATTAATATTGACTAATTATTTTAATTTCCTAAGTTAGACTTAGGGTCCTCATTAAAAATAATTAATTTTTCTTATAAAACTATTTCTGTGTGGATTTTCCCAAAACGATTTCTAGGTTATCTGTAATGCATGTGTCTAAGCCTCTCCAAAAAATTTGGGGCTTAGAGCACATCCGATGCTATCAAAAATCAACAATCTGAACGTAGCACCTTGATCTTCTTCCCTGTCGCATTCTCTACGAGAGCCTTGAACTCTCTGAACCGATCAAAGACATCATCTTTGGTCTTTAAGAAATAGATCTAGGTTTTGCTGGAATGATCGTTAATAAAGGTGACGAAATATCCACCACCAATAAGAGCTCTAGTGGACATAGGGCCACAAATATCTGTGTATCAATCCCAACACGCCATTTGCTCTGCTGACACTTCTAGGAAATGTTGCTGTTATGTATATTTTATTAATTATTAGTTAGATATAGTTATATTAGGTTTTATTAAGTGAAAGGGCATGATCAAATATCAAGCCTCTTCACCAAGGGACACCATGAGGCTATATTTAAAGCCTCGGTGATTCCCCATTGTAAACATATCTCATATCTCATATTTTATCAATAATAATATATACTTATTCAAGTTTACCAGAGTTTTTACACTCCATTGGTATCAGAGCCATGGGGAAGGTAAATATGTTAAGTCTTTTTGCCATGGTTGAATCTAGAAAATTGTGGGTATTGCCAGTGTCGACAAGAACCATTACGTTGTTGTTCTTGATATGTCCTCTTAACTTTAGGGTTTGAGGTTGTGATATGCCTGTCATAGCTGATAATGACACTTGCGGAATAGTTTCCCCATCCACTTCTGGAGAGAACTCTAAGTTGTCTTCTAATCCTTCTATATATGAATCATTATTGTTAGCGTCATTAGTTGCTTCACAATTGTATAGATTTTTCACTTTTCCATTAGCACATCTGTGCTTAGGGTCCCAGTTTTCACCGCAACGCTTGCACTTGCCCTCTCTCATTCTTTGTTTTTCCACACTAGATTTTTCTTCTTCACGAAGATGGAGTGGGACATATTTTGTGTCATCTATATTTTTAGATTGAGGAAATCTTTGTCTCGAATATACTTTTTCTGGTTTTGATAATCTTTCAAATTTCTTTTCAGCAGCTTTTGCTTTTTGCCTTGCTACTTCTACTGATATAACTTCATGAAGTTCGAGCTCTTCTTGTATATGGATTTTAAGTCCTGAGATGTAAGACTGGATTAGACGAGATTCTGACAATCCCGGTACTTGTGTTGCCAAGGTCTCCCATTCTCTAGTGTACTCATCCACATCTCCTTTTTGGCGTAATTTGATAAACGTTGAAAAAAACTTTTTTTCTTTTATGCCTTGAAACCTTTTGAAGAATGCATCCTTAAATTTCCTCCAACTCATGGCAAGCGTCGTCTTTTTCCACCACATATACCAATTATATGCTTCTCCTTCCATTTTCATGGAAGCATGCTTAATTTTTTCGTCATCACTAGTAATGTCATAAATCTCAAAATATTCTTCTGCTTTATTAAGCCATGCAATGCTATTTTTTTCATTACCATCAAACTTGGGTAGCTCGATTTTGGCTTTTCGCTGATATGCTAATGGTGGAACAAGAAGGGGATATTGATTAGCAAATGCATTCCAAAGCTGCTTATTTTGAAAATCTGCATTACTATCTTCTTGATGATGTGGGGAATTGGTCTTTTCCTGATACTCTTCTGAGTTCCCTGAATTTGCGGAATTGTTTTGTTGATTTTGTTCCATATTAGGAAATATTGGGGATTGTGTCTGACTTAACTTATCTATCTTATCATTTAGCTTATTGAAGAGTTCTGTCATCTTGTTCATTGCTTCGTTATGCTTTTCTGTGGCCTCGTGATGATTTAGCCACATTTGTCTTTCTATTTGATTTGTCGTATCATGAACCTTTTTGATGTCGTTGGAGTGTCCTGCAATTGTACCTTCAAGATCGATTAATCTTTTTCCGAATTCTTCAGAATTATTATTGATCTGTTTCTCAAGATCCACCAATTTCTTCTGGAATTCGGCCATCGACATTGATGAAGACATTGAACGTGTACGAGGTGGGAAATATTTTTCTGCTAGTTTTTCCCTCTTTTTTTTTTTTAAAATTAATTAATTAATTAAATTAATTTTTTTTTGAAATAATAATAATAATTTCTATTATTATTATTATATATATATATATATATATTTTTTTTTTTAAATAATAATAATAATAATTATTATTATTATTTTATTATTTGAATTATATATATATATATATATATATAATTATGGGGAAAAAGATTGTTAACCTTGAAAAGTCACGTTTTTAAAATTCACTTTGTTTTGAAAAGGCACGTTGTTTTGAAAAGGGGAAATGGGTTTTAATACCATGGGCAACTACCATGGGCCCAAAACCACGAGCTTGTAAACCACGAGCAATTACTCTTCCTTGTTCCTTTTTACTTTGTCTTCACATGTACGTATATATACTTCTTTATATATATATCTCTTTTTACTTTTAGCTTTTTTTTTCTTTTGGAACTATTTTCTTTTAAATTTTTTTTTTTCCTTTTAATTTATTTCCCCCTTTATGTTTACTTTCCTTCTCTCTTTTGATTTTATTAATATATATATATATTTCTTCGTTCTTCTTTTTTTAAAAAACAAATGTTGCTACCCACAAGCACTTGGTTTTTAAAAAAATCTGCAATTTTGGAATTTTCTTGTAATTCCTTAATTCTGGGTGATCACACAGATCTCGAAGAGCGATGGCTCCGATACCAATGGAGTGTAATGGTAATGGTGGCCGATGGTAGAAGATTGAGAAAGTAGGGAAATGCCATAAAGTCAAACTATAGATAAAAAACTTTCATTTAGAATCTCCATTCTACACCGTTCCATTACGAGGAGTAGATGTGGTCTTAGGAATTCAATGGCTACAAACTTTAGGTACTTATTCTGCCAACCATCAGAAGCAGTTTATAAGTTTTAAGTGGAAAGGGCAGAAACACAGGCTGTATGGATTCTAAGCCCTAGAAGATCAAGTCGTATCTTTCTCTCTGATGACGAAGATGATTCAAATAGGAGCGCCAACATCTACAGTACAATGTCATCAATTAGCAATGTTATCTTCAAAAGGGAGCCACGAAGAGTCACTAGAAGAACAAGGACTAGTTCGGACACAGGAAAAAGTATTCCAGGATCTACCCATAAAAGTGCCTCCAGATAGGAAAATCAAACATCCAATAGAAGTCAAGAAAGGACCCGACCCTGTCAATATCAAATCTTGTCGCTATCCACATCACCAACATATGGAGCTCGAGAAGATGCTTCACGATCTTTTTAAAATGTGGGAAGCAAGAGCCCACCACTCAAGAAACCTAGGTGTTCGTCATTATTGTCCATCGTCACGTATGCTTTGAGGACAAAGCATCTTTAAGAGAGGGGCAATGTTATTTATATTTTATTAATTATTAGTTAGATATAGTTATATTAGGTTTTATTAAGTGAAAGGGCATGATCAAATATCATGCCTCTTCACCAAGGGACACCATGAGGCTATATTTAAAGCCTCGGTGATTCTCCATTGTAAACATATCTCATATCTCATATTTTATCAATAATAATATATACTTATTCAAGTTTACCAGAGTTTTTACACTCCAGTTGCCTTTGCGTACTTCCCAAGTATGCATCCTTTACACACATCATCGTGCTTTGTGCTGAGTACTGGAACTCCCGTTACAGTTTCTCTGAGCATCCTAAGTGCTCCATGGTGTAAATGTCCCATCCTCTTGTGCCATAGTTTGTTCAGCTCCTTCCCACTGCGATTGTCATTGCCTATCAGTGCCATTGGATAATTGATCTGCAACCTGTATAACCTATTGCTCTGAGCCCCAATCTATCTCACCATCTTCCAACTAGTGTTTGACAGACACTTTCTTCCCCATGAAGTGTACATCGTACCCCTTGTCCTGTAACTGGGACAATGAAACTGACATTGAAATTAGGTTCATACCCAAATTTGACACATGCAGTACATTGGTAGTGCTAGTACTGGTTCCTGTTTCTGTCTGAAATTCTATGGTGCCTATCCCTATTGGATACATTTAGTTTTGTTTCCCATAGTGATCTGGAATTCCATTTTCTCCTCCTGATAGCTAGAAAAATATTCTCTAACTCCTGTCATACGAGTTGAAGCTCCACTATCAATATACCAGACACCCGATGATGTCGAACTTGACAAGCATGCAAACTCATCCTCCAACCTGGAAGATAATTCTGAGGCTTCTTGACTGTTGATTCTATCCATGATGTTCTTTGCTATTTCTCCTTTCCTTCCCAACACTGATTTTGCTGCTGCAAAATACTACATCCTAGCTGGAGATCTGCTTTGCAGAAGAAATACTGCTGCTCCCTCTGCCTCTCTGACTATCTTTGATCTGGAAATTTTAATTTCTCTGTCGACTCTCTCAGAGATAAAATTTTCCTCAAAAATTGACCTCCTGGCCAAATGGACTACGCAGCCTTTAGGGTTTCGAGCAGGTGCTTACGCAATGCTTCAAAGCTCCTTCTTTCTGCCTTCTATTGGGCTCTTCCGCTTCTATTTGCACTCAGATACCATGTGAAAATTTCGAAATCCAAAAGCCTACTGCAGTAAGTGATAATATTTCTTCTATTTGTTAAATTAATTAAACAAATTATTTATAGTTTCCTATCGCAAATATTGAAACATATACACTGCAACGTTCACAAAACAAATACTGCGGAAAAATAAATGTTGGAAAATTAGAGAAATTCTAGCACACAGATAAAGATATTGACACTGCTATGTTTGGACAATTGCCCCCGGAAAAACCCAATGCGGGAAAACCAGTGCAGCAAATGATGGTTTCTTTATTAATCTTCAGCAGTAATTTAAGTCCAAGAATTCGAACAACAAAACAGAGGAGAAATACTGAGAGAAATTTAGTGAGAAATTTCTCACTCTTCACTGCAACTTTTTGACCCAAGGATGGACCCTCTGGCCATACGTTGGTGTCTCTGCATCACCCTTTGCGTAGTCATTGCGCAGTGCAATAGTTAACTGCATACCTCCTTCGCTGTCTCTTCCTAAATTTGTCCTGCACTTCTTGACCATTGCTGATACCCTTTCTCTCTCAGTTGCAACTGACCCTTTGGCTCTATCTTCTTTGCTGAACTTTAGCCACTAAGAAAATTGATCTGCTTGGGCAACTAAGTAACTGGACTAGTTTGTTCTCCAAGCCCCATTGGAACTCAATCCACGCCTTTTTTTAGAAGATCCGTACCTGACTTAATTACTACCTTTTAATTAATCATATTTTCTAAGTTTAGACTTAGGAAATATTAAAAACTGATTATTCATTTTAATTAAGTCGTCTCTACGTGGAATTTCTAGAGATGATTTCTGGGGATTGGAGAATACATATATTCTAGCCTCTCCACCCAATCTCGTGGCTAGAACACATCCGATGCTACAAAAACTAACAAGTCATTATTATACTATATGTGGATGATCTATTCATCACCGATGTGGAGCAAAGAATTCAAGAATGCAAGAAGATGTCGACAACTGAATTTGAGATGAAGGATCTAGGATTAAAGCACTATTACCTAGGTCTAGAAGTATGGCAGAAACCTGGGGAGATATATTTGGGGCAAGGAAAGTATATCATCGAATTGTTGCAGAAATTTGGGATGATGGATTCCAAGCCCATGACTACTCCTATGATCACCAATCTGGAGAAGTTGAGGAGATCTGACTTAAGTCTCGTGGATCCTACCTCCTATAGTAAGTTGGTAGGTTCTTTGATGTATCTGGTAAATACTCGGTCAGATATATGTTTTGCTGTAAACATTCTTAGCCAGTTTCAGTTGGAGCCTCGTCATGATCATTGGATGGCTGCCAAGCACATATTGAAATATCTTCGTGGCATTATAAATCACTACCTAAAGTATGATAGCAAGGAAGTCAAGCTAATTGGCTTCACAAATTCTGATTGGGGTGGCAGTGAGACCAATGGAAGAAGCACTACAAGTGGATGCTTTAGTCTGGGAGTTGATATGGTCTCATGGATGAGTAGGAAGAAAGATCTCATTGCTTTGAGTAGTGCTGAGGCAAAATATGTGGCTGCATGTGAAGTAGGAAAGGAGGTTGTATCGTTAAGGAAGCTTCTGATAGATTTGTTCGAGAAGCCTCTAGGTCCTACTGTGATCAACTGTGACAACCAAAGCTGCATTAAAATGTCTGGAGATCCCATGTTTCATGCTAGGATAAAGCATATCAACAATAAGTTCTACTACATTAGGAACTTGGTGTAGGATGGGATCGTGAAGCTGGAGTATGTCCCGACAGATGAACAGGTAGCTGACATACTAACAAAGTCTCTTCCTAATAAGAAGTTTGAATATCTTAGTAACATGCTTGGTTTAATAGATATTGTTGATCTTGTTGATAAAAAATTGGAAGAGATTTGTTGAGGCTTTGTGAGTGAAGCATTGCCTGGGAGGCCATCAGGTCGACACTATGTGTTGATGTATAGATCTCAAAGTAGGGAAGATGGTGTGAGTGAAGCATTGCCTGGGAGGCCATCAGGTCGACACTATGTGTTGATGTATAGATCTCGAAGTAGGGAAGATGGTGTGAGTGAAGCATTTCCTGGGAGGCCATCAGGTCGACACTATGTGTTGATGTATAGATCTCGAAGTAGGGAAGATGGCGTTGGTCTTGGAGCTCTGACCTTGGATACGCACCTCTATCCCTTGGTTAATGGTTAGCAAGTGAGCTTGATGGTACCTATAGCGGCCGAAAGCCTTAGTCCATCTTAGTCCCACTTGGATAGATTACCCTGGTCAGGAATCTAGTCCATGGCATTGCAGTGCCTAAACTATTCATAGATCATATAGTTTGATATCTTCCTTGTACTTGTTATGAATACCTCCCTAGTTAAGAGGGAGTGTTGACAAATGTAACTAGGTTCGGTCTTCATAAATGTAATTGAGTCACTATGTAATGTACTTGTCAAAAGAATGAAAAATAATTTATTATTATTATTATTATTACAATGACTTATTAAAGCACGGGTTTCATGCTTGGGTCATCATTTTATTAGTCAAAATCGTCTTTGTGGACTCCTTGGATTAATATTGAGACATTAGAGTCATTGTACCTTTTACAAGACCCTTCTTGGGCTTTTGAATCATGTAAAACGAATTATTTTCGAGTCAAAAATGAATTATGTCACTGCCACACCAAGTCGGCATCAAGAAGATCAAGTTGGCCTCACTAAAAGGGTATATATTGAAGGAGTTCGAATTCTTTTGGACTCACTCACTTTCACAAGTTCGATATCCAAGAAGAGGTTGGGAAAAAGTGCGAAGTAGGAGAAGAAGGCTAAAAGGAGTGGGAGTCTGGCAACAAAGGAAGGGAAGAAGAAAATCAAAGTTTTGGGCTATCTCTCTCTCTCTCTCGTGTGGGCTACTTTAGGAAATCAAATTCTTTTTGTGAAATCAAAGCTGCTATTGCTGCTAGTTGCTACCTGCTGCTGCCAAGTCGAATTTGTTGGGTCGAAGAGTTGTTGCTGCTACAAGGTCGAAGGTCTAGATCGAAGAGAGGGCTAACTTGGTGCGGAGGAGGTTTGTGTATAGTTTGAAGAGTCTCAGGAAAAATATTTGAAGGAAGAGATTTTCACTGGGTTTTCCCCTAAAGAGGGGTTTTGCCCTGGCACAGTGCCTACATCCTGCGTCTCATGTCTTTGTGATCTTCATACACACATAATTTGGTAATTGCTTGATGAAAGATAATATAATAAAGAAGTAAAAAAAGGCAACATAATTCACAAGTAATTTTCAAGAAAGAAGAAATCAAACCCTAATCTACTTGCATTGATTTCTCAACAGAATGATAATCCCAACCACAAGAGAAAAAGGCGCTCAAACTTAACAGTGCCAGAAATGTAACAAGTGATATCAATGGAAAATTGCTTAAAGGACAAGGTCAATGCTACTTTGATACAATTAGCAACTTCAAGTTTATAGTCAATGAACGACCAATATACCCAAGATACACAATTAGATTCTCTTATCACACTTATGATTAAACTTGATTATGAAATCCACAATAAATATCCAATTCACCATTGAGCAATATATAAATTATCCAACAATGTAACTTAGAGCAATTAGCCAAACTTGTTAAACACTTGGCAACTTGGTTAGAGCACTTATGTGTGAAAATGCAAGAGTGAAAATAGATGCCAATAGTGCAAAAGAGAACTATAGGTCAGCCAATAAACATGAGATTGCAACAATAGAAAAGTCACTCAATTATACTCTTAAATGCTTATCCAAGTTTCACAAAGCACAAGGGACAATAACCAAGTGAAATTAAATGAGCTTCAGCACTTTGAACACTACTGCAAATTTTTATATCAGATCTTAAATTAATATTATAGCCTCTAAAATGATGAATTATGCCAAGAATTAAGTCCAACCAATGCAAGTGACAATATATTGATGGAATATGTTTGCCAATGGGTTATTATGCCACTGTTATGGGCGTAGTTACTGTTGTAGCATATAAATCAGATATGAAAACTTATCAAACAATTCACTAAAGCCACTTGCATGCAATCAATATGATCCCAAGATTTGATCTTTAGTGACTTAAGGCTATTTTTCAATGTCTTATGTGATTGACTAGGGGATTTAGGCTTAGATTTAGAGTGTTTTAGTATTGAATACATTGCTGTAATATAATTATTCAGAATTGAAGAATGAAACAGCAAAGAAAATGTGGGGAAATAGAGCAAACCCTTTGGCCTAATGGCCTAGTTTAGTGACTAGTTTCCCTTCAATTGACTTGAGACTTGGGCCAATGACCTGCAACACAATTTGTCAGCTGAAAATCAATGGATCAGCCCTCTTATGACTGCAATTAGGGCACAAATGGCTGGTTGAGACTTTTCTTGGCAATTTTGACCCTTGAAACCTTAGCCCTAGAGGCTAGTTAATCTGCAAAACCGAGTCTTAGAAAAATAAACTCAAAATTTTTGATGCAAATTACCATAAACCAGTGCCAAATCATTTTCAATGATGCTCCAAGCTTGCAACCACAAAAATTAGCTGAAGAACTGTTGCAAAACCCCACAACTTGGCTGAAATGACTACAAAACCCCACAAAAACCCCAATGAGGGAAGGGAAAGGCTCAATAAGGCTAACAACTAGGGCTTCAAGGCCTCTAAGGCCTGCAGCTAGGGAAAAAAGGGCCACTAGGGCCTAGGCTAGGAGGGAAATCCCCTTAGGGGCTATGACCTACCCCTAAAGGGTTGTCGGTGGGGAGAAAGGCACTAAAAGGGATAAAGAAGGGGGTCTAGGCCTCCAAGAGGCTGAACGACTTCCTTAAAGGGAGGTCGAGGGCCCCAAGAGGGCAGAAAGGTAGACGACTAGGGAAAAAAGGTTTGGACGATTAGGCCTTGGGGCCTCAAATTTTTTTGGAACCCTACAAACTACAATTCTCCACTATTTTGCTGCAGAAAAATTAGACGCTAGGCTTGGAGGATGAATGGAGGCTAGATCTTTCCTTCCTAGCCCTAAATCTACCTCAAAACCCCAACAAAAATATCCTTGAGTCACTTGAAGTTCACTTGCACAAAGGAATTCAAAAATCCAAAAACCCCAAATATATACAAAATATAAAAACCCTAAAAAAATAATAAAAGTCCAATTGGTGCAAAACAAATGAGTTAGAAGTATTTTACAAATTATTTACATATTTACAATGTTTGCAAATTTAAAATTTTGGAGAAATAGTTTTTGAGTATTAGCAATGGATGAATGTATTTAAAAAAAAAAAACAAAAAGAATATTGGCCAAAAGCCCTCTTGCAAACTTGAAACTCCATATAAAAATCTTAGAGCCCAAACACGCCTCTTCCCCACTGTCTGTGAATTTGGAGCCCAAGGGCTAGTATACCTGTAGATCTCTATAATTTCTTAAAATAGAATTGTCAGATCATATGGTGATTCAAATCATCTAAGATAAAAAAATTACCAATAGAATGTTCTTATCATCAACAAATGAAATAAAAATTCATAAAAATTTAGCACAATATAGGAAAACACATAACTAGCACATACCACAGATCAATGGAAGAAAAACACCATGAATTGAACCCCAAAGTCTTTCTATTATGGTATAGAAATGTTCCTAGCAAAGCAATGGTTCAATACCAACCTTACAAAATTTACATCATCCAAAGATGTCAAATAGAAGTAAAATGACTCCTATCTATAAATATATTCGTCCAAGTGGAAAATAATGACTTGTTGGCTTGATCCTCGTCAAAATAATCTCAACCATTGAAAATAACTAGATGTTCTTTTAATTTCCATTGTCGAATTTTAAATTTTGAGGAAAAAATCGAAATTTTCTTAAAAGTTAGTTTTAATTAATCCAAAAATTAATATTTTGGATTAATTTTCTAAAAAAATTGACTTTGACTTAACCACCAAGGTCCAAGGGCTCAATTTTTCTTGAAATAACCATTTTTTAATTGGTGGGGAACCTCCAAAATTTGACTTTTCTTTGACCAACGAATTTTCCACTTGGAGAGAAATTGATTTTTCTATAATTATTTTACACTCAAAATTAATCAATTTCCACTTGAAGGGGTCAATATTTTTTCACCCTCAAAATTTTAGCCATGGTGTCTATAAGTATGAGGGAGCATGCACTAAAATATTTTTACATCAGAGGGGGAATACACTTTTACATATAGACTCTCAATAATTTACCCAATTTTGTGACACAATATGATCTAGTATAGACCAAGTTTGTAATAAAATAATTTTGCTAGATGTGCTTAAATTATTCCCAAACCACTTTTACAAAGACTCGATATAACACTAGGACTCACCTAAGACCTTGTCAATGAATTCCACCCTAGCTTTGGGGTTAAGCTGAAAGAAAAACTCTCGATTATCCGTGTTTAGAAACACATAATTCGAGGAGCTTAAAAAAATTTCCTAGGATGAAATTTGTCGTCAAAATGAAAGGGTTACCTAGGTGTTCTTACATTATCAAATGGTCATACTAGCATCATTTACAATATGATTTGCAGAAATTGGGTTTACAATGATAAAATTGAGTTGGCTAATGACTTTGAACTTTGATTTTTTTTTTTTTTTTTTTGTATCTCTGCATTTTTCTTCCTTGGACTGTTGACAAAATGTGGTCAACATGTATCTATTTTTACTCTTGCATTAACACACATAAGTGCTCTAATCAAGTTGATAAGTGTTTAATGAGATTGGTTAATTGCACGAAGTGACATTCTGATTAATTATCTTGTTCCTCGTTGCTATTGTCATTGTTGGATAACTGGACACATTGTTCATTGTTGAATTGGATATCTTTTGTGGATTTTATAATCGAGTTTAATCACAGTTGTGATAATAGATCTAAATTTATCTCGTGTATCCGATTGGCATATTGGTGATTCATTTTTATAATCTTGAAGACTAATAATTGTGTCAAGTAGCATTGATCTTGTTTTTTGAGCAATTGTATATTGTATTACCGACAACATTTTTTGGCATCATTAAATTTGAGCACTTTCTCTCGTGGTGAGGATTGTCATTCATTTATTGTTTAAGTACATAATTGTTCGTAATTGAAGATCATTGTAATTAAGTACTTAAGAAACTTAAATAATCTCACTTTAAAAGCACTCATATCTTGCATTCCCATTTTAGAACTAGCCTCTTTCATTAATTAATTAACTTCCAATCATAAGATTGGTCAGTAGAGAGATAGGCCTACCTTTCTCATCTAGCTCGAGGAGCTTAGCTCCTCTTTAGTGGTTAACACGGTGACCTTGCAATCATTAGAGCCATAGTTTGTGCAAGTGCTGGAGACATCGGGTGGTTAGAACGCAAGGGGAGGGATCGTTAATCAAGCCCTAGATTGCTTCCCATTGGCTTATCTCTCACAACCTACTCTAGAGACTAGCTTCAAAACAATTAAGAGGAAGGATACATTTATATAAGCATATAACTCAAAATAAATCAAGATTTTGCATCTCACCTAGATTATAAGATTTGTATCTCATTAGGATAGTTAAGCATCCTTAAACAACAATTGTTCATCTGGTAACTTGGTAAATAATCTATCTTAAGCAAGTAGTTGACTCCATTTAAGGCACCGGTCCTTCACGATGATCTAATCAAATCACTTAAATTTCTAATTCAACCAAGTTGCTAGGTCATTTAGTTGTGTCTCCCGGACTTGTCGGTTGCCAACAAGTCTCACATCTTCACATTTCATAGGGACTACCCCCCATAGCTTGTTGTAGGGAGACAAGTAGAATGGAGAGGGTGGGGATTAGAGTGACAACCAATGTCCTAAGAGTTGTCGCATCTTGCCTATACAATTAGGGTGACAATAGGAAGGAAGGGTTTTTGTTGAAAATCATTGTAAGCAGGTCATTGTCCTTGGTACGGGAGCCCACCGTTGTTGGTCTAATTTTCAGGGTGGTTGGGTGGTGTTAGGCAAGGTTGTAGCTTGAAAACACTTCAGGGTGATAGGGTGGTGCTAGGGCAAGTTGGAGCTTGCAAGGGTGTCGTAGCGTCCTATCAGTAGCAGCTGATAAAACTAGGGTGTTGAAGCTGGAAAATTGAATGTTTTTTTAGAGTACTATGGAGTTGTGGTTTCCCCTTTCATTTGGAGCTGAAGCATTGATGTACTCATAAAATTATTAGAGAAGTGTTCGGTGGTTTTCTCTTGGAAGGGTTTCCACTTAAAATTTCGATGTCTACAGCCTTTTTATTCTGTGCACTATTGATTTATGGTTTTAATCTAATGCTGAAATTGATTAATATGCTCTGAAAAAGAAAAATTAACTAATTGTAAGTGAAATACTTATTCACCCCCCTCTTAGTATTTCCAACAGTTTTGTCCAACCAATATTTTTTAGATAGCTTTTGACGTGAAGATTGTCTCTTCATGCCAAATGTTGACCTTGTTTTTCCACCTGCAAGCCTGACGTGTCATTTAGCCACCTTTGACTAAAATGTTTTGGATGATGCCTTAACCTTTTGCAAAATTTTCTATGTGGCATGTCATCTACATTTTATTTTGAGAATCAGAGACCCTGTTGACTTTATGACCTTAGGACCACATGCATTGAGAAATTTGCACTACCTCTTGAACTATGAACTGTTGAGAACTGTGAGATGACCGTGTTGGGAACTGTTTGATAAATACTACACCAAAGTCAGGGATGCATACAAACTCTATGACACATGACGATGTGGTAATACATAGGTGTACATGACATGGGTTAGACTGACTCTACAACTGCAATCACCCCTACATAATCAAAGGCTCCCATAAACCATGAGAGGGAGAGCTATTCAACTGTCTTGCCCAAAACCCTTGCCTGGTCGAAGTGGGGGAACGCCCTCCTTAACATAGTAGTTGACTTCCTTCCGGATAGAAAGAAAGAGCTTGCCCTCACCTTAGGCCAGCCAACATCAAATGGAGCTACCGGGGGTGGATGGATGGAGCCTAGACTAATAAGATAGCACAATCATGAGGCTTTACGTGGCAAGCATTCCAATCTATTTTACACCTCGAATGAAGGGATAATCCCTGGTCAAATAGGGGAAGTACCACCAGAAAGCACCAATTGAGACCGCCAGTCAGACATACAAGAACACTGAGTTCTAATGTGATCCACTCCAAGTACTCCAATCCTATTCTGGACGAAATGAGCTAAGAGCAGGAACCAAAGGGACTGGCCATGGCCGACCATAATAGGCTTAAGATACCTTTATGACACCTTAATACAAAATCTTGCATGGCCTAGAAGGCATTTAATTAAGCCTTGTATCGATTGGTCTTACAATGGTGTTATGAAAAATGAAAAAATGATCATATATACCTCTGTTGAAATGAGGGGTAAGAGTCCCATTGAGCAAGTATGGCCACTAGTGAACATTAATATCTAGAGTTGAAATTTTGAAATTTATTACTATCTTTCTGCTTTTTCAATATCACAAAACTGCTTCTTATATATATCTCATTTGTGTTGTTTCCGAGATCTATGATTGCACTTCTAATGACGCTCTGGAAATTAAAGAACAAAGCTTGCCTCTGTCCAGTGGGGGAGATTAGCTAATTTATAGTGTAATCAATATCTTTTATTACCCAACTTCACCACAAAAGGTTGTTGATCGTTGTGCTTCTGCTTTGATTCCTTTCCATTCAAATATTCCATGCATTAACTTTAAATAAAATATGAAATATCAGCTCCATATTTTATTGTCATCCAACAACAAATCAGTTGTAGTATTCGGGCAACCTCCATTCTAGAAGTACAAACATACTGTAATGCTTACCGAAGGATATAACTTCGAACCAATTGCATGCTTTTGTAAAGATGCAAGTTGTAACTAATGCCAATTAAAGGACATCATCCACTCCTTAGAAGGGTAAACTATTTTCGAGTATGCTGGATATTTTTCTATTTTTTTTGTAAAATCTTAACAGTAGATTCATAAACTGGCCATCCTATTTCTCTATAAATGTTTATGGACTGTTAGTAGGCTGAACATGTTGTCTTACTCATCATGCTTGTGGGAAATTGTCTTAAAGTTTTTGAATCAGACAGAAAAGTCATAACACTATGATTTTGGTTGTTGGATATGTTTACTCTTTAGGAATCTGTAAAGGTTTGAGGATACACATTTAGTTAATAAATCCTCATGAATAAACTTCCAAGGAAAAATTACAGCACATAAAAGAAAACTGTATTGAAAGACTTTATCTTTCAGTTAGATGCCTGCTTTTAATGATGCCCTTGCTATCTGATTGACTGTAACATACATACACTAGTCTGTTGTCAACATTTTAAAGTGCCATTACATTCTATTATTTTGGGCTATATGAATTCATTTTGAAAGGAGAGGTCTCTCCATGGTTCACGTGAATATAACAACTTTTGTGTTTCTTTCTGGAAACCAGTCACCATTTTTGCTTCATTTGTTGTTTTGAAGGTCTTCTGTTCTCATTTAAAAACTTATGGTTCTGTTTGCAGGAGCTTGAAAGCTCTGATAAGTCATTTTGCAGATCATGTCTTGTACATAATGTTGGTCATCTTGAAATTCTACACCACAACATTAGTGCCCCACATATAAAGAAACTACGAGCACAAATCCGTTTGCGATGTTACTGCATGATTTGCTCAGTAAATTTGTTAAATATCAAAGCTGCAGAAATTCATGTACAAGATGTTAGGCATGAACGGTGCATGAGCCGTGGTTTCAAGGTAGCAAGATTTGCTGACCAGACTTACAAGTGCCCTCCTTGTGGCATTGCATTCAGCTGCAGTATTGCTTTGGAGTTACATCTGGTGATGTCGCACAAGGTCACATTTTCAAAAGATAACTTGCCAGAATTGACTGGGATTATTAAGCTACTTTCTGGCTCATCGAGGGATTGCTCCAAAGCTGGCATAAATCTGGAATGCCTTTTGTGCTCAGTAAAATGTGAAGCCATAGATGATTTTGTTCTGCATTTATTTTCTAGTGTGCATATCAAGTCCTTGAGAACATCTACTTGCCTAGTTTGCGAAAAACATTTCATTCATGTGAATGACCGGGAGAGCCATTTGCATGCATATAAACACAAATTTCAATTGCAAAAAGTTTGTTTAAGCAATAGGCTCAAGAAGGTGAAGGATATGGGACATTTAGAAAACATGGGATATTTATGCACATATTGTATGATATGGTGTAAAAGCTGGCCCTGCTTTATGCTTCATTTACTGGGCAGTGCTCACAAGTTATATGCTGAGATTCAAGATCAGCGACATACAAATAAAGTAGTACAGACTCGATCACAAGAAGAAAAAAAGGAGGTGGAAGTTCCAGATACTCATTCCACACTGATATCTGATCAGAACTGGAAGAGGTGGGTGGATCAGTCAGATGGGATATCTGCATGGTGTCTTGTTTGTGATGAATTGTTCTTGACTCCTGAGGTACTTGAAAAGCACTTGGAGAATCATCATGTCTTGCAAAGCATGTCTATGAAAAGGAAACATCATTGTCTAGATTCTGCATCTGAAGCAGGAGAAAAGTGTAACTGTTTTGAATGTGAAGTTTGTTCTGTCCTTTTCAAGAATGCATTTTCTTTGATAGTCCACAAAGCCCTCCGGCAGCATCATATCCGACAAGCTCTTGTGTCAAATGATGGCATCTTATGTCGTTGTTTCGATTGTGGAATGCGAGGAAGTAGAGCCTCAGAGAAAACTAAATTGCCAAAAATTGACTGTGCAAGTAGTGATTTAGAGGAGAATATGGCCAGTGTCAAAAATCATTGTACCAAGGGGTGCATTTCAGAGGCCAACAAAGAAACTTCCGTCAAGAGTCCCAACAGTGGTGAATGTCAGACTAATATGGAGGATGACTCTGGAAAGATGATGCCAGGTCCAGGATCCCACTTCTCTCAGGAGCCTGACAGTAAAGTAAAAATGGAAAAGGGTAAGATGGTTTTCAAGAAATCAGATACCACAGATTTTAACCATAACCCTGTAGGGCCTGAATATCATCATACTAATAAAATATCAACACCAGAAGAGAAGGCTGAAAATGATGCCAATCACGAGACAATGGAACAACCATGTGATTGTCAGGATAAGAATATTTCTGTCTATCATGACCCAATTCAAAGCAGCAGTGCCCCTGAAATGGTCCCTGTAGTGATTGCTGCTGCCCTGCCGGCATCTGTATCAATTCAGAATAGTCTCGAGTCTGCAATGATGTTGGTAAAAGAAAGTTTATCCACAGCTGTGCCAAGAATTCGAAAATCCTCAACTGAAGATTTTTCATCTAAGAAAAGGCCAAAGGGCGATACTGATGATATTTCTGCAGATAATCTCAATACTGGATATTTACAAGCTATCCTTGCATCTGCAGTTTGTGAAGGCTTGAAATCTTTTCATTCTTATTCTGCTTTACAGGAAGCATCTATCTTGAGAGAAAAGTCAAATTATAATATCAAGCCGGTTCTAAATACCGTGAGTTCAACATGTGATAGATCAAATGGTTTCGATCTACCTCCCATGTCAGTTTCCATGGAGAATGTACAAGGAGTCTCAGTTGTTTTTGCTGCAGCTATTATCCCTCAATCTTCAAGTACTCATGCAATAAGCGAGAACCAGACACCCTTATCAATAGATGACCGTGAAAATTCACATTATATTGCCGCGGAGAAAACTTGTGGTGATCAGGAAATTGAACAGAGAAAAGATTCTGAGCAGATTAACTCTGTACAAAATAAGAAGCTATCTGAACAGGAGTCGACTCCACATTATAATGTTGTCTTTGAAGAGGATTCCTCCTCTGATAGCGATCAACAAAGAGTTTACATGTCAGAAGATGATTCTGACAGTAGTGAAGCCAAGTACTAGTGCTGGGGGTTTTGTAAACTGTGCTAGGCCATTTTATATCAACTACTAAATTCAGTACTTACTTTGAGGATTTGGTTATGTAGTTAAGTAGGATCTTAAAGATAAGAAGCCCATGATTTCTTGGCAGAAAAGAGGTTTATATAAGAGTGTTGCATTGCTCGAGCTTCATTTGTAGGGGTCATTGTGAGGTCTCTGCCAAGAAAATTTAGGTATGTGGGAAACAAACATCATGATATTTCTTGAGATAAATATTCTTGTTTTGGCTTTAAATATACTTTTGAAACAGTGGTGTGTTGTATGAAGTTGTTTCGTTATGCAACTTGATGTATTTTTATGTCGGTTCCAATATTCTTAAAGCAGATGAATTGCACTTAAGAGTTACTAACTAAGTCACCGGATACTCCTAAAATGCCCTCGAATCCCCGAATCCCCGTACTGGATACCTGCACGTACCAGATTCGGCCCCAATTCAAAGGATACGGCATATCCGTACGGGGTACGGCGTATCCCGACCGTATCCTGTTCAGATACGCCGTATCCCGTAAAACCGGATACGGCCGGGCCCGCGGGTTCAAAAAAGCGTTGTTTTTTTTTATAAAGGGGGGCTTTTGCTCATTGTTTTTCACCAATTGAGGAGGATTTCTCAGGAGAGGGCATCAAGCCTATGGCCCTAGTATTTATATGTGATTCATGGTAATGTTAAATTCTTAAAGTAAAAGGACATTTTCATCCTTTTACTTAAATTTTTAATATTACCATGAAATGACTCAGGATGTTTGAGAGTGGTTCCGACCTCATTGGATTTCATATGGAGAAAGTAGAATTTTAGATCTCATTCAAAATCCAGCAGACTTATCAGTTTTTCAGGATTTCAGGATTGGGTTATTGCAATGTTTCCATCGAATTTTGTCATGTATTAAAGTATGGAACTCGTATTTAATCAAGAGCAGTGAGCACCAATCCCTCTATGTACCTTGATGTTAGTGACATTGGTTGTCAAACTCCTCTATCATGACCCTACTAAAAATGTACCCATCACTCAAACAAAACCTTGACTATCTAAGATGATAGATAAATCTATGTTTAAATCAATGAATTAAGTATGAATTTGTGTAAAAAATATCTAATTTTTAATACATATATATTTTTAAAATATATATATTTTTTAATAAAATAATATATAACGTATCGTATCCCAAAAGTATCCTGTTTTGGGGTCACCGTACCCGTATCCGATTCTTCGAATCCCGGTATCCCGGTATCCCCGTATCAGGTGACTTAGGTTACTAATATAATTCTTAAACTATCCTTAAAATTATTTTATTTAGTTCATCTCATTTGGTGCCTAGGAGGATAGCTGCATATATCCATTACATATCAAGAAAGTGCCTTACTATCATTATTCTATGCTTGTGTAGACATTCCGTTATAGAGACAGAGCCATGTAAATGAGCCAAAATCTGGTGAGTAAAGACGTATTTGAATTCTGATTGCGTAACCCTACCAATTTTATCCAAGCATCTCTTGGAATGCATGGTCTTTTAATTAATGGATTTTAGCGTATGAATGGAAACTTGGATCGCATCCAAATGCAATAAATTATTGTTTGCAGAAAACAACTCACCTAATGGACAATTCTTCTTTTTACTTTGTTCTTGCTGGTGATTCACTGAAACTCTTAATACGAATGAGAACTAATATGCATGTTTTAAAAATAACCGTTTTGCTTGCCGGCACCTTTTTAGTTGACTGTATGAAAACAACGAAAAATGGCCGAGTCAGTCAATGGTTCCGTTGAGCAGACCGAACTACAGACTGGGACTAAAATAGTTGATTTGTTTTTTCCAAACATCTATGCCATATGGTTTTGGGAATGCTAAACATTCAAATTTTGTAGTGAAAACTTGTTTCTTAGGCAGAATTTAAAAGTTAGAGGTGAAGTTATTGTGATTTGTTATAATTGTAAATTGTGCAATCAATCTTTTTTCGGCTCTCATTTGTTTGGTTAATCCCTTTGTATTGCCTATGTCCACCATACTAAATATAACGCACAAAAACTGGCACTAAGGAGCATAGATTTATGTGTATGTGAGTTTGTAAAACATGATGCCGAGTCCCACATTGAAGTGAAAATTGAAATTTCTATAACATGGCACATTTCACCATTAACATCTTGGATAGCATTTTCAGTCTGCTTCCTACGTCTTCAGACTCGTGCGAGTACAGAATAGACTGATTTACAATGTTGCACTACAAACATAAAGGCATACTTGGGGACTTATATAATGGTATTAGCATATTTTAAGGCAGACCTTTTTGAAATTTTAAATAGAAGTTTTTGTTGCAAGGTTTGATTGAAATTGCTAGAGCTTATGTTTTTATAGCTTGAAGCTTTTTTTTTGCAAGGTTTTGGTTGTGAGTTTTTCCCAAATGCCTTATATTAACAGAAATATATTTAGAACACTGAAAACAAGTCGGAGTGGTATATACAAATATGCAACATATCATCGACTTTAGTATTAATATAGCAGAAATAATATCAGACCACATTGAAGCATCTATGTTTTTAGCATCTTTGATCAAAGAGTAACTTTTACCTAACAACTGCAGGCATACCTTTTCTCACCAAACGGAATAAAAGAAATTGAAATGAACTGATCTCATCAGGAAAAACATATTTGCACCATAGCTTCCGTATAGTGAACAAAAGTTGATGATAAAGCAATGCTGAATTCATGAAAATACGAAGAGCACCAGGTAGTCTGAATATGCAAGCAACACTGCTTATTGTTGGAGCCGCCCCTAAAACCTGGCAAGTACTAATCCTGGACAAACTAACAACAAATTCTGGAAATTTTAGTCACAAAAAATGTGCCTCACCGAGCTGACTTTTATCCAATTAGGATTTAGATGGCAGCCCATGCTAAATAATGAGCCAGGAAAACACAGGCAGGTTATAAAAACACAGGCAGGTTATAAATGAGGCAAATAGACTAAAAGCTATACAACATACAAGTCCATTTGAACTCAAGGGTAGAAGAGGACCATTGGGTGTTTAGGATAGGTGATAGGAGATGCTTTCAATGTAGAAGGTGTTGTGGCTCACTCTTACCTGGGAGTAAAATTCCTAGCTTGTAAGAGTAAAAGTCCTATCTTCAGAGGGAGAGCCAAGAGGAAACTCTTAGGTAAACCACCCATTATCACCTCGGTGGCCTTGCCTCACACTTCAAACTGTGTAAAGGTTCCTAGTCAAGTGGGGGAGTACCTAAAAGTCAAACTCAGTCAAAATCATTAAGTGCAAAATGAGAGCTCTAAGACTTGGTTTGGCTAAGGCAAGATTGAAACTACCTACTCTGTAGAAATGTTATCAAAATCGGACCAAAATCGGTGAACCAGGTGGTCCAACTTTTGGCGTAGAACTAAAAAAGGGGCCGGTTCAATATGGAATGGCCATTTTACACAAAATCAATCAGTTCTGTACAATGCAACCAAGGACCCTCCAAACATAATTTTTGTAAAGAGAACAATAATTTATGAGTGGGGTATCCTAATACTCAACTCTAGGCCCTACTAATGCTATGTAATTAATGGTAATGTTAAATTAATGTCAAATTTACTTGAATGCTTAACATTGCCATTAATTGATAGGATGTTTGAGAGTGGTTTTGACCTCATTGGATTTCATATGGAGACAGTAGAATTTTAAGTCCCACTCAAAATCCAACAAACTTAATAGTTTTTAGGATTTCAGAAATGTGGGGATTGCAATGTTTTCATTGGATATTTTTGTGTGTGAGGGTATGGAACTAGCATTTAATCAAGAGCATCAAGCCATTTATCTACCTTGATGTGAGTGGCACTGGTTGTTGAACTCCTCTATTATGACCCTAGTAAAAATTTACACATCTCTCAAACAAAATCTCAATTTGACATGTTAAGTTTTCTTATATTATTTTAATGCTTAGAGGGTGATATATCCTAATATATGCAATGATTTTGATGCTATGTAAGTTTTTGTTGTGGCAGGATTTTTTTTTTTTTTAAAATACTAGAGGCCATATGGAGCCTCTTTCTTTGGTGTATTTTCAGTTCAGAGATATATTGTACTAAGTGCTATTTGGATATCTGGACTCACGCTATATAAATGAGAACTTTTGCATATTTGTATATTAAATGATTTGGATTCATATGGATGCAGATACATATGTATGTTTTTAATTTTAATTTTTTTTGTTTGACTAGTTTAGTTCGGATAACATTGCTCTAGAGGTAAAAAGGAAATTTTTAGATGAGTGAAAAGAGTGCCAAATTTCTAATTATTAACAAGCTTGAAAAACATTTTAGAGAAACAATGTTTATTCAAAGTCATGTTTGGAAAATGAAGGTGAATCTTTCTCAATAGATCATGCATAAGGTAAATACAAGTGTTCAATTGCACCACGAAACTCAAAGCATGTATATCAATGAAATGCATCCAAAGATTTGACTACGAGTTAGGTTTGCAAAGGAGACATAGATAAATCATTATAACCATTGAGCAAAGGTCATAAATGATTATGTACGACAGATGCAACATTGATTCAAGATAGTAGCATATAGGAAAGAGTTAAAGCATACATTCTAAGCATTCCACGATCCAATAATAATGATTATTTCCACCATTTGAAAACATCTTTGTTGATGTCATCAAGTGCAGAGTTTACCCACAAAGTAGAGACGCAACACAATGGTCAATCCTTGAGCAATGCTACCATCGGTTCACTAGCATTATAGGACAAGTGCAAAGTACTAAAACAGTGTATAGAAGTTGTCATGTAATGTTGCTTGAACCAAATGTCAACAACGCAGACCACACCAATGCTCAGAACAGTTTAACAGTGTCACCTTGTGTGTTATCTTGAACACGTGAAATGAGGTTAATAGGATATTCATGTAATGTTGCTTGAACCAAATGTCAACAACGCAGACCACACCAATGCTCAGAACAGTTTAACAGTGCCACCTTGTGTGTTATCTTGAACACGTGAAATGAGGTTAATAGGATATTATTTTTGTTGTTTTATAAAGCTCTGAGATTTGTGAGAACCCTGCATCAACAACCACATCGTTACCACAGAATTCAAGGCAGATTTACACAATTCAAACTTAATATTCATACATGATCAGTTAGAATAATAGAGAATTCTAGATTTTATTATTATTAATTATTTTTTGTCTTGTTGAGATTGTGTAGCTTTTAGATCCTATTTGTGAGGAGGTTCAAACTCCTCAACCAATTTGTAATCCTATAAATGTATGTGTTTTACGCCTGAACAAATGCAAGTGAGTGCAGGAAGTCTCTAAGTTGAGCTTTGTGTCACATGTGAGTTGCATATCTCTTCTTCCCAATACTTTGTTTTCCATTTTCTGAGTTAACCCAAGTAATATGATGATGCTAAGTTAATGTCCACACACTTTGAATTTTATTACCCATAAATAGCAAGTAACATTCAAAGATTTAGAGCATAAAAAATCAATGTGCAGAGAGGATGACAGCAGAAAAAATGGTATGTGACAATCAGTCCTTAAGAAACATCATTCAAAGAATTTCTACCACAAGCTTATTATATAACATGTTCAAACCAATGAATAAACAACACAAGTATAGCATGTTGTTTAGATTATGAAACAAGCCATCAACTTTACAAAGACGTGCTAGAATTCTTGAAACAAAGAGCAAAATCAGTCTGATGCTTACATCATTAAAAAGCTTGTTGGGCTTATTCTTTTGTCGACCTCCTTTAAAACGACATCAAAACAAATAATGGGCTCAAACATTGTAAATATAAATGACATAACAAGTTCAAATTACCTTTCTTCAAACCTTTCCAAACCAATGTCAACAATACTCAGAAATATAATGTAATTTCAATGCTTTAGGTAAGATATTAAAGATTTTCATCCAAATAACACTTTTATCGCCATGCATTCAGATTTGAAACATAAGCCTAAGAAACCTTGGACGTCCTGGTTTAAGAAATGAGGTTTAGGTAAAAGGAAGAAAGTAGTTTCACTTTTCTCATCATTGATTTATCTTCTTCTTGATGTGTAGATACCATGAAAATACTTCAGCATTGACATAAGTTTATTCAAAATGGCCTTAAATAAGAGCAAGACTAGCTTTTCACCACATGTTTTCCGAGCATCAATTTAGGAAAATTGTATTGATAATGAATCTTTAAGCAATTTCAAATTTGTCTTTAAACATTAGGGTTAGATCTAAAGATGAATAATGAAACAAGATCAAACCCTTATTATTCTAACTTTAAATGATGAATCTTGAGAAATCAATTAACATGAAAAGATCTAAAAGGGATATAACACTGAAGATATTTAGATCTAGCAACCTAGATTAATAAATTAATTGTATTTGTGCCCTAGATTGCAAAGAAAAACAAAAGAAAAAGAGGGAAAAGATTATTTTTTTGGGTTTTTTTTATAAAGAAAATAATAGACCAATGTTGAGAAAGTGCTATGGGATTACTACACATCCCATGTCAATTTTAAAGTTTAGGAAACAATGTTGAGGGAACCAAGAAGGATTGCGTCTCAAGCTCTAGCTAGAGTTAATAGGCTTTCTCAAGATTGGATGGGGGAATGGCTCTCCAAGAATCCTATCTAAGTACTAGCAAGGGTATCTCAAAGCATGGCCAAGGAAGGAGGAGGATCCCTAGGATGTCTTGACCCAATGCTAAATAACAAATCTTCAATGGTCAAGGGGAGTTAGGCAACAATTCTATACCTTTAGTACTCTCCCAAGAGGAGCAGGGCGCTTTTCTTTGGTCTTGTAGTAGCTTTGTCCTTTTAACAAACTTGAAAAATATCCTAATATAACACTTGGAAAATATCTAAACAATCACTTAAATATAAATGCATAAGAACTCTTTAGGCAATTTTTATCAATAGTCTGCAACAAACAAAAAAGAATTGAGTAATAATCCTCATATAGATGTTGGATTTGAACCCGAGCCTTGCTCAGGCAACTCTCACCAGTTACCGATTGTCCTAGATCTAAAAAAAATAATCCTCATATAGATAAGAAACCTCTTCAATACAAGATGTGAATACAATGTGCTAGCTCAAAACCATTAGCAAGAACCATTTTTTCATGTCAAAACCTTAAGCAAGATACAAGAAATGGGTATAAAACACTCTCAAAATCCTCCAATACATTAGCACCCCACTAAAATTGTGATCCAGGTGGATATTGGTGGCCACCCGTGTAAATTTTTGTAGATGTTCTATGCTTGATGCAACTTTACCTTTTATCTCAATATTAATCAACAATCACATAAACAACAAAGTAAAATGCTGATAGAACATACCAGTGGATCGACAGAAGACAAGCCAAACATATGTAAGTGTGTTGGTGCGTTACGACGATCCGCAGGATGCTTCAACCATCAAAGTCTCAACATGGTCAGCCAACCAGCAATGTCACACAACCCTCTAGGACAACCAAAATGGTCAACACAAAAGTCAACGTTATCAGTGAACAGTCAACGCAAACAGCAGCAACAGCGAGGTCAACGCAGCCAAGTCAAAGTCAACGTTTAGCCTCGGGAATAGTGCCAAAAAATACGGATTTGAAAGATTGAAATTTTGGGAGAGTTTTAGGTCTGTTTGACCTTGCGTTGACCAAAGTCAACGCTGGTTAAAGCTGTTGCAGAAACCTTAGGCTGAAAACAGAAAAGAGCTGCTGCTGAAATTTCCCACATGTGGAGAGAAGAGCCTCCAAGGTCATCGAACCAATCAGATGAGGAGAGAGAGATGTGTGAGGATGAGATGAGTGAAAATGTCCTCCAACGCTGACCAATATATATCCATCAATGAGGGTGTGTGACACAACCGCTAGGGCACAAAACCTTAAGGCCGACCTGCACATATTTTGAATAAATTCAAAATAAATGTTCTGCTCATCGGATTAAGATGATATTTAGATCGATCTTGCACCTCTCTGAAAGAGGAGTCCAATAAAAATATTGGCATCCTTATCTAGCATCACAACATGGAGTTTGGACCTAGTTGTCCAAAATTAACACTCCCTCTCAACTAGGGAGAACTCCATCCACCTGTGCAATCCAAACATCTTGCGTCATCGTGCCGTAACTTGCTTTGCTGGCTTCTTTATTTCAGAACAGAAGTGGGTCAGTCACAAAGACATAATTCCTAGCTGATAGATTCAGCGCAGAGGTCCGAAACCTCTATAGGACTCACAAAGAGTCTCATACCAACCCGAAGTTGGTTTACCTGACCCGAAGTCAGTTGAAGGTCTAAAACCTCACTATACTTGATCCCAGATCAAGTGGTTGGATTGTGTCATCCTAGATAGAGAGTACGACTTTCTCAGATGTGTCCATCAGTCTTTGCTACTAGTCTCTAGCTTTTTCCATCTCACTGGCCAAATGAGAGGTACTTCCCATGAGCCCTGAACTCAATGGGTAGGATACATACGCGGCACAGATAATGAGAGGTGAACCAACTCAATCATCATAACGGTGGGGCAGAATCACACCAACAAGGTTTGACAACCCTAGCCCTGTGGTTGCTTATAGCTCCGAGAAGCTATCCCCAAAGCCCCCTAGAGCTCCCAGAGCTCATCGTCCAACATGACCATCAGCATAGGGTCATTCCACGATACCAAGATTCTCATGGAAGGTTAGGAACTTGACCTTCCCCAGGGGCTTTGTGAGAATATCTGTGACCTACTCATCAGTTCCTATATGATCGAGCCTTACGACGCCTCTCTTTACCATATCCCAGATAAAGTGGTACCTGATATTAATATGCTTGGATCGATCGTGGAACACGGGATTCTCGGACAACCAAATCCTACTCTTGTTATCACAAAGTATCACGGTGGTATCTAGCACATGCCCGAACAACTCACTGAAGAGATTTCACAATCAAATTGCTTCACAACAGGCCATACTTGCTGCAAGGTATTCGGCCTCCGCGGTGCTCAAAGCCATCGACTTATGCTTCTTGCTCATCCATGATATCGAAGCAGAACCAAGTGTGAAGGAGCATCCCGATGTGCTCTTACGATCCACCACATTGCCAACCCAATTGACATCAGTATATCCATGGAGTGTCACACTTCCAACACTGTATCTCAGTCCATGGTTTATCGTGCCCTAAAGATATCTCAACAGATTCTTGGCACCAACCCAATGAATGTTATGATGCTCAACCATATGTTGACTCAAAGTGTTCAGTGCAAAACATACGTCCAGATTGGTGTTCACTAAGAACATCAGGGCCCCTACGAGTAGACGATACTCAATAGATTTGCTAGCATGGGCCCAACAGTGCTGCCACTCAACTTCTTAAAGTTGAGCTCCATAGGTGTCAACACGGACTTACAGTCCACCATACCAAATCTTTCTAGAAGCTTCACAATATATTTTCCTTGAGAAAGGAAAATCTCGCCAGGTCTCTGCCAGACCTCTAGGCCTAGGAAGTAATGCATCAGTCCTAGGTCCTTCATCTAGAACTCAGCAGCGAGCTCCCTCTTGCACTGATGAATGATAGGGTCAACACCTGTTAGGAAGAGGTCATCCACATACAACACCAGAATCAGAGGCTTTTCTCTATCAACCTTGAAGTAATGGTTTAGATTAGTATTACTACTAGTGAAGCCCAGCTTCATTAGGTAGCTATCTATCCTTTCGTACCAAGCTCTGGGTACTTGCTTCAACCCATAGAGGGCTTTTTTCAACCTGCAGACATGGGTGTCCCGATCCTGGACTTCGAACCCCAAAGGTTGCTGCACATACACCTCTTCCTTTATCACACCATGCAGAAATGCGGTCTTCATATCCATCTGATGAAGACTCCATCCTTGCGTAGCAGCAAGGGCTATGATAGATCAAATGGTGGTATATCGGGTCACAGGTGCAAATATATCATCATAGTCTATGCTTTCTTTTCGAGAGAAGCCACAGGGAACGAATCTTGCCTTGAACTTTTCGGCACTTCCATCAGATCCATGCTTGATCTTGTAGAGCCATTTCGAGGTGACAACTGATTTGTCCTCCGGTCTTGGAACCACATCCCTGACATTATTCTTCATTATGGACTCAGACTCTTCGTGCATAACATCCTTCCAGACTTGATGTTTTACAACTTCTTCAAAAGATCCACGCTCAGATTGTACAATAGTACTCATGGCTGCTAGATACCCTTGGTATCTATTCGGCTTCTTGCTTTCACAGAATGTTCCCCTTGGGGCCATATGTCCCTCGACATCCTTGAGAGTGTCCCTGAGCCATGATGGTCTCTTCCTCATTGAAGGAGGTGGATCAATCAGGTCCATCAGTCCTTCAACATTGGGCATCGTCTCATCCTTCAGTTCTTCTCGATTTCCAGGCCTTGCTTCATGATCTCCCTCGGATCTCGGAAGATTGACTACTTTCCATAGGGAAGCATCTTCGTCAAAGGTAACATCGTGGCACATAGACCCTATAGGCCTTCAAAGTTTCGTTGTAGCCCACAAACATTTCCTTCTTCCCAGAAGCATCCAACTTGCTCCTGTTCTCTTTCGGCACATGAAAATAAACAGGACATCCAAAAACTCTAAAATGTGAGACATCATTTTTCTTATTGGAGAAAACCTCTATGGGAGTTTTGGAGTCTAGAGCGGAATGCGGGCATCGGTTTTGTATGTACACAGCAGTGTTCGCAGCTTCTCCTCACAGAAGCTTTGGTAGACCCTGGTCACATAGCATGGCACAGGAAACTTCCACAATGGTCCTATTCTTTTGTTCAACAATGCCATTCTGCTCAGGAGTATAGACAGTTGTGGTCTCCCTCTTGATGTCAGCTTCTCTGCAAAAGTTCTTGAACTCGTTTGTCTCATATTTAGTGCCATTATCGGTCCTCTGTGTTTTGATCTTCTTCTTGTTAGATTTTCCACCAAGGCTTTGAAGGTACGAAACCACATGAAAGCCATATCTTCTTCTTCAAGAAATATGTCTAGGTTTTGCGAGAGAAGTCATCTATGAATGTCATGTAATAAGAACATCCTCCCAAGGATGTCATGGGCGCATCCCAGATAGATCAAAATGTATCAATTGCAAGACATCAGATGTCTTTGTGACACTTGAGGGGAAAGGTCCTCTTGTATGCTTTCCTTCGTCACAACCCTGACATACACCTTCACGATTATTTGAGAACTCGGGCATCCCCGTCACCACCTTCCTTGCTTCGGGAAGGGCTTTCAAGTGAAGGTGTCCAAACCTCCGGTGCCATAGTTCAGTCTGTCGGATAGTATCACACGTCATCGCTCCCAATGGACTTCCTCCAACTTGGTAGAGTGTATTAACTCTAAACCCAATCGTGATAGCTTCCTTGAAATTCTTCTTCCAGATATGCACCTTCCCATGAATGAATACTACATTGAAACCTTTGTCTTCCATGGCTAATATAGACACAAGGTTCTTCTTCAAATCATGACATTATCTCCAAATTAAGATGGCATTATCTCCAAGGAAGATGACATTGGATCTTAATTTGGACTTGACCTTGAGACAAGTGGAGGGTCACAGTCTCTGTCCCTTTCACGGGATATGTGGCATTATCTCCAAGGATAATTTCCAGATTAGTATCCTTCTCAACCATATCAGAAAGTGCTTCCTTGAACCCATTGATGTGCCTTGAGGCACCACTATCTATCAACCAAACATACATAGTGTCGGGTGGAGATGCAGTAGAGAGGGCAGATACAAGGATGAATTCATTTCTTTTATCAACAACATTTGATTCCTCATACCTGGAATTTTTCAACCTTTTAAAAGGTTGACCATTTCCATCGGAGGGAGCCTTCCTCTTCCCCTTGAACTTGTTGTTCCTTTGATTGCCATCCCTCCAGTTGTTGTTGTTGTCATCATCATTGGGAGAATCGTTCTTGAAAGGGCATTCTCTAGCATAGTGATCTGGCTTGTGACAAGTGTAACACTTGCCTTTCTTTCCTTGGGCCCCTGCTATTCCTTTGTTCGTTGGACCACCAAATTTCTTCTTCCTAGAATGAGCAACGAAGGCAACATTTCCTTCATTTTCATATTCCTTCATCCTTGTCTCTTCTTGTACGCATCTCGATAGTACTTCGTCAAAGTTAGGTATCACATTGTTATTGAGAATGGTAGTGTTGAACACATGCCATTCAGATGAGAGACCTCCACGTGCGGTGAGAACCATCTCTCGATCAACTATTGTCTCCCCAATAGCCAGCAGATTATTTCTAATCTCAGTCAGCTTCAGAAAGTATGATTAAACAGACTCATCCCTGCCTTTCTTCAGATTCTTCAATTGATTCTTAAAGAATAGGACTTGATTCGCATTGTTGGCCTTGACCATGTTGACCAACTTATCATACATCTTATTGGATGTGCCTAGCTCAGAGATGTAGGCAACTAGACTCTTATGAATTGAGTCCCTGATCATCAGCTTAGCTTTGATTTCTCCCTTCTTGTACTTTGTTTTGGCAACAACAGTTGTAGTGGATGGAGGCTCTTGAATTTTACCCTGCACATAGTCCATGACATCTTGGTCTTCCAAATTAAGATCCAATGTCATCTTCCAAGCATGGAAGTCATCCTTCCTAGTCAATTTTTCATCAGCCTTAAACCCATTGTAGTTTGAGGAACCCATCCTCTTCTTCGGTGATTGCTACAAACTAGGGCTTTGTCTTTACCTCAGCTCTGATACCATGTAAATTTTTGTAGATGTTCTATGCTTGATGCAACTTTACCTTTTATCCCAATATTAGTCAGCAATCACATAAACAACAAAGTAAAATGCTGATAGAACATACCAGTAGATCGACATAAGACAAACCAAAAATTTGTGTGTTGGTGCGTTATGACAATCAACAGGATGCTTCAACCAACAAAGTCTCAATATGGTCAACCAACCAGCAATGTCACACAACCCTCTAGGACAGCCAAAACGGTCAACAAAAAAGTCAAACCAAAAGTCAACATTGTCAGTGAATGGTCAACACAAACAACAACAACTAGGTCAATGCAGCCAAGTCAAAGTCAACGTCTAGCCTTGGGAATAGTGCCAAAAAATGCGGATTTGAAAGATCGAAATTTTGGGAGAGTTTTAGGTCCGTTTGACCTTGTGTTGACCAAAGTCAACGCTGGTAAAAGCTGTTGCAGAAACCGTAGGCCAAAAACATAAAAGAGTTGCTGTTGAAATTCCCCACGTGTGGAGAGAAGAGCTTCCAAGGTCATCGAACCAATCAGATGAGAGAGAAATGTGTGAGGATGAGATGAGTGAAAATGTCTTCCAACGTTGACCAATATATATCCATCAATGATGGTGTGTGACACAACTGCTGGGGCACAAAACCTTAAGGCCGACTTGTACATATTTTGAATAAATTCAAAATAAATGTTCTGCTCATCAGATTAAGATGATCTTTAGATTGATCTTGCACCTCTCCGAAAGAGGAGTTCAATAAAAATATTGGCATCTTCATCTGAGCATCACAACATGGAGTTTGGACGGAGTTGTCCAAAATGAACAACTTGCCTATTCCACTTGGACCCCCACCATTGTTTCTTTCAGTTTTTCAGTTTCCATAACTGTAGCACAATTTACTATTTTTGGCAGTTTTTTGGGTCTTGAACTTCCAGAGCCGTTTTGAGGCCCTAAACGACATTTTTTTGGGAAAATCGAGTCTAAGTGAATATGAGTCGAGGACTTGATATTCACCATCATTAGTGTAGTCCTCGGATAGATCTTTCTAACGAGGTATCATGTGCTTCAAACGAAGATCACATGCCAAAGTTACGACTCTGGGAAATAGATGTACCAATTTACCCCAACGTGGCCCATAGTTTGGTGTTTCATCTCCTAGGGTTAGGTTTTGGATGTTTAGGGTTTTCCATTGGTTCTCAATAATAAATAGGTCTTCAAGCCTCATTGTAATACATTTCAAAGGCCTGTAGCCGCGACATCTCTCCTTAGAGATAAGCTACCAACGCCCTAGCTAGTTTATTTCCATTTTGTCTGTAAGCATATTTCAGTTATGTGATATTAATGAAATGAAGTCTTATTTATGCTGCATCTATGCGTTTATGTGTATTTATGTATTTTATTGCGTTCCTACATAAGTCTGGATCAGTGGTATCAGAGTGGTCTGCTCTTTCTTGATCCTTCTTTGCATGTCCCCAACAAGGTTAGGGTATAAGGAGTTAGGGCTCGATCTGGTTTAACATTTGTAAGATAAACCTCGCAAACCCTGACAACTGCCCATGGGGGACGAAAAAAAAGACGAGGGAGTAGGAGATCATATCAAAATATTTCTCAAGGAGGCCCTCGAGAAACAAAGGAACGCAATGATGGATAATTTTCACCAAATTCTTCAACGACTGCCCACCAACAACACATCTGCATCAAGCATCCACTCTAGAGGCGCAACTTCTTTTAAGGTACAAGTAAACTTTGACATTCCCATATTTAAGGGCCAAGTAGATGCAGACGTTGTAGATAGGTGGTTGAATCTACTAGAAGGTTATTTATCGATTCATGACTTTTACAATCGGGAAAAGATTACTTTTGCACTCAAAGCCGCCCCCCATGTCAAGGACTGGTGGGAAACCTACTGTGAGCAAAAGGACGAGAGGGAACCCTCTCTGTTTTATGCTACACCCACTTGGAATTCTTTATGAGACGCCATCAAGGAACAATATTATCCCATGGGGAGCTATGAGGACAAGTACATACAATGGACTATACTGCGGCAACAAAGGGATCAAGATGTGCATGAGATGACGAATCTGTTCCATACCCTGCGTGCAAAATTGGGTATCAAAGATTCAGAGAAACATTTGGTGTTGAAGTACCACAGTTGTCTGCACATATACATTTAGGAGTAAATGGAGTTCCTTGACATCTCCTTGCTTGGTGTAGCATATCGTTATGCTGCCAAGATTGAGTAGAAGTTCAAACAAAAGAAGCGAGACTTTGGATCTATGAATAAGAAGCAAAGGAAAGGTGACCTCAAACTGCAGAACAAAGGAAAAAGGCAAGGCGAGGCAGCCCAGGATAACCCGCCAAAGCCACAAGCATAGAACAGCACCGCGAAGCCAAAGAAGGACATGGGAAAGTGGTGTGAATTCCATAAGAGCTCCACTCACAACATAAGTGAGTGTCCGGCCAAACAATCACTGGTGGCCGAACTGAAGGCTTTTGAATCAGAACCCGACAAGGGGAGTGACAAAGAGAAGAAAATTATCGATGTGGAGCCCAACGCCACCATTGCCACTACGAAGATCCAGAAGGAGGAACCAGAAGATCCATAGGAGGAGGAGCGCCTCTTCCATTCCCAGATGTGGGTAAAGGGTTCTTCGCTGCAGTTCATTGTCGAAGACGAGAGCCAAAAGAACCTCATTTCAGCAGAGGTCTTGAAGCGGCTGAGCTTGCTGACCACAACAAACCCACAACTATACACCATCGGGTGGCTTCACCAAGGACGAGATCTCCACGTCAACCAACAGTGTCGCCTTCCCTACAGCATCAAGCCCTTCGCATATGAGGTTATGTGACATTGCCCCTCTTGATGTTTGTGATGTATTATTAAGCCAACCATACTTGTGGAAGCAACATGTTGTGTATGAGTCTCAGCCTCACGCTGTTATTGTTACTTTGGGCAATAAGTTGTACAGGATACCGGATGTAGCACCGCCTGCTGCAATCTCTTTAGTTTCTGCAAAACAATGCAGTAAGCTCATTTCTAAAAACCCGATTTTTTTTTTTTCCTGATGATCTGCCCTTAGGGCAAGAAGAAGACTGTGGCCACGACCTCTAGACAAGGCTCCTCCGCATGACAACAACAAATGGACAAGGTCGTGGAGGAGTACGATGACATCTTCACCTCACTCGCAGGGGTGCCTCTACATTGTTAGGTCAAGCACCCCATCGATCTGACCCCAGGTGCGTCGCTGCCCAATGGACCAATCTATCGGCGCTCTGTTCTGGAGAAGGATGAAATCAAGAGGTAAATTCAGGAGCTACTGCAGAAAGGTCACATCCGTTCGAGTTCATCACCCTGTGGGAGCCGGATCGTGTCGGTGCAGAAGAAGGATGGGACTTGGAGACTCTGTATTGACTATCGGGAGTTGAACAAGATCATTGTTTGGAATAGGTACCCGATCCAATGGATTGATGACCTTCTCGACCAACTTAAGGGGGAAAAATATTTCAGCAAGATCGACTTGAAGTTCGGGTATCACCATGTAACAATTGAACCCTCTAATACGTGGAAGACTGCCTTCAAAGCCAAGGAGTGCCTGTTCGAATGGCAGGTCATGCCTTTCGGGTTGATGAATGCTCCTACAACCTTCATGAGGCTGATGGATGACATCTTGAGGCCATTCACCAACTCATTTGTAGTAGTGTAATTGGATGACATCCTGATCTTCAACCAAACTTGGGAAGAGCACCTCCACCACATCCGATAGGTCCTTCGAACACTGCGGAAACACAAGTTGTGTGCCAATTTGAAGAAGTGCACTTTTGGCATGACCCAAGTTCAGTATCTGGGATACATTATTGATGAGCGGGGGGTGCATGTGGATCCAACCAAGATCCAAGTCATTCGGATTAGGCCAGCGCCAACCACTTTAACAAAGCTCCGCAACTTTCTGGGTCTTGCTAATTTCTACCGCAGGTTCATGTTAGGATTCTCTTATATCACTTGACCCTTGAGTCAAGTCACCAAGGGAGGAGCGAAAGAAAAGTTAATTTGGTTTGAATCTCAACAGAAGGTGTTCGTAGATTTGAAACATCGCCTCTACTCTGCCCCAGTGCTCGCATTACCAGACTTGCAACAACTATTTGAGATCGAGACAGATGCCTTTGACGATACTATTTGGGCAGTTCTTACTCAACAGGGGCATCCAATGGCATATCACAGTGGGACATTGTCTGACACAGTCAGGAAGTATCCCTTTTATGACAAAGAGATGTATTCGATTGTGCAGGCTCGCTGACGATGGAAGCATTACATTTTGGGGAAGGAAACGGTCATCCACACAGACCACCGACCCTTGCAGTTCATACAGACACAAGGGAAGTTGCAGAACGATCGACATCAGAAGTGGTCCACATATCTACAACAATTTCATTTGAACATCAAGTACAAGAAGAGGGCAGCACCAATAATGTTGCAGACTGCCTCAAATGAACACCGATCGTGGCACTAATCATCGTGCTCAAATCTTGTGGGCACGAGACTTCTGATCGACCGCTTCTTTACAAGAGCGATCAAGAATTCAACCACATATACAAGACGCTCTTGGAGGGTAACCAAGTTCCAAATTTTCACCTCCAGGATGCACTGTTATGTCACCTGGGACACCTTTGTGCTCCTTCAAGCGAGTGTGCCAAGATGATTTGGGAAGTGCACTATAGTCGGGTCACTGGGCATTTCGGGGTCGAGAAAACAGTGGCAGTACTGCAGAAGTATTTCTATTGGCCAAACCTTAGACAAGATTGTTGAGATTTTGGGTTAGCATTGGGTGTGCTTTAACTCTGAAACTTTGTGGAGGGGTTGGAACACACGAGATCTCCAAGACCCAGAAAGAGTTTGGAGAAATTTCATCTGGTGTAATAGTTATTCAAATAATTAAATTTTTTAATGGGGACCCTAAGTCTAACTTAGAGAAATTAAAAAATTAAAGTGAATTAATTTACACATGTGATGAAATGTTCTAAGTGACGTGGATAAAGAATTCTTTTAACCTGAGTCATTGATTAGAGATTAGATCACGACCGTTGGTTTCCCAATGAGAAAAGTATAAAGGAAGGGCTTGGGGTCAGTTGGAGAACACACACACATTGCAAAAGCACTGAGGCTAAGTTGAATTTCTGGGGCGGGGTTTGCTGAGGAATTCGAAGTGAGTTTGCAGTGTAGTGAGGGGCAGAGATCGACAAGGGATGATCTGATTCGAAGTCGAGAATACAACATCAGAGAGGCAACATCATATAAGGGAAACATAGAGGCCAGTAGGAGGGATGCAGTCCAACCAATTTGACGCAGAGGCCACACAAAGGGTGATGCAGAGGTAGTTCAAAGGCCTTCAGAGTGATGCAGGAGCAACCTGCACTGCGCTGGGTTAGAGGGCTGACGCAAAGCCTGGAGAAGCTGCTTTGAGGGTTCTAATGGGCTAGAAAGGGTTCGTTATTTGGAAATACTGATTGAGGGCGTGATTCAGCCATATTTTCTGTCTTCGAGTGATAAGGTACAACTTCTATGTAATTTCTCTATAGGGTAAACTGTTTCCAGTGCCCAGATTGTTGTATTCAAATTCTGCATAATAATAAAACCCTTTAAAGCTGTTGCACTGGTTTTCCCCGCATTGGGTTTTTCTGGGGACATTTGTCCTAAAAATCTGTGTATAATTTTGTCATATGTGGGTGATGTTTAGTAAATGATCTATATATGTGTAGGCTGCACTTTGTATTTGCTTTAATATTTTCCTGAATACTTCAGTTAAAGAAATTTTTAATTAATCAAACAAGTAGGTGAAGTAGATCAAGACACTGCAGTAGAGTTTTTGTTTTGAAACTTTCACAAGGATGTCGGGAAGTACATCAAGATCCTGCATTGCTTGCACCATTTCCAAACTGACCATCAAGAAGAAAGGCCTCTATACTCCGCTGCCTACCCCTAGTCGACCTTGGGAATCCATCTCCATGGATTACATGTCGGGCCTTCCTTCTACTATGCATGGTAACAACTGTGTTTTTGTGGTCATTGACAGATTCTCGAAGATGGCCATTATGGCAGTCTGTAAGAAGAATATCACAACAAAATCCATTTCTAAACTATTCTTTGAACGAGTGTGGGTACACTTGGGATCCCACAGTCTATCATCTCAGATCAGGATAGCAGGTTCCTAAGCACATTTTGGTCCAGCCTATGGTCAATGCTGGACACCAAGCTCACCAAGTCCACAGCTTTCCATCCCCAAACTGATGTCCAGACATAGGTTGTCAACATGATGATCGTACACATTTTGCACATGTACAACTCAAACAATCCACACACATGGGATTAGAGCCTCCCCTGTCTATAACACAACGATAACCGGGCCCTCCACAGCTTAACTGGCCACATCCCCTTTCAGGTGGGCTTGGGATTCCAACCACTATGTCCCATTGACGTAGCCATGCCATTTGCAGCTACTTAGGTCGCTTTGGCTCATGTCCAGTTTGAAGCTGACAAGGCAAACAACTTCATTGAGCGCATTCAACACATCTGCCAACAAGTTCATGACATATTAGACAAAACCAATGCTAAGTACAATTAGCGACATGATAAAAAACGGGTGCCACACAACTTCTAGGTGTGCGACAAAGTGTGTTACATTTGCAGAAGGAGCAGCTCGCTGAACCCCACCGCAAACTTCACTGGCTCCGATATGGGCCATACACCATCAACAAGGGTCTAGGGGACAATGCCTTTGAGCTTAGTATTCCACCATTCTGTAGTCTGCACCAATGTTCAATGTGGACCATCTTCGACCCTACTTTCCACCTCTACTGGACACATCCGACATGGTAGAACAAATCACACCAATAGAGTTAAACCGAGACTGCATGGAACAATCCACAACTGATCGGATCATGGACACACTAATCAAGAACACTCGCCATCAAAGGATCCAACTATATTGAGTTATCAAAGCAGGCCAACTCCTTCACCAGGGAAAGTGGCTCACCAGCGACCAAGTTCAGTAGAATTTTGTTCATCTAATGGAGGAAATTAACGGAATGGGGACCATTTCTTCCTAATGGGGGAAGAATGATCCAGGTGGATATTGGTGGCCACTTGCCTATTCCACTTGGACCCCCACCACTGTTTCTTTCAGTTTTTCAGTTTCCTTAATTGTAGCACAATTTACTATTTTTGGCAGTTTTTTGGGTCATGAAATTCGCATAGATATTTCTAACGAGGTATCATGTGCGTCAAATAGAGATAGTATGCCAAAGTTACCGACCCTGGGATATTGATGTACCAATTTACTCGAACGAGACCCATAGTTTGGTGTTTCATCTCCTAGGGTTAGGTTTTTGGATGTTTAGGGTTTTCCATTGGTTCTCATTAATAAATAGGCCTTCAAGCCTCATTGTAACACAGTTCAAAGGGTTGTAGCCGCCACATATCTCCTTAGAGACAAGCTATCGGTGCCCTAGCTAGTTTATTTCCATTTTGTTTGTAAGCATATTTCAGTTATGTGATATTAATGAAATAAAGTCTTATTTCTACTACATCTCTGCGTTTATGTGTATTTCTATATTTTATTGCGTTCCTTCATAAGTCCAGATCAAACTGGCCAAATATGCTCATAAAGTGGCCACATGTATGGTCTAAAGGGGCTAGAAAATTTGTGCCCTCTCAAATTTTTTTTTGCCAACATCCCTATAATAAGGGAAGAACAAGTCAACATGAGGCCCAAGGAGTAGGGAACTCCTCCATCAAACTCTAGACACAAGGTAATGGACATCTCAAGAAATAACCCACTCGTTCATGATTTCATCCTGCACGTGTGGGATACCCAAGGAGAACATGCAATGTAGGCTAGCATGTGTGACTCCTTGACTAGGGAAGCTCCTTGAATAAAATAAGGTGATAAACAACCATGCATCTATAATTTTTTAAATAACATATGACCCTATGTAATGATTTACTTGGATTTCTCAAATGCATCAACAAACTCCCATGTTTGGTCCATAGAAGGAATAATCATGCATAAGCATAAGGAGTCCAAATGGGAAAGGGGGTCATCGTTGAGTGGTCCATGTATCAATTGTGATATATTCCATCCAGTGTGAGTACCTAATAAGTTCCATGTGACCAATGGGGTGATAAATTTTCAAGGCTCCCACATGCTCTTATAGAATTATCTATGAATCTTCAACATTTGTGAGGATAGAATATCACACAAGTCAAAATTGCCCTAAACCATATGGATATGCTCATTGATTGGAATTTGTGCCACAATAAAACCTAATAGGGAGTGGAACCCTCAAGACAAATCACAACCCACTTGTGTGGAAAAATACTTCCTTGAGACATGACATAAAAAATGTTGATACCTCATCTTTGTTGTGCATAATAGACACATCCCAAGGAACCAAAAAGAGTGCTCTTTTTCTCCCATTTTTGGATGACGAAAAATACTTGAGTAACTATTCCAATTTCTTAATTCAACCACTATTAGGGAACTGATAAGAGAAATATCAAATGGGAGAAGCTTATAATACCATGAAACAACTATTAGCACCCATAGAAAAGGGAGATCCTTGTCTTGCTATATGAGGAGCTTTATCTAAAGTTCTTCAAGGAACCATTCCTACATAAATGTAAATGATTCTTCTTCTAAATGAAGTCCCAAGGTAGTGCACAATCACCTTCAATTGACAAAAATGAGATTCAAACTAGTCGATCATCAATTTTGATCTTTCATATTCCAATCATTGATTTAGAAGTAAAATGCAAAAGAGGTTTAAACAACCCTTGTAGCTTCATTTGATCCTAGATCCACCTAAACTAAAAGAAGCGGTAATTAACCATATCTGATCCATAAATGGAAACATATTCCTTGAATTCTTCCTTGATGCCATTTTACTTCAAGCAAGTATCCCATGGCTCCAATAGGAGGGACATGGTGATAGGGGGAAACTTGGCAACATTACCTACATAATAGAGAAATGAAATTGGATGCAAGTTGTGAAAGCATTGTTCACATAAACAAATGTTGAAGCATTGGAGAAGAGATTGCTCACTATCACAACACATCTCTAACCAAAACTCAAGCTATGAAGCATTTCCATAGTGAAGGACTAGTGAATTCTATCATGAGTGAAATTTTAGGAGATATAGAGTTGTGGCATGTCTCTTGGTCCATTCCACCACCTCTCATGTGGTAATCGCTTTTTCAAGGACAAATTTGCATTGCATAAATCCTCTTTGTTCTTTTTTGACTGTTCTCAAGCAAACTCTTTGCATCCAAGGAGCAAGAGCCTTAGCGAAGATCTTATAGGCGACATAAGAAGTAATGGGACAACATCCCCCAATTGTATATTTGGCCATATTATTTGAAATTAGATAAACCCTTCATTGTTATATGTTGTTAGAATCCCTAAAGAGAAGGCCTTAATCACTATATAACATAGGTCATCATCTATAATGCCCCAAATTGATTTGAAATGGTAAGTACCTGACTATTGATGGTTTTATCTCATTTTAGATGTATAGTGTGTGTTTTGTACCATGATTAATAGAATTTTGTTGGCTAGTTAGTGTTATTTTGTGATAAGTTTTTTCCATCTGTTCTTATGTTATGTTGGCATAACTAGACAAACAAGATATAGTTGTTGTGACTCTAGTCAATATACAAAAAATTCTGGTTAACCACAAGGACAAGTCCTTTGGAATTGATGATGCATTCCTTACATATTGGGATTGAGAGGAATGGGTGGGGACATCTCTTAGGAATTGTTGCATGTAGGGTACAACTTGGGGGTTTCCCTTGCAAGTAAGTATCCCCAATCATCTCCAACTTCCATAGGGGTATGCCAAGGCATCCTTGCAATTCCCAACTTGAAAAAATAAAATTCCCTACTATGACTTGAAAATATTTTGTTATTGGACATTTAAGAGCTTGGAACATTGGTAAGATGGAAAGTTGTTTTTAGTAGTACAAGTTTGGATCTTCGAGGGATTTAAAGCTTAGGTTAGTGTAATTTAGGCTTCAAATTAGTGGAGGGACAACTTATCAAATACAAAATCTATTTCTCATATTGACTTTCAATTGTTCAAGTTTTCTCTTCAAAGTTCGGAAAAATTAGCTTCTTTGATTTATTATTTCCTTCTATAAAACCCAACTTTCAACCTAACCCTCAACCTTCAAAATACCCTATTTAAAAATGTAAAACTTGAAGACAAAAATTGAGTGTGCTTTTTTTCATAGTCAAATTGTGGAAATTGAAATTGCAAAAAAGGAAGTAGGGTTGGAAATTGAATTCCATGCCCATATTAAATCCTATTTAGAGGGTAAATTTTAATTCAACAAAACACACTCTACAATAGTGTTAAAAAAAACATTTTATTTAACCTTAATTTCTTGAGTTTTTCTATGCATCAATTTTTTTAGTTTTCTGTGTTGATTATATAGTTGTAAAGTTTTATTCTTTTGTGTTAATTTTTTCTTGATTTTTCCAATCTCTTTAATTGATTACCCTTGGATTTGTGTTAAATGCTAATTTTTTCTACGTTATTTTACAATACACTACTACAATGTATCAAAAATAAAAAGAAAACATATTGGTGGATCACTCGAACAATTATGCGCTAGTGAGATAGTAGAATTCATCAAAATTATACATGGTGTTTCATAGAGAAGGTTATCACATAGAAATTCTCCTAGAGGCAATTCAATATTCAACATAGGTGGTACAAGACCACAGTTTTAAGATGATAGCTTATGCATTTGATCCTAAATGACATGTGGCTAGGCTTGGTGTAGTAGATCATGTTCATTGTCTATGAAACACAATGTTCAAGACAAGGTTATATGAAGTGTTAAGTGTTAAACATATCCATTCAAATTTGATGAGATAGTGTTCATTGGTTATCCCACTTCACTTCTTGAGTGAGGTGTAGAATGTAGCCATCAATAGACCTTCCATGTTGTCCAAATTGGCATGGTTAACATCACTTTGTGTTCATTGTGGTCATCATTAAAACTCACATTGTTGGATTTACTAATATCACTTCACCAAATTTTTATATTTATACTCACTTTTTGTTCAAATAGTAATATCAAAGGATCAATGAATTTGAAAGTAAGCTAAACATTACACATGAGATTGTAGAACACCTTGTAATGAACAATGTGACGAATATGGGATACTTAAATCAAATAAACATAAACATGAGATTGTGGAGTACCTCATAATGTGTAGGATACAGTTTCCTTAGCAATCACGGCCACTAATCACAACATTCTCCTTATAACCCCTTTGGGTACACCTTTATCCCAATCATAACAATTATTACAAAATGTCTTGAATCCATAATAATAGTAAAAGGATTGTGGTAATTAAGGAAAATTTGAGGTCTCAAAGAGGTATCTTAAGAAAAATTATTAAAATAATGTTTAATTTGCACTAATCGGATTTATGATGATGTCAATGGCATTCTTTAATTTCAACCAATAAGGTTTATGATTGTTGAGAAATTGGGAGGTTGTTGAATTAGGCATTTTCTCTTTATATTGATAATTGCTTTTGATTATTTTACTCATCTTATTATTGTTAGTTATGTTCCATCATCAAAAAATTACCAAAACCAAACATCATGAAGATCACGGAAAAACATTGGACACAAGATATAGGCTCTCAGCTAGGGAAAAACCTAGAAAATTATCTTTTTATATAATCATATCAAAGTGAGATATCCAAGACCCATGACTACAGAAGAAATTCCACCTCTAGATTATAAGTCAGACCTTCCGTTTCTCTCAACAAATTCATCATCAAGAGGCCGACAATAAGAGAAATATCAAGGCAAAATTTTCACACATTGCATCTCAAGAAGAAAATCTTATTCCATCTCAGTCTTTGTTCCTCCACTTCATCTTTATTTGTCTGCAAAATTTCAGACCAAAAACACATTTAAGTATATGTCCAAATGAGCTCATTTCATCTTCTATTTATATTGTCCAGAGGTGTGCGAACATGTCGATTTGAGGTAAGGTTGACTTGTCATGTAGGCCGAATTGGAATCTAGAGGGATTTTCGACCCAAAATTACATAATAAAAAATCTTTTCCCTTTTTCTTTTCAAGATGTCCAAATAGGACTTTGAGTCTTTGACTCAGCAAAACCTAGAAGTACGAGGAACATGTTTATCTAATAAAATAATAAAAAAATATTTTGAACATAAAACCTATGCTTTGAAAAATATTTTTTCTTTTTCTTCTTTTTCTTTTTACATAAAATACATAATGGTACAATTATGAAGATTGAAACTAGTTACATATTTCAACACTCCCTCTTAACTAGGGAGGTATTCATAATTGCACAACTTGTACAAGGATAGTGCTCACTTTGGAAAGTTCTCATAAGAAGAGTCACAACCAAGATGCCAATCCAATAGATATTCTTTTACAAGATTTTAGGTGCTAAGACACCAATTCAAAAGACATGTTGATGTAAGAATCTAGGTACGATATAGGTTATTGCCAACATATAATATTCCCAGGATTTAATTTTTGTTTAGGTTACTACCAAGGTGTCAACCCATCAAGGGATCTTGGTACCATCTAGGCTACTACCAAGGTACCAACTTATCAGACATGTTAGTATCATTTAGGCTACCTGCCAAAATGGCAACATGGATCTAGGTACCATTTAGGCTACCTATCAAGGTACCAACCCAACAAACATCTAGGTATCATCTAGGCTACCTTCCAAGATACCAACAAGGATCTAGGTACCATCTAGGCTACATGCCAAGGAACCAACCCAACAAACATCAAGGTACCATTTAGGCTACCTGCTAAGATACCAACAAGGATCTAGGTGTCTTCTAGGTTATCTTCCAAGTCACCAACCTTAACAGGGATTTATGTATCATCTACCAAGATACCAACCCTAACAAGGATCTAAGTATCTTCAAGCCTTACCTACCACGATACCAACCCTAATAGTACCATCATACAAGCTATTCAGCCTAAGGTACAAGGACTCGTCACCATGATATGGTTGGTACCTCAACCTTATGATATACAAAATAATACAAGTTTCAAGGTCAAACCTCTAGGAACATCCATCCTCAAGTAGTATCAGTCTCATACGCTTACCTAATCCTCTGATCCCAATTCTCTCCTCATGGCCTTCACTAGATGTACGTCTATTAGCCATAGCCTAGTGCATGGCACACAAAATAGAGAATCATGTCCATCATCACTCCCTCTCAACCAAGGAGGATATACACTTTCATCCACACCCAAAGGGAATATATCCAAGCTCCCTCTCAACTAGGGAGATGTGTCCAACTTCAAATACTTTGTTTTGCAATGGAGATCATAGTAGTAGTAGCTACACAAGTTTGTCAACAATTAATATCAACAAGTAGAAGTTCAACAAGTTTGAGGGCATAAATTAATGTCAGGTAATCAACAAACTTGATTTTGTATTGTGATTGGGAGATTACAGTCTCCTTTCAAGTTGTAGCTTGATAAATAACATGTTGTAGCCTGTTAAGTTAAGAGCCTACTGTGGGTTGTATCTTGTAGAAAAATTTGTGGGATTTGGAGCTTCCTTGAGGTAGCAGCCTCATATAGGTTGGAGCCTACAAAAAATTTGATGTAATAGGGGAGTAAGAGCTTGCCTTCACATCCCTTTCAGTTAAAAATTCATGGTTTTCTCCCTTATGGGTTTCTACTTATATCTGGTGTCTCCATGTGTTTCTTGTTGAATGTTCAAGGATGGATCTAGACACAAATGAGCTAAATAATTGAAAGATACAATTATTGATTCACCCTCCCCCCAATAATTGCTAAGCATATATCAAATGGTATCAAATAATGTTCCTTGAGTATTAGTTTAACAACTAGAAGGAGGTCCCGAATCATTAGAAAGGCTAGTCAGGAAGGATGCTCAACAAATAAAGCTCCTTTGTTTATTGACACAAATTATGTATTCTGGAAAGTGAGAATGAAAACATATTTAATGTCTCTTGGAGTAGAAGTTTGGGTTGTTGTGTTGATGGGGTATGAAGAACCAAAGAAAATAAGTAGTGGAAAATATGACAAGCTCGAATTCACAACTAATGAAAAAGCTATGAATGCACTTCTTAGTGGATTAAGTAAATCATAATTTATTAAAGAAATGCATTGTAAAACAACTAAGGAAATCTAGGATAAAGTGAAAAATATCCATGAAGGAGAAAGTAAAGTAAAGATGGCCAAATTACAAGTATATAGAATGCAGTTTGAGACAATAAAAATGAATGAAGATGAAGATATTTCTAAGTTCTTTCTAAGAGTAGACGAAGTTGCTAATGTGATGATGGGTCTAGGAGAAACAATCAAAGAGAGTGTAATAGTCCAAAAAATATTGAGATCATTACCTTCAAAGTTTAATCCTAAGGCTTCAAATATAGAAGAAACAATCAACTTTGAAACTTTAAACAACGATCAATTACTTGGTGTTGAAAATTTGGCAGCTCAAGGATGAATTCTCAAAATAGAAAGTCTAGAAAAAAATTCTGAAGTATGAATTTCCAAAATTAGTAAATCACCTTGCATCAATTGATAATCAAGTATTGTTGATAAAAAATATCGTGTGATCATAAATCAATCCTAACATTTCAATTTTGACTAAATAATCAATATTATCATTAATATTATTACGTTGAAGGCATTATCTCTATGGGATTTTGATTTGCAAACATTGTTCACTGCAGTGAATCAGTGAAATTCAATTTCATCCTCCTTGCGCCTATTTAAATTTGACACGTGGAACCTCCGTATAACTCCATTTGCACTTCATATCAACACGACTTCGCCATTTATTCTCATGACCTTAGCATGGGTGTTTCCAAAATTTTGACTTATGAATTGAATTTTCCCTTGTTGATTCGACGAGATTTTAGCGTGAATTTATCATATTAGATCTAGGTTGTTATTTTTCAAGCTTTGAATTGATATTTTATGCTCCTAATTTGGGGGGTTTTGTTGCAATTTAGAGCAGAAAAAATGTTGCTTGCATATGGATATAAAATGACAAACTTTGAGGACTCCTAGAATGGGAATGAGTATGGATACATTCCAAAGGTGTCATGACTTGTTGTGGTGGTAGATGGCATGGGAGGGGAAACTATGTATCAAGTTGGTCATGACAATCTTATTGATGAAATAATTCGTCTCGAGGGTGATTATGCCACCATTCAAGTTTATGAAGAGACTGCGGGATTAATGGTGAATGATCCTGTCTTGCAGACACATAAGCCTTTTTTTGTAGAGCTGAGACCTGGAATAATCGGTAATATTTTTGATGGGATTCAAAGGCCTTTAAAATTGATTTCCATAAATTATGGCGATGTCTATATTCCTCGAGGAGTGGTTGTGTCTGCTTTGGACAAGGACACAACTTGGGATTTTCAACCTAAGAAGATATCTATTGGAGATGTCTTAACTAGTGGTGATTTATATGTGACTGTCATTGATAATAGTCTAATGGAGCATGGGCACTACCAGGTGTGTCGGGCAGACAAAATTTGAACTCGAAACCTTTTACTGTGGACATGGGACAAGGATGGGCAATATGCGAAGGAATTTTAGTGTTCAGATCGCTGGCAACTCTAGGATGTATGGGCCTCTGGTTCCTCAGCCATAAACCTATACAAAGAATATGAAGAGAAATGGGCTCTCATACAGATTCTCTTCAACATTGTTTTCGCCTTCTCCTGCAATCTTCTCCAACTCATTCTATTTGAAATCATACCTCTCCTCTCTACACAAGCAAGGTGGATAAATTGGAAAATGGACTGCTGGAGAATTGAAACTACATCCTCCATTTCTCTTCGCCTTTCACAAACCCAGACAAATAATGTTCTGGAAAATTATTATCAACACCTACACCACAACCATCGGTTCTCTTGACAACCTCTTCTTTGAGTTCTATCGGTCCAAGTTCCCGCCGCTTTGCTTCACTTGTTAATGGAAAATATGAAAGGCCTGCCTTTTCTTCATTTCTAGACATCGAGGCTTCATTTATGTCTAGATCCATCCTTGAACATTAAGCTCTCGATGGTGTTCATGCAATCCACAGACGTTTCAGTGAGAATCACGATGGATACATAACGATGACCTTGAATTTCCAGATCTCCATGCGCCTTCGCCTGGCTACACGAGACTTGTTGGAAAGTGTAACTAGGTTCAGTCTTCATAATGACTAGTAATTCTGAATTTATGTAATGAAGAAGACAAAGATAATAAAATGTATTTATTATATTGCTTGCATCGTGGGTTTTATGAGCAAGAAGTTTTTTATAGGTCAAAGACTTCTTCTTGATGTCTTTAGGATTTTTTCACCTTGTCATAAAGATAATTAGAGTCATGTAAATGAAGGAGTGTTACACTTGTAAAAAGACTTATTGTCTATGCAAAAGTATTCTCCAAGACCTTGTCACTAGGCCTCTCAAAGGTCGGCTTATATATATTAAGTATCCTCCATCATGAAGTTGGCGCATATCCTGAATATTAGGTCGGCTTGAAGGCAGAAGACAGTTGCTATATGTAAGTGTGACTCAGCCTCATTGCAAGGCATCTTATTCGGATAAGGCTGAAACCAAAATGCGAGAATAGATCTGCAATTGGTGCGTAGAATAATGTTGGTTAACGAAGAATAAAAGGCATATATATTTATGTTTAAGGGTATGCTCCCTCCTCGCATAACTCATGAAGTCTGAAGGTGTTCACAGTGTGAAGGAATACTACAAGTTCTGTTTTGGACTACTCTATCTCAGATACATTTCAGGAAGGTCGAAGCCTATCACAACAAGGGAGAAGGTGCAAAAGGAAGGCAAGTATGCGTAACAAAAGAGCCTTCATTATTTGATCTTGGTTTGCAGCAACAAGAATACCAGGATCTCAATCTAATATTATATAAACAAGGAGACAAATATTGCTCTTGTGTTTGATCAAGAAGGGTGGTGCAAAACAGTGTAGAAAGGAAAGGGATCAAGTATGTCAAAGAGAAGCAAAGAAGAGTAGCACAAGGAGGACATTAAAGCATAGTGATAAGGGTCTTGGAAGAACACTTGTGTCAAGGGTATTTGTCATGGTCTTGGTACTCGTCAATTGAAGGTATAAAGAAGAATTAATTTCGGGCCTTTCCTCTCCAAGAGGGAGAGGTTTTTGTCCCTGGCTTGAAGAGCCAAAATCTCGTGTCTGTTATGTTTTGATAATTGACTTGATGAAAGACATAATAATATAATGGAGAGAAGATCTAAGTAAGAGACATATGTTCACAAGTAATTATCAAGTACAAAATTTAATTAAACTACACCCTACCAAATTCTCAACATGGTGTCAGAGCTAAGGTGCTAGAAAGGGCATAAAGACACTCAAGGATCAGGTTTCATGAAAGGCATCAAAGCAAGGTGAAGGATTGAAGAATCAAAATCAAAGAAGGAAGTACACACAACAGTTCAGATCTTTGTATTAATGAACAACGTTGGATCACAATATACAAAGCAAGGATTTGATTAGAAGAAAGGTTAGTTTTCCATGGTGAAAGAAATAAGACAGTTTAGTGTTAAACGAAATATTATAGTACCATCTTAGATGTGCCAGGAGTTCATTTCCATCTCAAAGTATTTCCATCAAAAGATTTAAGGAAAGTTACCTATCATCCTTGATCATTCAAGGAAGCAGTAAAACATCCTCATCAATCACCATCAAAAGGGAAGCCAGATCTAAAGGCTTTGACATCATAAAAGGAGCAGTATCCTTCATTGAAGGAATTTTCATTTGGAAGAAAATCATTCAAAGGAAGCTTCAACCATCATCAAAATAATCAAGCTGAATATTTCATCTTCACTTGTCAAGTAAGTATCTATTATTCTATAATCAAAATTGGTAAAATGACTTCGTGTTTGCAAGGAGATTTGAAGTCTGGAAGATGGAAATAATCGTTGAAAGAGAAGTCATTGATATCTATGGAAAAATATTCGAAGGTCAAGTATTGATTGAATACAGGATCAAAGGACTCAAAGGATTAGAGACATCGAATAAATATGTGATAAACTATTTCCTGAAGATGCAGTAAATAGAATCACAATAATGAGATCTGAAAGAAATGATAAAGGTTAATCATCACTATTATAACTGGTGAGAAAGGTAACAAGTGTCCATGGGACAATAAAGTTACCTCATTCAACAAATTATGGTTTCCATGCAAGACAAAAAAAGACAAGTTGTGGGAAAAAGTTTTAAAGTTTAAAGAAAGATCATAACACCAGAAAAGGATGGATGAAGTTGAAGAAAGGAAGTTCAAGGAAAGAGGGAGTAAAAGATGTTTACTATGGTTAAGATAGTCTCCCTCACAAAAGGTCTTTTCATACCTTCTAAATCCTATATAGGATATGACTACAATAAATAGATGCGGTGTGACATCATGAAAGCATTAAGAAGCGAGAGCTTGTGAGATCACCATAGGGAATCATGGAGGACAAGAAGAAAAAAGTTCATGGCAATCAAATATGGAAGATATAGCTCTTCGGAACCTTATCAAAGAAGTCATCCAGGATGAGTCTCATCATACATAAAAAGGAAACATTTTTCAAGATAAGGATATTCAAGATCCTCAAAATTCTCTAATAGAATCCTCATCGAAGGATTCACTGATCTAGAGAAGAAGCAAGTATTTCATCAGGAACTTCAACTTGTGAAGTTCATGGAATGATGATGACATAAGAGATGAAGGAGATCAAGGGATTGAAGACATTTCAATCAAGAAAGTTTTTGAAAGAATAGTATATGACATGAAGGATAAAGAGGTATGTATGCTTGTATGTCACATCGTACGGTTTTAGGTAACACAGATAACTACTCCTATCCCGAGGAGCATGATCAAAGGAAGGAATCTCCTCATCTAAAAGATGTCTAAAGGCATGGTTCACACTAGATAAAATCAACATAATATATTCTCATATGAAGTATGAGATGATTGACAACTATTAAGGAACTCTGATTGGAAGCTCCTGGGAATAAAATTGTGTGGAAGGAAGAGATTGTGAGAACTGCAAATATGGTAAAAGGCAGACAACATCCAAGGAAGAAGAGTTTACTAGGAGATCTCCTAGGAAGATATGTGGACTCTGATAACATTATGGAAAATGTAAAGACCCTTGACAATACATATGTTTAGTAGATGTGTCAATCTATAAACAAAGAATGTCGATGCCTACAAGAAAAAGTCATGATGAAAGATCATCACTAAGGTAATTTTTATAGTATACGTATTTATAATTGAATAATATCTGGATGAGCTTGTGCAAGGCTGCCAAAGGTAAGTATATGTCTTCCATAGTTGACAACCATATGAAAGGATAGAAGATCCCTGGAAGAAATATGGTTCGAAGGAAAGCACCATGACATGAAGCTAGAACATATGAGGAGATTGATGGATCACTCTCTGAAGGAATTATGAAAGTGATGGATGGTTTATGCCCATTGAAGAAGTCCCGAAAGAAGAAGACTTCACAACATGACATCGAAGGAAGAAAGTTACTCCGTACAGCTGGATCAAATTCCATGGAGTTGCTACAGGTCTCTGATTAAGGGGGAGCTTAGGTACATTCCTTGTATAGGATTAAGTACATTAATTTAAGGAATGGATTTGTCATCCCTGGTTAAGATGGAGTGAAAATTATATTTTTCTATCTCATGTGTCATGCACTAGACCAGGACTAACAACTGTAAGTATTAGTGAAGGCCATGGAGAGGAATGTAGACACATGGTATATGTATCCTCCCTATGTGAGAGGGAGAGTTAGACACACATTCTTGTCTTCATTGGAGTAAAGAATGGAGTATTTTGGGATTTGGTAACCATCTGGCATATGATGCTCTTTGAGAATGTGGTAGAGCATTCTAATAAGAGTAGTTGAAGGACCAATATTCTTTGCGGGTTAACTATTCCGATAAGAATAGTCCTATGAGGTCACACTCGGTGAACACTTGGGTGGGGTATGTACCTTGAGAGACGATAATGATGATTATAAGTCATTAGTCTCGCTAGTATTGTGTTTTGATATTATGGAGATAGATTTGTTAGTCAAGGCCTTGCTATGTGACAATGTTGGTTAATATTATTCTATAATAGATGGATTACCAATCGACTTCTTCTTATGAGATTCTTCAGATTGAGAATGATCATGTACTATTATGAATACCTCCCTAGTTAAGAGGGAGTGTTGGAAAGTGTAACTAGGTTCGGTCTTTATAAGGACTAGTAATTAGGAATTTATGTAATGAAGAAGACAAAGATAATAAAATGTATTTATTATGCTACTTGCATCATGGGTTTCATGAGTAAGAATTTTTTTTATAGGTCAAAGACTTCTTCTTGATGTCTTTAGGATTTTGTCACCTTGTCATAAATATAATTAGAGTCATGTAAATGAAGGAGTGTTACAATTGTAAAAAGACACATTGTCTATCTAAAAGTTTTCTCCAAGACCTTATCACTAGGCTTCTCAAAGGCTGGATTATATATATTAAGGATCCTCCATCATGAAGTCGGCTCATCTCCTAAAGATCATGTCGGGTTGAAGGCAGAAGACAATCACTATATATAAGTATGACTCGGCCTCATTGCAAGGCATCTTATTCGGATAAGGTTGAAACAAAAGTGCGAGAATAGATCTGCAATTGGTGTGTAGAAGAAGGTTGGTTAATGAAGAAGAAAATGAATATATATTTTTGTTTAAGGGTATGCTCCCTCCTCACATAACTCAGGAAGTTCGAAGGTGTTCACAGCATGAAGTAATACTACAAGCTCTGTTTTGGAGTATTATATCTCAGATACATTTCAGGAAGGCCAAAGGCTATCACAACAAGGGATAAGGTGTGAAAGGAAGGAAAGTATGCGTAACAAAAGATTCTTCATTATTTTAACCTGGGTGGCAGCAAGAAGAAGACCAAGATCTCAACCTAAGATTACAACAAGGAGACAAAGACTCCTCTTGTGTTTGATCAAGAAGGGTGATGTAGAATGGTGTAGAAAGGAAAGGGATCAAGTCTGTAAAAAAGAAGAAAAGAAGAGAAGTGCAAGGAGGACATTAAAGGATAGTGACAAGGGTCTTGGAAGAATACTTGTGTCAAGGGTCTTTGTTATGGTCTTGGTACTCGTCAATTGAAGGTCTAAAGAAGAATTACTTCTGGGTTTTCTTCTCCAAGAGGGAGAGGTTTTGGCCCTGGCTTGAAGAGCCAAAATCTTGTGTCTCTTATGTTTCGATAATTGACTTGATGAAATACCTAATAAGCTAATGAAGAGAATATCTATGTAAGAGAAATAAGTCATTAGGGGAATTTTGAGGTTTAAAATGGGCCTCCTAAGAAAAATGTACAACCAAAATAAACTTTATAATAACCGATAGGATTCAAGATGATGGTGTCAACCATGGGGGTTGATTCACCATTTTTTGAGTAAAAAAGTAAAAGGATTAAAAAATAATAAAATAATAAAAGTACTTTTGCAACTCTTATTTTCAACTTATCTCCCTAAGGTTTTACTCAAATTTCGAGTGGGAGTACTCGTTGGATGAAAAATTTAATTCCTCCTCTAAGGAGTACCCATGTTCCATCAAAAGTATGCAACATGGGTACTCCTTGGATGAGGAATCAAAATCTTCATCCAACGAGTGTTGCGACATGAAATTTGAGTAAACCCATAGGGAGATAAGTTGAAAATACGGGTTGAAAAAATAGTTTTTTCTTTTTTTCCCTCCAAAGTTTCATGATGTAATCAAATTTATTTTATTATTTTCACTTTATTTTATAATTTCCTTAGGAGGCCTATTTTAGACCTCAAAACTCCCCTAATGTCAGAAGTAATTATCAAGTACATAATTGAATTAAACTATGCCCTACCAAATTCTTAACAAGACTTGGGTTCTCATCACATATTTTCTATGCTACACGAGCCCCTGCAGACCTCTAGGCCTCCCATGCTAGAAAAACTCAATATATGCTGACTCCATAAAATTCTCTTCACCTGAAGAAAACAAAGAAAAATCCCTTCAACCTATGAAACTACGCTTTCAAACCCTAGCCTGCCAATTCAGAACCACCAGCGAAAAACGTTGCATGGTCTGACCATCATGGCATTGCTCAAAAAAAGGAACAATAGTGACAGTTGACAGATGAATGCAACTCCCAAATGGTGGCACCACCCCCCCTCAATCAATTATATTCATAAGCCACGTAGAACCAGATTTGGGAAGGCTATGTTTGTTAACATGACACACATTGACTTGTTTGTCTGTGCTCGCATTGAGTTTAGGTGTCGTTTCAGTTTAATTAATTGGCCCCGGATGCGTTGTGCTGTAGTTTGAATTTTGTAGTGATAAAAGCTACTCATGATTGAGATTGTTGCTAATTTTTCTCGTACTTTCCAGTTACAAAACGAATTTGGGAGAGAATTCGAAGAAATCTTGTTTTGACTCTGATTCAGTGAGTTTTTGTTTTCTTTGCTTTGTTTGTATTACTTGAAAACCAAGAGAATACTTGTTTATAAGAATCGATTTTTGAGTGTGATTATTGTGAATGTGGTGGAAATTCCAAAATTTACCTTAGTTTCTTTTTAAATTTTAATGAAATCCAGGATTTGGTGGATCACTCTCTAGATCTTTACCACTTGCAACTAGAACTTCTGCTAGCTAAGGAAATTATGGAAATTTAGGCTCAAAATGAATGGAGTGTCTACGTATAGATATAGTTATTCAATTATGCATGCTCAACAAATCGAGATTTATTCCCCCTATCCGATTAATGGAGAGTTTCCCTTCCTAAATTCTTTGAGAGATTTGGAGATGGTTATACCTTCTACATAAAGGCTTGCCTAAAAGGATAGATTCTTTGCACTAAGAGTGAGTAAAAGGTCCACTTGTGTAACACTCTGTGTAAGTATTTTACGTTATGATATTTCTTTTAGCATCCTTAACCATTGCATCATTTATAATCAACTTTATGTTACTACGCTTGAAATCACTGTCTTAAAAACATTTTCGGTACTAAGTGCTTAATTCCTTGCTTCATCTCTTCTTATATATATATATATTTCATAACTGAATAGAGATTATGTGTTTATATTTTGTAATGGAATCTAAAGTTTATTGTGAAAACGAATCTCTTCTCATGAGCCTATGAAAATAGTAGGATTGTGTCACTAAAACATATAGTAGGATTTCCTTGCTCTTATCATTGAAAACATGAAAACAAATAAGTGTTAGTGGTTGCTGGAAGTTTTATTTATTTTAATCCTTTTCGTTAAGTTTTTAGCTTTAGGGGGAGTGGTATGGTTAGTCTTCTCATGGTTGGACCTTAGTGCATTTGTTTGTGATTCTTCATTTTTTTAAATGTTTTCACTAGATTTTGAAAATATTCTAGAATTTGAGAGATAGAAGGTTAATTATTTTTCAAAATTGATTGAAAAAAACAAGGTCAATAAACCTTAACTCTTGTCTATTAAATTTTGGGACATTTTTAAAATTGATAATCTACATAAAATACCTCTATGATATTTTGTTTAGATTGTATTTTGTGAGAGCAACAAGATGAAATTAATATTTTTAAGAGAATAAAAATTCTACAAATTTATGTAGAGACCACAAATCACATGAGTTATTTAAAAACAATCATGTAATTATTCAAGTTTTCAAAAAAAAAAAAGTAAAAATATTGTTTAGTAACATTACTTTTAGACACCTTGCGTGGTGGCAAACGTTAGGTGATGGGGTGCCTTTGTTAAAACTCATGTAAGATGCCAGTTGAGAGCTTAGTGGGTAGATTAGAATGATCTAAACTAACATTACTTTTAAGACCAACACTGAGTAGGTAGATCTTCATTAATCTAAAATAAGTTTTTAGAAAATATAATCCTATTTTCATAGTATTTCCTTGACATATGGATTTTACAAAAAATTGTAGTTCAATAATATTAAAATTAGATGCTAAATAGAAATCAAAGTTAAAAATTTTGCAATGGAATATTTAAAAATAAAATTTTATAAAATTATAAAATTAAAAAAATAAATTATAAATCTTAGATATTTCTTTCAAGCATTCCTTTTTATTGAAAAGTATATTAAATAAGATGTTATGTTAATTATTATGTAATTATTAATATATTAGAAGAAAGACAAAAAATAATAAAATGTGTTTGGTGTATGTTCCCATGGTTCATGGTGACACCTTCAATATTGAATGAACTATGCTTAAGTATTAATGGTTGCAGAATGGATAGAATTAAGTGAAGGATCATCCCAAGGTCTAAATAGACCTTGTGTAAGAAGCTCACATTAGCCCACAAACAATGATGGAAGACAAGACTTAACTGAAATAAAGAAATGCCTCATCCAAACTGGAATAAAATTACTCTAGTTGGCCTAATTCACCATGGACAAGTCAGCCTAACACACAGCTGTATGGTCGGCCTATTTAAAGGACTGTGCCTTATATATATACACAGGTCATGCGGTCATTTTGCAAGGATGTGAATGCGGATCTCTCTGAAATATAGTGCAGATAAAAGACAGAATACAGTGAGGGTATAAGAGGAAGAAAAGTGTGAGATATTAAGGTGAATATAGAGACAAACTTGCAGATATTTCTGAGGTGGATTGCAAATAAAAGAGGAGAAGAAAGTGCGAATTTTCAATGCGTACTTCAGGTCGGGGCAAGCTCGGAGATCAAGGAAAAATTAATAGTGTTTGCGGATTGTTTTAAGAAGATTCAGTGCAGATGTATGAGAAGGCTGTTCAATGTAGAGTTTGGCGGTGATGCTATGCAAATCATTCTATATAGCAAGTACAAATATCTTAAATACATCAACTTTGGATTCCAGAGCTATCTCAGTCAAGGAAGAGTTTGTTGAAGTTTCAATAGAGATCATAAGAAGAAAGGCAACCTTAAAATGTGAGGAAGGTAAATCTGAGATTTACCTTCCTAACTATAGAACAAGTGCAGATTGGTGATGAAGAAAAAAATCGAGTTAGAAGAAGCTGTGACAAGGTCTTGGAAGCATATCTAGGTCAGGGGTCTGAGTCTTGGTGATGGTACTTGTCATTTGAAGATCTATAAGAATAATTCTTTGCGGGTTTTCCTCTCCAAGAGGGAGATGTTTTGCCCTGGCTCTAGGAGCCTAATTGCGTGTCTCATGCATTTTGATAATTGACTTGATGAAAGACTAACTAAGCTAAAGAAAAGAAAAAGACACAAGTAACTCAAGCAAGCTCACAAGTAATTATCAAGAAGAGAATTTGTAATAATCTCTAGCCCTTCAAATTCTCAACACTTTTCACCTCTCGGTGCAATTGCTAGTTATTATTATACTTATGATACTATTATATTATCATTAAAAAGAAATTTAAGTCACTCAGTCATGGCTCTCAATAATGTTCTCTTACACTCTCATTATTGGCATGTCATATTTCTCTTACACTCTCATTAATGCTCTTACACTCTCTTACACTCATTATATCATGTCATAAAAGATTCTCTTACAATCTCTTACACTCAATAAAATCATGTCATAAAAGATCCTCTTATGCACTCTTTAATGCATATGTTACACTCTCTTAAAAGCATAAGTTACAAAGGCATGCGTACCTCCTTAATGGCATGAGTTACATTTCCTAAATGGGAATGAGTTACACTCCTCAAGGCATGCGACTTACTCCTGCTTTATGATATGATTCATTTCTCCTCCTATATATATGTGCCTCATTCTTTCTCCCCTCACTACATGTGCATTGTGAAACAATAATTCAAACTTGAGAAATAGTTAGAGATAGTTGAAGAAGATTGTGTGAGAGAGACTTGGAGAGCAAGAGCAGAACTTGGTGAGCCAAGTTTGATTTAGTGCTTTAGTGTTTCACTATTGATTCAGTTGAAGGGAAGGTTGGTTTAGTGTGTGCATCTACTGTTGCTACCAGTTATCTTCATGCTACAACTTGTTCAGATTTGGGTGAACTTACTCATTATCTTGATATCACATTTTACCTTCTATCTTTGTTGATCAATTCATTTTTAATAGAAGAATTTGGTTGAGTTTTCCACTTGTAGACTTTTCTCTTATCATTGGACCTAAATTCTATGTGTATCATTTCATTCTTGGTTGTCTTCTATTATGCATTTGATTTATGTTCTATCTACAATTTCTTATCTACTATTGTAGCATAAAGAAATTTTGTAATAAGTGATTGTTACAGCATAGAACATCAGAATTTCAACACATTATTAGAGCTTTGGTAAGGACAAGCTCCAGAGTACAAGCTTTGTTTGCAGCTCTTTGTCTGTTGAAATATCTCTTGTTGTCCACTCCATTTCTAGCTCTCTTTATGCTAAAATATCTCTTGTTGTCCTCTCCATTTGCAACCCATTTTCTAATAAAATATCTTTTGTTTCCCACTCTATTTGCAACCCATTTTCTGCTAAAATATCTCTTTTTTTCCACTCTATTTACAACCCATTTTCCATTGAAATATAAAGTGTTCTTCACTCTATTCGTAGCCCATTTTCTGCTTAATTTTATTGTTTAATTTTTACTGTTTACTGCTACCATTCTTCCAAGATTTAAAGGAACCCAAGATATGCTAGTAATTGTGCATATAGTAATTAAGGTGTTGCATGTATTTAATAGTTGTGGTGTTGGTACTTGTTAATGAATACAAAAGTAAAGAGTGGTTTTACTTATGCTTATCCATGTGCAAAAAAAAAGTGATGTCGTGATAAAAAGTACCATATGCATAGAAGGTTATGAAAGAATAACTCATACAAATTGAATGTTAAAGATATGAGGATTTTGAATCTCTCAAATTATATGAGAAATGTTATAATATTATGGGTTTTGGTAATTTTGATGTTAGAGTTTACTAAAACTAGTGATTTTAGGTAAGAATCATGACTTTTGCAAAATATAGAATAATAGTTTTCTACACTAACCTCTTTTGCAGCGATCAAAGATGGATTATAACTAATATCATTGCAGGAAATGAGTCAATATGTATAATTATTATTACATGCCTTCACCTCGGGATCAAGATTATAATATCTTTATAAAATCAATGGAAAACCTACCAATGCATTGATTCATGATTAGTAATCATCAATATAAATTGCTACACCGAAAAAACACAGCTAGGTGTTGCTTCAGCTTAGGATCTACTATGATATCTTGGATGAGAAGGAAGAAAAAGTTTCTAGCCCTTAGCACGATTGAAGCTAAGTAAATTGCGTCTAGCATGCCTAGCTATGAGGAATTATGGCTGAGGAAACTCTTTGGAGAGTTGTTTGAGGATATGGACACAACAATAATTTACTACGACAATAAGAGTGGGATTCTACTTGCAAAAACTCTTGTGTTCCATGACAAGTCCAAGAATATTGAGATCAAATATCACTATATCTAGGATATGGTGCAGAGAGGAGAAGTAAGACTCCATCATATAGCGATTCATGACTAGATCACCAACATTCTTACCAAGCCTTTTTCGAAAGGAAAGTTCTTGGTTTTCAGAGATCAGCTTGGACTTATAGATGTGACCCTTCCTAGAGATGGTGGTGATGGATGATAAGCCTTGGATGTGTGAGATCCTTATCATGTGTTGACAAATTGATCCACCCAAGCAGTGATGAACCTTGGATGTGAGAGATCCTTGTCATGTGTTGAAAAATTGATCCACCCAAGCAGTGATGAACCTTGGATGTGAGAGATCCTTGTCATGTGTTGACAATTTGATCCCCCAAGCAAAGATGAGACTTGGATGTGAGAGATCATTGTTATGTGCTGAAAAGTGGATCCCCCCAAGAAATGATGAACCTTAGATGTGTGAGATCCTTGTCATGTGTTGACAAGTGGATCTCCCCAAGAAAATATGAGACTTGGTTTTGTGAGATCCTTGTCATGTGGTGACAAGTGGATCCCCTCAAGCAGAGATGAGACTTGGTTATGTGTGATCCTTGTCAAGTGGGTTATCCCCCCCAAGCAAATATGTGTCTTGGTTGTGTGAGATCATTGAAAAGTGGTTTATCCCTCCAAACAAAGATTATACTTGGTTGCATGAGATCCTTGTCAAGTGGTTTATCCCCCCAAGCAAAGATGAGACTTGGTTGTGTGAGATCCTTGTCTTATGTTTGCTAGTGGCAATCCCCCCAACTGAATATAGGGTGGTAGTCAAAGCTCCCATATCATGATTCTTCTTCATTATAGTGAGACATCATTGTTCTAAATGGTATAGAGCAGAGATGAACATAGATGAGAAAAGAAAGCAAAGATATTTTGTTGTAGAAAGAAATTCCTCCCTAGCTGAGAGGGAGTGTTGAAAAATTGGTAGCTCAGGGATGAATTTCTAAAAATAGAAAGTATAAAAATAAAAAGAAATAAAGTATGAATTTCCAAAATAAGTAAATCACCTTTCATCAATTGATAATGAAGTATTGTTGATGGAAAATATCTTTTAATCATCAATCAATCCCAATAGTTAAATTTTGAATTAATCATCAATATTATCATTAATATTATTATCATTATTCTTATGATACTATTATATTACCATTAAAAATAAATTTAAGTCACTCAATCATGGCTCTCAATAATGTTCTCTTACACTCTCATTATTGGCATGGCATATTTCTCTTACACTCTCATTGATGCTCTTACACTCATTATATCACGTCATAAAAGATTCTCTTACACTCTCTTACACTTAATAAAATCATGTTATAAAAGATTCCTCTTACACACTCTTTAATGCATATGTTACACTCTCTCTTAAAGGCATAAGTTGCGAAGGCATGCGTACCTACTTAATGGTATGAGTTACATTTCCTAAATGGGCACGAGTTACACTCCTCAAGGAATGCGACTTACTCCTCCTTTATGGTATGGATATGTTGCTCCTACTATATATATGTGCCTCATTATTTCTCCCCTCACGACTTGTGCATTGTGAAAGAAGAATTCAAATTTGAGAAAGAGTTGGAGAGATTTGAAGAAGATTGAGAAAGAGAGACTTGGAGACTAAGATCAAAACTTGATGAGCAAGGTTGATTTAGTGCTTTAGTGTTGAAGTGTTGGTTCAGTTGAAGGGAAGGTTGATTCAGTCTGTGCATCTATTGCTGCTGCCAATGATCTTCATGCTACAAATTGTTTAGATTTGGGTGAACTTACTCATTCTCTTTATCTCTCATTTTACTTTGTATCTCGGTTGAAAAGTTTATTTCTAATAGAAAAAGAATCAAATTTGATTTTCCCCTTGTGGGTTTTTCCCTTTTCATTGGACTTAAATGATTTGTCTCATTGTATTCTCGGTTGTCTGCTATTGTGGATTTGATTTATGTTCTCTCTACAATTGCATATATAATATTGCAGCATAAAGAAGTTTTGGAATAAGTGATTATTACAACATAGAACATCAAAATTTCAACATGGTATCAAATCTTTGGTGAAGTCAAGCTCCATTTACAGTTCTCTATCTGTTGAAATATCTCTTGTTGTCCACTCAATTTCTAGATTTCTTTCTGCCAAAATATTTATTGGTGTCCTCTCCATTTGCAACCCAATTTCTGATAAAATATCTCTTTTTTCCAATTCATTTGCAACCCATTTTCTGCTAAAATATCTCTTTTTTTCCACTCTATTTACAACCCATTTTCTATTGAAATATCAAGTGTTTTCAACTCTATTTGCAACCCATTTTCTGCTGAATTTTACTGTTGAATTTTTACTGCTACCATTCTTCCAAGATTTCAAGGAACCCAAGATATGATAGTAACTTTTTAGATAGTAATTAAGGTGTTGCATGTGTTTAATAGTTGTGGTTTTGGTACTTGTTGATGAATGAAAAAGTAAAGAGTGGTTTTACTTTTGTTTATCCATGTGCAAAAAAAAGTATTGTCATGAAAAAAATATTGAATGCATAAAAGGTTATGAAAGAATAACTGATAGACTCTTGAATGTTGAAGATATAGAGATTTTGACTCTCTCACATTATATGAGAAAGGTCATAATCTTATGCGTTTTAGTAATTTTGATATTAGAGTATACTAACAATAGTGGTTGTAGGTAAGAATCATGACTTTTGCAAAGTTGGAATGATATTTTTCTAAACTAACCTCTTTTGCAACGATCAAAGATGGATTATAACTAATATCATTGTAGACAATGAAGTTAATATGTATAATTATTATTACATGTTTTCACTTTGGGATCAATATTTGAAGATCTTTATAAAATCAATGGAAAACCTATCAATGCATTGATTCATGATTAGTAATCATCAATATAAATTGTGGTACCGAGTTCACTCATATTCATTATAAAGCATTACCTCATGTGAGAAAGATGGTTTCTGAAATGCCTGAGATTAGAGTGTATTATGATGGAGTTTTCCAAGTGGTGTTCAAGAAGATGCATTTCTTCTGACAATGAGATATGACTGATGGATAGTGATAACTTATAGAGGCCAGATGAAGAGGGATCTAACAAATTACTTCAATCCTCATTAAAAAACAAGTATTTTCAAGTCTTATTTTATTTCTTTGTGTCACTGCTCTTGTTTAGATTTATATTTATAGATAATTGGTTATTCTTCTTGCATGAGTATTTGAATGATTTTTTTACTAACTTCTTGATGAGGATACAATAAAAAAATCAGATCCTAAAGATCATCTCGGTGCAGGATAGTGCAGGAAGAGTAAACTCCGAGAGGAAGCTATTGCAAGGATAATGAAGGAGCCACCCTCACATCTAGAAAAGAAAGAAATACATGCATCATCACTAGTTATACATTCATTATGTTTATTTACTTTTCTACTATTTCTCTTGCTCTTTTTCTAGGATCAGCAGGTACATTTGATGAATGTGAGAACCATGTCCTTTGTATCGAGATTGTCGAAAGATGTCGAGCCATCCCATGACTTGAGTGGACAAGAGCTCAAGACTTTTGCAAGGAAGTTGGAATTAGGAAATATACCACAATAACGTATAACCCAAAAGAATATGGTGTGGCTAAGAGAAAGAATAGAACTATCATGGAATAAAGTTATGTTGCATGATCAGAAACTACCAAAGTTTCTGCGAGGAGAAGCTGCTAACACAATAGTCTATGTTAAAAATATATCTCCCCACCATGCCCTAAACAAAAAGACTCTAGAACAAGTCTTCTCTGGTGAAAATCTTGAGGTTGGGCACTTTAGGATCTTTGGTTTCCTTGTCTACTTCCTCGTGCCAAAAGAAAAGAGGACCAAGATGGAAGCTTCAAGTAAGAAAGGTATGAATGTTGGCTATTGTGAAAATTCTAAAGCTTACATAATATATGTGCTTGGTAAAAGAACTATAGATTTTAGCACATATATAACATTTGATGAAGATGTAGCTCTTTGAAAATCCATAGGCACTCCCCCCTGCTATTGTTGAAAGACATGATGATGCCTTGGATACACAAGATCCTAAGCCTAAGCCTGATCTTGATGATGAACCCGTGGATCCCATGGAATCATTGGATCCTTCTCCATGTGATAGAAAGAGACAATTATGACTTCATGACACTTTACAGGATGCTGATAGACATGCTTCTCCCTAAGGAACCTTCGGAGAAAGAAATAAACCATGTGGGTTCCAGGGATATGTTGTAGCCATAAGAAACATTATTCAAGCTGAACCATGCAATTTTGAAGAATATGTGAAGGCTAAAGTGTGGAAAGATGCAATGGTTGAAGAATATGAGTCCATCATTCATAATGATGTATGGGAAGTGGTTCTAAGACCCCAAGATAAATTTTTTGTCTTCTAAATGGCTGTATAATTTTTACATGGTGCTTATAATAATATTGAAAAATATAAAGATATATTTGTGGCCAAAGGGTTCTCTCAGAAAGAGGGAATATACTATGACAAAATCTTTGCACCTGTTTCCTGTTATATAACAATTTGATCTATTGTGGCTCTAGCTGCTAGCCAAGTATGGCCCCTTCATCAAATGGATGTGAAGGCTACTTTTCTACATGGATTCCTAAATGAAGAAGTATTTGTGGAGAAATCACAAGGATTTTAAGCACATGACCGAAAATCTCATGTGTGTAGACCGAAGAAATCCATATATGGTTTGAAGCAAGCTCCAATATCTTGGTAGGGCTGCATTGATATCTTCTTAAAGAAGCTTGGTTTTACTAGAAGTAATGTTGATCCAAATATTTACTTCAAGATATTCCAAGGTATGCCTTTGATTTTAGTATTATATGTTGATGATTTATTTCTAACTGGTAGTGAACCTCTTATCCTCCAATGTAAGAGGGAGTTAGCTTTTGAATTTGAAATGAAATATCTTCACTTAATGCACTACTTTATGGGTCTTGAAGTATGGAAAAAACCTAGTGAGATTTTCCTTTCTAAAGGAAAATATGTTGTCAAACTGCTTGAAGTATTTGGTATGACATAATGTAAATCCATGAATACTACAAGGGAGATGAAATTCAAGAAGCTATGTGGTGAAGTTGCAGGTCCTGATTTGGAAAATACTTATGAGTATCGCCAACTAATTAGAGCATTAATGTTCTTAGTGAATACTAGACCAGACATATGTTTTTTGGTCAATACTCTGAGCCAATATATGATTAAACTATCCCATGCACATTGAATTCTTCCAAAGCATGTGTTGACATACCTGCATGGGACCATCAATCTGGGATTTAAATATACTATCAATGACATAAGACTACATGGATATTCATATGTTGATTGGGCTGGTAACTCTACTGGTAGAAAAATCACATCTGGGTTCTACTTCAACTTGGGATCTACCATGATATATTGGATGAGCATGAAGCAAAAGTTTGTTGCACTCAGCATGGCTAAATATGAGTATATTGTTGCTAGCATGGCTAGTTGTGAGGCAGTATGGTTAAGGAATCTCTTTGGAGAGTTGTTTGATCATGTTCTGGACACATCAATAATTTACTACTACAATAAGAGTGGGATTCAACGTGCAAAATAATCTTGTGTTTCATGACAATTCCAAGCATATTGAGATCAAATATCACTATATTTGGGTTATGGTGTAGAGAGGAGTAGTGAAACTCCATCATATAGTGATTGATGACAAAATCACGAACATTATTACCAAGCCTTTGTTGAAAGGAAAGTTCTTAGTTTTTAGAGAGAAGCTTGGAATGACAAATGTGACGCTTCTTAGAGAGGGTGGTCATGGATGATTATCCTTGGATGTGTGAGATCCTTGTCATGTGTTGACAAGTGGATCCCCCCAAGCAGTGATGAGCCTTGGATGTGAGAGTTCTTTGTCATGTGTTGGAAAGTGGATCCCCCAAAGAAAATATGAGACTTGGATGTTTGAGATTATTGTCATGTGTTGACAACTAGACCCCCCCAAGAAGTGATGATCCTTAGATGTGTGAGATCCTCATTATGTGTTGAAAAGTGGATTCCCCCAAGCAATGATGAACCTTGGATGTCTGATATCCTTGTCATGTGTTGACAAGTGGACCCCCCCTCCCCCCAAGCAGAGATGATACTTCATTGTGTGATATCCTTTTCATGTGGTGACAAGTGGATCCCCCTAAGCAGAGATGAGACTTGGTTATTTGAGATCCTTTTCTAATGGGTTATGCACCCAAGCAGAGAAGTGTCTTGGTTGTGTGATATCCTTGACAAGTGGGTTATCCCCATAGTCAAATATGATACTTTGTTGCGTAAGATACTTGTCAAGTTGGTTACCCCCCCCAAGCAGAGATGAGACTTGGTTGTGTGAGATCCTTTTCATATGTTGACAAGTGGCAATATCCCTTAGTGAATATAGGGTGGTAGTCGGAGCTACCATATTATGATTCTTCTTCATTGGAGTGAGACATCATTGATCCAAATGATACAGAGCATAGATGAACAAAGATGAGAAAATAAAGAAGAGATATTTTGTTGTAGAAATAAATTCCTCCCTAGATGAGAGGGAGTGTTGAAAATTTGGCAGCTCAGAGATTAATTTCTAAAAATTAAAAGTTTAAAAATAAAAATTCTCAAGTATGAATTTCCAAAAATAGTAAAGCACCTTTCATCAATTGGTAATCAAGTATTGTTGATGGAAATTCTCTTTTGATCATCAATCAATCCTAATAGTTCAATTTTGACTTAATCATCAATATTATATTTAATATTATTCTTATTATTCATATGATACTATTATTATTAGCGTTAAAAATAAATTTAAGTCACTCAATCATGGCTTTCAATAATGTTCTCTTACACTCTCATTATTGGCATGGCATGTTCCTCTTAAAATATCATTAATTCTCTTACACTCTCTTACTCTCATTATAGCACGTCATAAAATATTCTCTTACACTCAATAAAAGCATGTCATAAAAGATTCCTCTTACACACTCTTTAATGCATATGTTACACTCTCTCCTAAAATCATAAGTTACAAAGGCATGCATACCTCCTTAATGGCATGAGTTACATTTCCTAAATGGGCATGAGTTACACTCCTCAAGGCATGGGACTTACTCCTCCTTTGTGGCATGTATTCATTTCCCCTACTATATATGTGTGCCCCATTATTTTTCCCCTCATTGCTTGTGCATTGTGAAAGAAGATTTTGAACTTGAGAAAGAGTTGGAGAGAGTTGAAGAAGATTGTGATAGAGAGACTTGGAGAGTAAGAGAAAAACTTGGTGAGCCAAGGTTGATTTAGTGCTTCAATGTTTTAGTGTTGATTCAGTTGAAGGGAATATTGTTTCAGTGTGTGCATCTATTGCTGCTACTAGTGATCTTCATGCTACAACTTGTTCAAATTTCGGTCAACTTACTCGTTCTCTTGATCAGTCATTGTACTGTGTATCTCTGTTGAATAATTGATTTCCAATAGAAGAAGAATCTGGTTGGATCTTTGTCATTGGACCTAAATTATTTGTGTCTCATTGTGTTCTTAGTTTTCTTCTATTGTGCATTTGATTTATGTTCTATCTACAATTGCTTATCTAATATTTCAGCATAAAGAAATTTTGTAATAAGTGATTGTTACAACATAGAACATCGCAATTTCAACATGTTGTTATTTGACAACATATGAAATGAGGATAACAAAAGGAATGATACCCACATGAGATGAAAATTTAAAATCAAACAAGTGTATAGAGGACAAGGGATGTTCATGCTCAGATTCTAATAAATAAGAGGCAAAATTTTTTAGAAGATTGAAAAAAGGTACATCTAAATACAAAGGAAAAATTCTATTCAAATTTTTTAACTTTGGAAGATTAGGGCATTATGCCTCCAAGTGTCCTTATAAGAAAGAAGAAACCCAACCTAGAGGGAAAGAAAAGAACAAGTCTAATAAAATGCAGAAAGAGAAAAAGTTTAAAAAGAAAATATTATATGCTAAAAAAGAGAACAATGTATTTGAAAGCTCTAATGAATTCTCTAGTGAAGATGGAACTAGTAAATTCATGTTGATGGCCTTAGAATATCTTGAAGAATAATGCAAGTAATATGAAGAAGGTGAGGTAGAATTAAACAAAAGAATAAGAAGCAGAAAGGGATCTTGTTAAAATATGTAGAAGAATAATCAAATTTAAAGGAAATCATTAAGATTAAGGTTGAACTTGAAGAATAAAAGGTGGAATATATTCTGTTGTAGAAAATAAAAAGGAAAAGTCATGAGTGTGAAAGGTTGGAAGAATAAGTGATAACCCTAAAGAAAAAGATGGAGAAGGCACGAACTAATTTGAACATGAATATTCAACACGTAAAAATCTTTGAAAAACTAGATGTGATATGAAGCTCTCATAGGTATCCACTTATGAAGGTTGGGCTAGGCTATGAAGGAAAATCTATTGAAATTAAGACAAAGGACAAAAAAACAATTACTTTTGTAAAATATATCAAGGGAGACAATGACAGTTCATATTAGTCTGAGAATAAGAAGTTGATCATCACTTCAACATCAAAGGAGCAACAACAAAGAAACACTTCTAGCAAATTGAAACAGAAAAAAGGAGTGGACAAACAAACAAAAAACTATCAGAGATCATACTTCTTCAGGAGACAAGATTATCAAATGTCGAGATGGTTATATCCTTAAGTGCCATCCACTACCAGGTATGGAAACATTTTCTATGGGTATTGTTACTATTGTAAAAAATTTAGACATAAAGCTATAAATTGCAGAGCTTATGTCAAAAGAGATGAGCTGAGGAATCTTAAAATAAGTGAGGATAACAATATATTTAAAAACATCAAAACAAACATGAATCTGGATAGAAACCTAGTTACACCTCTCTTTGATATCACTGAGTGTTTCTACTCTCACAAATTTGGGCATAAGTCACATGAATGCCAGCTTAAAAACAATGGATCACAATATCAGAACAATTGCATAATAGATGAGTGTATGCAGTGGAGAAAAAAGAAAGAAGAGAAGAAAATTGATAAGTGTGGTCTAGTTTTGTATGTTGAAAATAAAAACAGTAAAAGGTATGTGGACAGTGGTTTCTCTAGACATATGATAGGAGATAAATGCAAGTCTGTATTCCTAGATGAAAATAAAACCAGAAATGTCACATTTGGAAATGATGAAGTAGGAAGAATTAGAGGAAAGGATACAATCATTCTGAATAATGGAAGAAGAAAATCTTAGTATGTGTTTTTTGTAGATGGTATGAAACATAATTTTTGGAGTGTAAGTCATATGTGTGATAGAGTTTGTGATGCTCTTTTCAGAACATAGAATTGTGAAATTAGGTCAACAACTATTGGGAAAGTTTTGGCTAAAGGAGTTCGAACAAAGAATAATGTATATATTTTGAAGGAATATAATGAATTATGTTACATCAACAAACAAGATGAGTCTGGACTATAGCGTAGGATATTTTGGAATCTCAATTTTGCTCACATCATCAAGCTTAGTAAGAAGAGAGTAGTCAGAGATCTACCAAAGATAAAGAAACCTCAAAACCCTACTTGCAAGTCATGTCAAATCGGAAAACAGTCTCAAATTCCATTCAAGGCCAAGGATAATTTGTCAAGTAGTAAGCCTTTGGAGTTGGTACATATGTATTTGTGCAGTCCTTCCAGAATAAAAGCACCAGGAGGAGAAAAATATTTTATACTAGTAATTGATGACTATTATATATTGACATAGGTAGAATTCCTTAGAAATAAATCAAAATCATTTGAGAAGTTCAAAATATTCAAAGCAATAGCAGAAAATCAAATAGGGTGCAAGATAAAGTGAGTAGGCTCAGAAAAAGGAGGTGAATTTACTTCAAATGAGTTTGTATACTTTTGTGATGAACTTGGCATAAAAAGGCATTATACTATTGTAGAAACACCACAACATAATGTAGTTGCAGAGATACATAACATATATGTTCAACAAATGGTCAGAGCCATGATGCAAGAGAGAAACATCCCTTAAACCTATTGGGCAGAAGCAATACACATAGTAGTGCATATTCTCAATAAGGCACATCTCAGACCAAATTGTGACAAGACACCATATGAATTGTGGCACGGTAAGCCAACTTCAATCAAACATTTTAAAGTGTTCAAAAGTAAATGTTATATAAAAAATAAATATGAAAAGTTAGGAAAGCTTGATGCTTGATCACATGAAGGAATGTTTTTTGGATTCATAAAAAAGTAAGGGATACGGGTGCTATAATAAACGACTACATAGGATTGTGGATTGCATAGATGTAGAGTTTGATGAAGAGCTACCTAATAAGAACAAGGGCACATGTTTTATCAATCCTCCAGATTATCACCATGATAGTGAAGAAAATGAAGTACAGGATGAAAAATTAGAAACGACATAGACTCATTCAAAAGGTCCCTCAAGACACACACACAAAAGAATCACCCTAGCAGTCAAATTATTGGAGATAAAAGTGAAAGAGTTCAAATAAGGAGCAAACTTGTAGAGAAAATAGAACAAACTCATATTGCTATGTTTTCACAGATTGAACCAAATAATTTTGATGAAGCAAGTAAAGACAAAAACTAAATAGAGGCTATGAAAGAGGAGTTATATCAAATTAAAAGAAAAATACTTGGGAACTGACACCAAGACCAGTTAGAAAGAATGTCATTGGCACAAAATGGGTACTAAAAAACAACATGAATGAACATGGTCAAATTGCTAGAAATAAAGTCAGACTAGTGTGAAAGGGTTACTCACAAGTAAAAGGTCTTGACTATGAAGAAACTTTTGCACCAGTGGTGAGATTAGAGGAAATCATGATGTTTCTGGCCCTTGCTTGTTATAATGATTTCAAAGTGTGCCAAATGGACGTGAAGTCTGCTTTTCTGAATGGAGAACTTGAGGAAGAAGTCTATATGGAACAACTTGAGGGATTTTTATTATCAGATAATCCTAATTATTTATGTAAGTTAAAGAAGGAATTGTATGGTCTTAAACAAGCACCACATGCATGGTACTATAGGTTGGACAAATATCTTCAAAAACAGGTTTTCAAGAGAGGAGGAATTGATAGTAATTTATACATAAAGGTTGATAAAGATTAATAACTAATTGTGGTTGTGTATGTGGACGATATTAAGTTTGGAAGCAATAAATATTATCTATTAAAATGGTTTTATAAAGAGATGAATTTTAAGTTCCAGATGAAATGATAAGAGAACCTACATTTTACCTAGGGCTGCAAATCCTACAAAATTCAAGAGGAATATTCATTTATCAAGAGAAATACCTAAAAGATATGTTGAAAAAGTTATGAATGGAAGAGTGTAAACTTGTCTCAACGCTCATGGAAATTGGATGCAAGTTATGTGCTGCCTGATGTTGATCAGAAACTTTACAGATCTATGATAGGGAGTTTGTTATACCTAACAACATCTAGACTAGATATAATGTTGGTAGGCGGATTTGTGGCAAGATATCAATCAACACCTAAACATAGTCATCTACTAGTAACAAAGAGGATATTCAGATACTTGAAAGGGACTACATACTATGGACTATGGTACCTAAAAGGTAAGAAATTTACATTGACAATATACATAGATGCAGACTAGTCCAGTTGTGTGGATGATAATAAAAGTACAAGTGGTGGTTCATTCTACTTAGGAGAATCATTGGTTGCATGGTTAAGAAAAAAACAAACATTAGTATATCTATCTACAACAAAAGTCGAATACCTAGCAGTTGTTGCTTGTTGCATATACATTTTGTGGATGAAACAAAATCTACAATATATGAAGATAACTTTAATTGAACCTATATCTATTAAGTGCAACACTACAAGTGCAATAAGTATTTCAAAAAATCCAGTGCTTCACTGGAAGACTAAAAATATCCTTATAAAATACCACTTCCTCATAGAAAAAGTGGCTAGGAAAACAGTGAATATGGAATACATAACCACAAAATAATAGATAACATATATATTTACTAAGCCACTTGCTAGAGAACCATTTGAATATCTGAGGAAAAAATTAGGGATAGTTCCTGTAGACTCTTCTCACTAGTTTAACTTCAAAAGAAGAACCTCAAATATTGTAGAGAATATGAAAATGAATGCACTATCTATGGGGGAAACTCTACAAGAGATGCAATGAGTAAAGAAGAGGAGCAAGAAGCATATGATTGTATCAAGATTCTGAAGCAATTAAGAAGCAGGAACAAAAGATCATCCTACAATTGCAATATCAAGCCATTTTCTCTATGAAAAGGAAACATCAATCAAATTTATGATTCAGAAGTTTATTCCTTGATACAAAATATTTATGCAAAAATGTATATATATATCATGCAAATAAGCATTCTCAAATGTACATAGTCTAGTTAAACATTTGCATAACTAATCAAAACATGTTGAAGATGAGCCTAGCTCAATGTATATTTTCATCATTAGAATTTCTAAAAATCCTTCAACCTATGAGAGATTTGAATACATATGTACTATGCATCAAAGTATATTATGTTAACTCACGTATTTAGTTGATAATATTTGAACCATGAAGAAAGCAAAACCTGATACCTCTTCAAATATACAAAGTGGAAGAAATTGTGCTACCATCAAGCGTAGATGAGAAGATATTATACATATTTATGTTTGGTTTCTAGAATACTTCATCATGAAGCACCATGAGATCGACTTGTGAACCATATTATTTGCAAGTTCCAAATAAAGACACATATATGCAGGAGTTGGTTTCATATGAAGGCATCTAGTCAAGCGATTAATCTATCACAATACTGGTATAAAGGATTATTTTGCACAATTATCAATCAAGAAATCAAATTGGTTCTTTAAGCATAAGTCCAGCATTTGACTAAGCTACATTATTGCATTCAAATCAAAATCTATGCAAGAAGCATGTATCTAATCCATCAGAAAAAAGGGAAGTCCAAGTGTATTTATCATCAAATGAAGAAATCCCTTGAAGCTCTTCAACAATATAATTGGATGGAATAAAATTTATCAATAACATGTTGATCAAATGAAGATACACAGTCTCATAAGAATTTGAGCATAAAATCAATTCATCATGATCTAATCACTATTCTAAAACAAAACATTCAAACTCAAGAGGTCTATTCTTAACATAAGGTTATGCTAAAAATCTTGAACCAAAGATCTTGATGTAGAAGACAATCAATGAGTTAGTGCATAAATTCAATAAAACATTGAAGCAAAATTCAAAGCAATATTCCTATTGTAGAGTAATTCATTTTCAAAAGAAGAAAGTATACCATACCCAAAGGACATTATCTATATATTTCACAAAGGAGACTACATGCACTAGAAAATGAAACCAAAAAATGGGGGGGGGGGGAGAGAAAAGGGAAAAGGGTATCACTAATGCAAACCATTGAGAAAGGATTTTGAATAGTTGCAAATAAAATTAATACCAAACCCTAAAATCAAGAACATTATGTGAATCAATCACAAGATAAAATTTCTTCAAAAGATCACAAAAGAAAATTCAGAGACTATACAAACTCTCTAATAGCAAATTTGAACCTGCACAAACAGAGACCAATAGACTTTGAATGGTATTGACAGAGATATTTTGGAGAAAGCTTCTCAGACTAAGACAACAACCTCAGAAAAAAGCATCCACATGCATCTGAACACAATGTAGAGAGAGAAAAGCAAAAATTATATGGCCTAAAGAGAACTAAAGAACTAGGAGAATGTGCAATTATATGGCCTAAAGAGAACTAAAGAACTAGGAGAATGTGCATATATAATCTACGAGAAGAATTCACAAGGATGGAACTCAGAGAATGGGTGTCAGGTATGAGGTGATAGTGACAGACCTAAGAGAGGAAGAGGTAGAAGGTAAAGCAGAGAACAAAGCATAATTTTGACTATGCAAAATTGGTAGGAGCAGAGATGGCAGCAAAACAGAGAACCAGATGACAGTGATGCAGATAATGAATGTTTACAGTGCATATATGGCGCATACAAATTAATTGAAAAAGGGTTATATCCTATGCTATGCATTGTAATACTCTTGATGCTATATTGTTCTTCTCTGAAGGAGCAGTACAAATCCTATTGACATGAATATATTTGACAAGAAGGAACATGACAAACATATATTTTGAATGAGGTACATTACATATATTCCTAATTAAATTATTGTATGCTACAAATTAGGGTTTTATGCCTAAATCTAAGCCATTACCGTTGAGTTTACAAAAAGAGACTTTCATGGGCTCCCTGCAATGATATCTTGATAAGCTCTACCGCCTCTGAATTTGATGCACATTAAGAATTGTTTATTTACAGTGCATTGAATACAATATCAATGCCATTTATTCAGATTTACAGTACCTTAAGGACTGGTTAACAATGCATTCAGGACAATATTTGCAGCTTATTGTTTGCAATGCTTTAATACAATGCATGATATGTAAGGCGTTGGATACAGTGCATTGATTCAATTGGTAGAATACAATGTGTTGATATAATGCATTCAGTTGATATGTGTTAACGCAATGTGTTGATAAAATGAGACAATACATCGTTCCCATTAATACAGTGTCAATACATTGAGTGGAACAGCGTTCAGTACATCGTTAATATAATTATTTGGAGCAGCCTTAATAGTATTAATGCATAGCGTATTTGGAAGCTTAAAGTTCATGTATTTGGAGCAGCCTTAATACTATTAAATTATTAATGCATAGCATATTATTCATTGGAGCAGCCTTAAAGTTAATCTCAATTGCATCACAAACGTTCAAGTCATGAAGTGTGTATGGAATGGCATAATGGAGCAGTGTTAGTATTAAAGAGCATTGTTGACATATTGATTTAATGGAGTGTTAATACATCGTTTGCAGCATATTAAAGAGTAGTGTTTATAGTGGTTTAATGGAGCAGTTTTTTTAATTATTTAATGGAGCAGTGTTATGCTTTTGGATCATTATATAATTTGTTCATTATATTGGTGGAGAATTTGGAGCAACGTTCATTTTTTTTGGAGCATCGATCATTGATGATACATTGTGTATTGACATTAATCGTTGATTTTTCTTGGTAGTGTGTTGGTGATTGATACAGCATCCTTGGTAGCATTGGAGCAGCATTGATCATTGTTTGGAGAAACAACGATATAGTATATATGGAGCAACAGTATCTTTTATATGGAGGAGTGTTCATTTGGAGCATGTTTCATTTTTTTCATATAGAGAAACATTCCTTTAGAGTATTTGGAGCATGCGTTATTAGTCCCTGCCGCCTGCGGCATGGCAGGGACTATAGTAATCGCTTTTTAGCGTTTTATTAGTCCCTGATATTTGATATATATTAGGGTTTTATACCCTTGCTCTAATTTCTTTAAGTGGTTTATTTGCATCTTCTATTCCCTACGCCATATTGGTTCTCATGAAAACATATGGAACAAATTAAAGCCATTTCATGTGAACAACTTACTTGATTTGAATGGTAAAATGTTTGGTCAATAGGAATCTCAATTGTTAGAGTCTTTTCAGTTTTAAAACCCCTTGCCATTGATGTCAAAGGGGGAAGTAAGTAGAGGTATGGAGGCAAAGGACAAGTAGGAGAAGGAACACAATGTTTCCATCAATGCCAAAGGGGGGAAATGTTAAGGATACTTGATGTCATTAATCTTATTGTTGTTGACTATGTTAAGGTTGATTGTTGTTGATTGTGTTAAGGTTGATTTATGTTGATTGCTACACTGCCATTGTTACAATATTGCTTGGAGTGAAAATTTATTCTTTTATTAAAAAGGAGTCCTTAAAGACATTAACATGTGGATGGTACAAATCTAAAAAATGTAGCTAATACAAATCTGAAGCCTATTTTTTTTTTATAGAGCAGCATTCATTTTTAGCATGTTATTTTTTTTGGATATTGGAGAGCGTTAACCATGACGGTGACAATAATTTTTTACATAAATTATTTTGAGAATAAACCATGTCAGAGTTAACACACGTTGGAGTAGCACTTGTTCAAAAGCAGCGTTTACATCTAGATAACAACTTTTGTTTTGGAGAAGTGGTTGCATTTAGAAAACGTTGCCTTCCCCAACATTGACAATGCTTGCTTACTACATTAATACTTGACATTAATAGTTGAGATGCTTTTATGAATTAAGGACATGATTGTTGTCACTTTTATGAATTAGGGTTTTGTGCCCTAACATGGTTATTACCTAAAGTTTTAATTGAGAGTGTTGGAGATCATATTATATATTTTCTTCATATATAACCGTTACAAGTTGGAGAGCATTAATGTTCATATATCAACATTAATATTATAAATCATGCTTTAGTACTCGTGTTGAATGCATTGTAGCTTTGGTATATTTGATATATATTAGGGTTTTATACCCTTGCTCTAATTTCTTTAAGTGGTTTATTTGCATCTTCTATTCCCTACGCCATATTGGTTCTCATGAAAACATATGGAACAAATTAAAGCCATTTCATGTGAATAACACTTGATTTGAATGGTAAAATGTTTGGTCAATAGGAATCTCAATTGTTAAGTCTTTTCGGTTTAAAACCCCTTGCCATTGATGTCAAAGGGGAAATAAGTAAGTATGGAGGCAAAGGACAAGTAGGAGAAGGAACACAATGTTTCCATCAATGCCAGGGGGAAATGTTAAGGATACTTGATGTCATTAATCTTATTGTTGTTGACTATGTTAAGGTTGATTGTTGTTGATTGTGTTAAGGTTGATTGTTGTTGATTGCTACACTGCCATTGTTACAATATTGCTTGGAGTGAAAATTTATTCTTTTATTAAAAAGGAGTCCTTAAAGACATTAACATGTGGATGGTACAAATCTAAAAAATGTAGCTAATACAAATCTGAAATTTTTTCAAGATTTGTCTCTTGCAATCATTATTGTTGGACTATATTATTTCAGCTCTATTGTATATTATAAAATTTTGAATTTCATATTTGAAAATGAAGAGGCAGATTGTGAACAAACTTATAAGACTAAGAGACAACTCCTCATTTCGTAACCCTGCATAGAATACAAACAATCAATAAGACACACTTCTAAAATATACATTGTTGAATGAGAAGAGAACTTTTTGATGTTGAAAAGTTTGTATGAGAGGGTTCATGAGCAACATTCCATAAAAATAGCATAATAGGAACATGATTGAAGAAGAGAAGCAAAGAATATGAGCAGAAGACTTGAGGGTGGAAATTAATATCAGGCAACCAACAAACTTGTTTTTGTATTGTGATTAGGATATTGTAGTCTCCTTTCAATTTGTAGCTTGATAAAGAACAAGTTGTGACAAGTTGAGGTAGGAGCCTCCTATGGATTGTAGCATGCATAAAAATTTGTGGGAGATGGAGTTTCCTTGAGGTAGCAGACTCTTGTAGGTTGGAGCCTACATAAAATTTGATGTAATAGGGGAGAAGGAGCTTGACTTTACATAACTTTCAACCAAAAATTCATCGTTTTCACCCTTATGGGTTTCCACTTATATATGGTGTCTTCATGTGTTGCTTGTTGAATGTTGTGTGAATGCTCTTGAATTCTAGATAAGTATATGTGCAAGTGTTTCTCTCTAGAAACTACAAAATAAACCATTAATAATTGAACATATATGAAGTAGATAAAAGAAATTAAGTTGAGCTAAATAGTTGAAAGATATAATTATTGATTCAACACCCCCCTAATTGCGAAGTATATATAAAAAATATGTAAATGCTAGAAGATAGAATTAAGAAATTAGCCAATTAATGTACTATCCCATATCTTATTTCTTATCTTATATTACATAATCATCATTATATTAGACCCTAGTTCGAAATATATTAACTTTACTTGAATATAATTAAATATATTATTGACTCTAGGTATTATTTTATTAAAATGTTTGGAGAAATAAATGTAGAAAAATTATTTGATGTGATTTACAAATATGATCTTTCTAATTTGTAAAAAATTACATTACCAATTTATATATTATTCATAATTACTAGAAAATAGATTTTTGTATTTTTTTTTATAATAATTTGTTTGATATAATTTCTTTTCTTTTCTTTTTCCAAATTTCCAAATGTAAGTTATCAATTTTCACATAACTTTAACACTTGATTATGCTTTTTGGATCTTACCTTTCCACATTCCTTTTTATATTCCTCAATTGTTTTTATATATTTTCTAACACTCGTGGTGAACTCCTGATTTTCCTTTTAAAATTTCTAGAAATCATTAATTGATAGAATTAAGTAGAAAATATTTTTTAAAATCTTCAACTTACGCAAGTCAGTAAGATGATCGATAAGATGATTGCTTGTTATTGCTTAAATTTTATGATAATAGTCTTACTATTTGTAGAGATTGTTTTGTATCCATGTGATCGTAACATACTTTTTCATTATTTAATTTATTCTTTTACTTTTCAACCTATCCACGTGTGGTTTTTACTACCAAAATTTAGTTGGGTAATATGTCCTTTAAAAATTTCCTTATGAACTTTGTACTTTTGTAACCCATAACTTTTAGATATTGAAATTTAGAAAATTCTTTTGCAAATAATATTTTGGCAATGGCACTTGCTATTTGAGGATCATTCAAAAGGAAATATTTTTTTGTATTTTAGTAAGGAAGTATTTTTTTATTTTAGTATATCTAGTCACCTTTTTGGCATTTGCCATGTTTGCCGTTTTTGTGAGTTTATAGCCGCGTTTGCCATGTTTGCCGTTTTTGTGAGTTTATAACCCCTTTTTTAAAGGGACATGTCTCTTTTTGAAGAGACATATCACTTAAGCTGTGTATAAATACACGACTCAAGGTTTTATTTTTATTGTTTAATCATATTGGTTTGTAGCGATTAATTCTTTACTCTACCAAAAATATATTTTGAGTTTTTCCTATTCAAGGATCTATATTCTTTTTTCTTTATGATGTGCTTATGGTTCATGTTGATATAGAGTTTGTTAGTGGTTCCATTGGATCTTGCATTCTCTTGTTTTACCTCAGCATGCTATTAGAGTGAGGTGAACTTCTTCTCTCTTTTTTCAACCTTCCTTATGTTAGGCATTTTTCTCTTTATGATTGGTGTTTTCTCTCGTGTGCATTAATGGTAGGATTATTTTTTCTATCTTGTTGAGAAGGATGAAGGAACCAGCAATAATTACTTAGGGGTTCTATCTAAAATGAGGTCATAGTTAAACCTCACATGTTTAGGGTAAGAGACCCATTTGGATTATATCCTAGTAACCATGCTTGGTTTTTTGAGATGTTGTGAGATATTGAGTGACTGTCATAGTAGCAAGATGTTGATTCTAATATGTAGCTAAATAAATGTAAGAAGGAAATTAATCTAAGCTAACTAAATCTAAAAGATAGATAAGAATCAGAAAGCAATGAGCAGATAAACACATAAATGCACAATTAAGGAAACAATTAACCAATATTTAGTACAACAATGAATGTTTAACTTATTATCACAAATATAGAATATTTAGTTTTTTGGTCTAACAAGTGTTCATTAGCAAAAGATATAGAACTTAAACAATAAACATGTGAGACAAGGCTATTTATTCCATGATTTAGTTTGTGATCTAACAGTAATGCATCTTATAAAATACATACATAAGTAAACTTTCTAAGAAAATAGTGAAACAAACACACAATTAATGTCAAATTATGGCTTCAAAAGCGGCCTTCAGGGTTTCTCAATACTATTGGAAATGAATACAAAAGTATCAACTTCCTAGCTGTGGCGTGCAAGAAAATCTGAAAGTTAAAAAGTTAAAAATTCCTTAATACTAAGATTTTTACAACATTATAGATTGAGTTAGTAACTTCCCCTTGTAATTGTTGGACTTATCTGGGGCTAGCTACAACTCTTCAAATTATCATGATTTAAAAATATAATAAAGAAAAATACTTTAATACTCTAAAAAATGAGACTGGCAGATGATACAATATGATTGTATTTTCAATTGGGAGCTTCATGATGTCCTAAGATATGACACCCAAACCTCATGGTATGATGCAATCATATTAATTCTAGTAGGTAGAAAAATCTCAGTGATGACATGGGACTCTTAGGTATTCTACAAGATGATTTTCATGTCCTTCTTCAGCGAGACCAAGAATGAGTTCGGAATTGTCTATTGTTTAGTGGTACCCATAATCTGTTGCTTCAAGTTTTAGTGAGTTTACTAGTCAAAACACTAAACAAAATCTCTCTCGCATTCAAGAGCTCCTCCAATTCTCTTCTTACTTCTTCACTCATCCTGGCCTCTCCCTAATTCCTAATTGATGGAATTATTTTCATTCTAATGATCTTCTCGACCAAGGATTAATGTTGCTAGTATTGGGCCAATAACTAGGATGTGCCTTTCTCTAGTTTCTCTTGTAACTTCAGAGCTTAGTTAACAATGATAGATGCATATGTTAGTTCCTATGTGTTGATTTTGGGGACTCCTATTGGGACTTGAGTATATTCTTTAGACTATTGTTCCAGCTACTTAATAACATTCAATGCTCCTTGTAGAGAAGTGCCTTACTCCTTGGCTAGCTGCCAAAGAGGTAGTAGTCAGATTGAAATCTCTTGCATAATTTGTACACATGGTTACACTTGTAATACTAGAGACTTGTAGGATTCATGCACTTTTGAAGCACATGCCTTGTAGTCTTCCACCTTGATGTTCACATGTTTCATGCTCTTGGTCTTAACTTTTGGTGATTTAACCTACTAGTCTAGCTCAACCATATGTGCATATTTATTTGTATCTACTTTAAGAGATCTTGTACATTTTTCTCAATCATTTGAGACAATTTTGTGCCTATTGAGGCCATGGCAAGGGGGTCGTTTCTATTTTCATGTATTATGGGTCTGTAAGTAGTAATTTGTATTGGTGGTAGATTTGGTGTAACATATGTTTTCTTTGTATTCTCCACAATCTTGTTTAGGTTGTAATGATGCCTGAACTTGTTCAAATTAACCACCTTCTTCCTCTTGGATATCACGATGCCCATATTTGTCATAATTAGGTGGCCTCTTGTGATCTCGGGAATTGTTGGTGGCACTAAGTCAATCTCCATAGCATTTGAATCCTTCTGAGCTTTCAGTTCAGTTCCTCTTACTAAACTTGGAGGTATTTTTCTTTAAATTCAGCCTCTACTTTATCCCATGGTCTTTTCTCTTATTCTTCTTGTCTTCGCCTTTCTTCACGGGTTCTTCTTTCTTCCATAGCTCTTATTATCCATTCCTCTCTTTCCTCATCTTTCCCTTCTCTTGTTATTTGAGCTCAAGCCCTTGAACTATTATGGAAGCTTCCTGGGCTATCTAGGCTTCCTCCTATTCATGATTCAACGTTTTTTGTGTTCCTTTCAAGTTTCTTCTTTGTGAGTTGCTTGCTCCTGGGCCAATGCTTCTCTTTTTTCTTGAGATTTTTTCATTTTTGTTTTGACGTGATTGTACAATATTCTTGAAATAATTTCTATGAAATTTAAAGCATTCTTATGCTTCTCTTCTTCTTCCTAAGTCTCTGAATGATATTCCCACTTGTGTTTGCATGACTTGCAATGATCTCTTATTGCAGATCTTAGATCATACATGTGGAACATCAGGTCCCCAAAATGAAAAAGTGCCAAAGCCTCAAAATATTATTTGTCTCTCTTGATGTAGTTTAACTAATATTCTTTCGGGTGTAAAGGCATGCGTGGATAGGAATGTTTCTTGGTCCATGATAGAATGCCTCATATCCCTTTGTAAACTTGATACATTATGTATTGAAGCACCATGTTGTCTATTATAAATATGGACAATAGGTGAGGAGGTTTAACTGCTCCAAATTTTATGAGGTAAGTGCCATCTTGGTCCAAAAACTAGTCACCAACTGAGGACACTACCTTCCTGGCCCTTTCACACATATACAATGAAGCTTCATTGACTCATAAAGCTTCATACAATGGAACCATAATATCTTGAAAATTTTGTGCATATGTATGTATGTAGTGATCCTCTCGAAGGATTTTCTAGAATATATGGACCAAATCCTTATGAATTTTCCATCTCCATTTCATTGTTGGGAATGCCATCTTAGTACGGACAATGTCTATAAGATAAGAGGCCATTGAGAGTTGAGGTTATTATCCTTTTTTGGGATTATGATATTACTCAATACTATCCCTCAGAGAACTTAAAAGGATGTATACCCAATTGAATATCCTTCCCTGAACTACTATAATGTATATGAGTAGAACCCATCTTTTGGGGAATGTCTCAACATTGAACCAACCACATGGCAACACAACATGGTAGCTACTAGTTGAAATCAGGTTTTCATCATATTCACAATATATTCCTTGTTTTACCATGTTCTAAAACTCCCTTTGCTATTCCACCATGTCTTATGTAGCTATCCTCCTAAAGTATTTTGTAGTATATACAGACAGGATCCCCATGAATTTTTCTTCTCTAATTCAGTGTTGGGAATGACATCTTAGCAAAAACTATGTCTATAAAATAAGAGGCCATGAAAAATTGAGGTTGTTTGCCTTCCTTGGGATTCTGAGTTTGTTCAATGTTGTCCCTAAGAGAGCCTAGTAGGATGTCTACCCAATTGAATATCCTTTCCTAAAATGCTACAGTGTATAGGAGTGGAACCTATCATTCAAGGAAGGTCTTAGCATTAGACCAACCATATAGTTGACACAACATGGAAGCTACAAGATGAAATGGGGTTTTCAACATATTCCTTGTTTTCTTATGTTTTGAACATTTATCTGGCAGTCCACCATGTCTTAAGAAATTATTTGGGGAAAATATTAAATATTATCAGCCAATATTCCTCTAAGCACGCTTCCTCTTTAGGAATCTTGTAGCACATTCCAATATTGGAGGAAATGAAATAAGCAATGGGCTTCCCATAGTTTTCAATAATCATGGCTTCTTCAATGCTAACATGTTTCATCGACCATTCAACAGTTCATCACATGGGGAAACATAAGAATTAAAACCACTTTAGGTAGCTAATATTTCTTAGAAACCTTATAGATATATGAATATAAGTCATATGTAATTTAATTCTCTCTCTAAAATAGCCAATATATATTTGATCATGTGTACATGGTGTATTTACCAATGAAACATTTGAGTGTCCCAAAACTAAGGACCAGGGGAGTTATCATGTTCTTCTTCATCTAATGTCTCAACCACTAGGGATTTCCAATCTTGTTTCTTGGACATGTACATGGCCCTCCTACAAATCCCTTAATAACAATAGGCAACCATTATATATATTAGTTTACAATGCTAGATGTAGAGAATTGAGAGGTTTGTGTTTCAAGGTTGATTGTGTCTGTGCAAAGTTAGCAGGTTTCAATGGTTAAGGAAAAGGAAGACTATCAAATATAAGCTAGGAGGCACTCTTAACCATCATAGTTAAAATAAACATTCATAATCTTGACCATAATGGTTTTGTATCTTCCCATTGAGAATTCTCTTTGACCTACTAAGAGAGAACTAGGGTTTCTAGGAAATAACAACACTTTTTCTTGTACCTAGCCTAAAAAATAGAAAACTAGTCAAGATTTATTCTAAAAATATGAGTTTAGAGAATTATGATGTCTTTGGGCATGAAACCCTAGGTGCTATGGAAAGAAAAACGCTAGGAAGCTAAGGAAAACAATAACTAAGAGCTATTGGGCCAAGGAAAAAAAATCATAAGCTTTGGTGCCATGGAAAAACATTCTAGAAGACAACATAATTTTTTTATTGACTTGGGTGCACCTTTGGGGTTGAGCTAAGCTAGGAAAGAGACCGAGGTATCTTGGTTGAGGGTAGAATAGATTCTATTTTCTCTTAAATTTTTTTTTTTGGGTCAAATTGAAGTTTTTAACCTCTTGCCATGAGTTGTATGATGATGTACAAGTATGCACTCAACCACTAGAGGGTGAGGGTCAAAAGGGAAAGGCTTAGCACAATCCAAAATCAATATATATGAAAAAAAATCACTCACTTTATTAAAACATAAAGGAAGAAATTTGAAGTAAAAAAAAGTACTTTTTGGGCAAGTAGTTACATAAAAATAACAATAAAAGACAAAATGTGTGTTGAATGGACATGAAAAATCACTTGCTTGGGTTGAGCTAGATAAATCCAATGTTAACAAGAAGGGATAAGGTGTAATGCTACATAAATAAAGTCTTTTAACCTTCAAATCACAAGAACTAATCAATGTGAGGAATAGGGAGCACTATGATTCCTTTTTAAATAGTTTTCATGAGAATTTATGCATTAATTACCCCAATATTTTTTTAACTTTAATTTTACCTCCAGTTAACTTAGTGTTACATAAGAAAATCCTAGGAAATAAAATCACGAGTGAAAGAAAACCTTGAGAGAGTCGTCATGATGTTGGCTTGAGGCTTAAGAGAACACTATAGTACTGAGATAATGCCCAGTGAAGCATTGTAACATTGGTTTGAGGCCTAGTAGGGCATTGTAGCACTCCACTAAGCCTTACTGGAGTAACGAACTGAGGTAAGAAGATTAAAATATGATATCAAGGGTGATTTTTAAAGATTTTTTTAAATCTATGATGCTAGGTTTAGGCTCAATGGGCACTAAAGAGGTCCATGGGAGAAGGAAAACAAGTTTGAAGGCCAAGTACTAGGGATTTATCACTACATTGAGTCCCACGGGAGCACTATAGCACTGGATTGATGGTAAGGAGTGTTATCACTCCACCAGATTCCCAAGTTTGAGGAAAGAATCCCAACAGAGGTAACCATAAACCAAGCTTTTGACTTGATAGCTAGCCCTATCAAGCCGGAGAGGGCTCTCTCCAAAAAGGGTCACAGCCAGGAGGGCTAGAGTAATTAGGGTGTTTAGGCTAGATATGAAATGCAGGGGTTTGTTTTGTTTTGATTGGGGTTGTGGCTCACTGAATGAGGATTAGGTCAAGGGGACTAGGTTAGGGTAATTGAGATGGAATTGCAGTCCATTCGATGGGGCAAGGTAGGTAGAAAGCTCAACACTTAAAGGTGATTTGGTGAGATGGTTTAAGACTGATGAGGAGCTATAAAGAGCATATGAGATGGGTTCTTCCTAAACTGAAGAAAATGGACAGATTATGAAAAAATTCCCAAAACAGACATGAAAAACATGTATTCTGCTTATCAACTTGAAATTTATCATATAATAGACATGAAAAGATTTATGAGTTTACAAAACATTCATACAAATGATCACAGAGAAAAAACTATTCCAAACATTCATACCACATGAATCGCAAAGAAATAGCTGCAATTTTTCATTAATATTCAGGCCAAACTAGTTCTTGATCAATACACAAGCATCCAAAATGATTCCAAACTTTGACTCCTATGAAGAAATGAGATAAATAGACCTCAAAACCACCTCCACTCATCCATAGGGGTCGAATCCATGAGGTGAGGGAGATATTACACAAAAAGCTAAACTGATAGCTAGAGTATAGGATGAGAAAAGTGACTCATTCCTATCTCTAATGAACTGATTCATTACACCTCAACTGATTGACTTACCTAATGTATTTACCCTAGATAAAAGTAAAAACATGATATTTACATTCATATTGACCATTTACATAAGTAAATTCCTCATTTGCCAAGGTAAAAGTCAGACTAGAGTGAAACTCAAAAAATATGCTGAAGACTGTAAAAAACACAATTTGCTTGTCAAACGCGTAGTGTTCAGGCAGAAAAATTGACCTATGTTCAAGGCTGATTTTGAGTACCTTCCCGGTGTCCAAATCAGATCCATGATAGCTCATTGGAAAGTACTTTGAGTCTAGTTTCCAAAAATACCTCCATTTTTCAAAATGGTTCTCATTTTCCCTGTAAAAAAATTGTTCTCCCAAGACTGGTAAACACATAGTAACCAGGCAGATTTGGAGGCAGAAACATGAAGTTTTGATGGTTTTTTGAGCTTTTGATGAACCATTTCTCCTCCAAAAACTCTAAAAATTTCTAGGGTTTATTTCCTCATCATTATAAATCTGCTCATGGTGGCCATTTTTCATTTGGAGGTCCCAAAAAAAAGCGTAGCGTCTAGGTCCTTGCGCCTTTGGAAAATTTTCTATGTGCAAAAATACTCAAAAACACAGAAATGAAAAAAAATGCAAAGTGTGCCAAAAATTGTGAGGGTACTTTCTCATCAAGTGTTTGAGGCATGGAGTGACACCTCATCAAGTATGTCTAACTTCTCCTTCTCTCCTTGCTTGGTCAAATTTTCAATTTTAGCATTGGCTCTTTTGAGCTTGGCCAATGCAAATCTCTCTTTCTATGCATGAAGTTTGACCCTTGTCCTAAAAAAGTCATTTTCCTTGTTGGCCTTCTCTAGAAACTTCCCCAAATATATATTGGCTCTATCAAGCCATGGTTCCCTGTCCTTTCTGATTTCTAGGGCAAGTTTTTCATTTGGTGTGAGCTAGTTGGTCTGCTAGCTGAGCTTCCCTTTGTCTCTCTAGGGCTAGAGATATTTTCAGCCGTCTAGTCCTTGGTCTCTATCTTGGAGGCTGATCCTCTTCATCATCAGGTTCACCAAACCTTTCCAATGTTTCCTCAAGTAAGGCTTTAACCTTTTATGCCTCTCTTTGTGCTTTGATACACTTCACCTCATTGATGGCATGCTTAGTCTTCAACTGCTAATTTCTTGCTCAAGGAAGTCAATCACATACTTGGCCCTCTCAGGATTAGTCTCAAGTTCACTAATATTTGCCTCTTTTCCTTTAAGTATTGCATTAGTGATTTTGTCTTCATCTTCCTCACCTATTTCAATCAACTAAAATTCTTGCTACGATTCATGATTTCCCTCCTTATCATCAATGACTGGCTCTATCACCTATTCCTTACCTTTATTTACCTGTTGTGTTGATGAAGAAGGCATGGCCCCTTTCACTCCAAGTGAAGCAAACACATGCCTATAGCCTCTCTGGTAAGTTTTTGGAAATGGCTCAACCTCAACAAAACTAGCCCATGCTGCCTCAATATATTCCTCACTACTTGATGACTCTGAATCATGATGTGATGATGATGTAGGGTTATAGAAAGGTGAAGAAGAAGGCTCAATATGAGGTTAATGAGGTGAATGAAGTTGACTTGGTAATGATGTATGAACAACAGGCTGAGATGGAGGGATAGATGCGGGATGATGAGATGATGAAGGGGCATTATGGCCATGCTGAGTAGGCGGGGTAGTAAAAATATCATTAGATATGAAGGTGTCCCATGGAATCTTAAATTGATCAAGCTGATACATGACTATCATTTTTATGAGAGAGTGGTGGAAAAGGCTCTGCATTTGATGACCATAATATCTCTTTTGGGAAATATATGCCATTTTGTCAATGCTACATGAGAGATAATAGGGTATGTGAAGCATTATGACTCTAGTGAAGTGCATGAGGGGCCAACTATGATAGGAATAGAGTCTAGAAAACCTTCCCTCACAGGTAAAATATTTCATGATGATTTTCATCACGGGGACATATCTGTCAAGGAGATGAGAGAAAGGAAAAATTGTCTTTTTTTCATCCTTGTATCTTGGTTTAAGATATGGCTCATAGTAGAAATGATTGAGGTTTCCTTGTTTAAACCATTTTTCTCCTACATTTTGGATCCCTGTAGCAGCTACAATGATATTAGTGGACATAGTGAAATTAACCCCGACAAGAGTGAACTATCTGTCATGAATATTGGAAATGAACAATCTTGTCAACATACGATGATACTGGATCTTTTGCACTTTCTCACAAAATTCAAAACAACCTACATGCTTAAAACATGACACAGTGAGGGGAGATGCCATAAGCTCTCTAGTGGTTGTTGGTTCAAGTATAATGACTTTCCCTCCCTTTTTATATGAATTTTTCTTCAGTCTGTGTTCCTCATTAGTACTTCTGTTCTCCTCTTTAGCCATAATTGAAGTAGAAATCCTAGGGTGATGGAATGAAATGGAGGAAATGTGAAGTGAAAGGAAATGTTTTGGGAAATGGAGGGAATGGGAATGTGAATGGGAACCTAGGTTAGTGAAAACCCTAGGATTTAGAGGTATTAGGAATGATATTACTTTAGGGAATAGGGATATGGAAAAATATATAGGGAACTATATAACAGTTTAGGGATTGGTTTTGAAATGAGAACTAGGGTTTCTTACTTAGAAAAAGTTTCAAATGATTATAAAACACAAAATGTATCAATGAGATAATGTCTAGGGATTAATCATTGATCAATGGAGCCTTGAAGAAAACCTATGTAGAGGTCTGGCATTAGTTGATGAAGTGGGAGGCTGTAAGATAATTTTCTGTATTTTTGAGCAAACACGCAACATCCAGAGCAAACGTGTAGTGACTATTGTAAACGCACAACGATCCCTCTCAAACACGCATTGTCTAGGTGAAATGGTCTGAGAAATTCGGGAAAACGCGTAGCGACCCTTCTCAAATGCGCAACGACTCCCTCAAACGCGTAGCGACCCTAGAAATTTGCTTGTTTGCTCACTAAAAATGCAATTTTTCTCCTTTGCTTAGGATTGCTGAAGGATGAATGAAACAAATAGAATTTGCTTTGAGGTTTTGAACGGCTTTATAACCTAGTGGATTTTATTTTTAATTTGAATTACCCACTTTCCTTATGTTCACTATTTCTTCTTCAAACTTTGACACTGATACTCTTTGACCTTTCTGACTTTTTTTCTTTGTAGGTTGATCAGCTAATGGAGTTGGATTTTCTTTGCTTCAGTTTGGCAAGAATGATTGAATTGGAAACTAGGGAAAAATTTATTACATATAAAAACATAAAATTACATTTGAAAAATAAAAAATAAATTACATATTTGATTTTATATCAAAATAACATTTTGATATAAAAATCATTGAAATAATTACAACTTTAAAAATAGAATAGTTACAAAGTGATGATCTTCAGTAGAGGAAGATAAAAATTCTTTGAGTCACTCTCATATGCTTGTTGACTTTATTTGGATGGAGTAATGACCTTGAAAAACAAAACCCTAATGACCTAATGAGACTTTTAAGACCTGATCTTTATGACTGAATTTGACTGAGACAAGACATGGTGAGATGAGCATTTTCATAGGTATTATTCTGCTCAAGGAGACATGGGAGTAAGTCAGCAAATATGATTCTTTGAAGGAGAGTGAAGTTTTATTGAGGAAAGCTACCATCAGTGTAAGAATTTTTAGCATGACCTAATGGAATGATATAAAAATTTCAGAATGAGACACCTAAAATGAGAAATGATGAAATGAAAAGATCACTGATGGCAGAATTCATATTCTGACTCTAACATTGGCCTTATTGGGGATGGAAACTCTGACAGAGGTGTCAAGAACCACAGATCTCTAAGTTGAGCAGATCAGTGTTTTATTCCATTGGGCCAAATACGGTCAAAAAATAACTGAAGCTGAAATGCAAGACTGACTATTTGACAACTCAATGACACAAAATGAATGAAACTGAATCAAATAAAGAACTTACTAAACTTATTGATGACAGTACATCACCGAGACTTGAGGGCTTCAAATCTTGCTAACAACCACTTGCCTGCTGAAGATATATTTACAATCATGCGAAGTGATCCTTCTAGTTTAACCAATCCAGCAGATGGCTACTTACTAAAATTCTGCTCTCATTTTCCTTGAGCAGAAAGAAAAAACAAAAATAGGTCACTCCAAGTGTCTACTGAACATGTGTTTCTGGTCTATGAAAACAAGAAAATACATCTCCCATGCGAACTGTAGAAAATCGGTAAAAGGATCTTCAAAAATATGAAATGTTACCTTGTCTTCAGACTCAGCAAAAACGCAAGAAAAATCTTCATTCTGATTTGAAAGAACACTTGGTTGTTGATCCATAGGATAGCATAGGGAAGTATGACTTTCTACTATCTAAGTGTTGGCTACAAATTCCTGAAGCATGAGCAACTCTGATTCTTTCTTTGGCATACTGTCTCTTGTAGGCTCATACTCCTCAAATTCATATTCTAAGTCATCTTTGAATAGAAAACATTCTTTAAGATTGTTAAACATGACATCCATATTTTCTTCATGAAAGACAGCAGTCTCTGTTAGTTGATATCCTTGCAGGAAATCATCATCAAAAATCAGTTTACTCACAACAACTTCCGGTATGGCTTCATCAGTTTCATGACTATCATCATTAAAAACCAGACTTTCATTTTCAATAATGTAAGATGCTTCAATCACACATTCTTGACTGTGTGAAAATTGTAAGAGCTGCAAATCTACATTCGCTTGAGTTGTAATATGACTATTTAGGAGTTGATCTATCTCATCTTTAGATAAAGGAGAAAACTAAGTTTTAAAGAAATTTACGTTGATTTGGTGATTTTTATTTTTAGGATTGGGAATTGGCACTTCTCTTTCTTGGTCCCAGTCTGTCTCATCTAAGGAAGGAGCTACTGATTCTTTTTGGTGATGAAAAGGGTTCTCATGCAAAGGCTCAAGGATCTCTTCATCCAAGGAGGAAACTGCTATTTCTTGTTGGGAGGAAAAATCATTAAGGGATTCTATGAGCTCTTCATCTTGACACTCTTCATTCCCATACAAATTTTCAAGAAACTCAATGAAATTATCAGATATCTCACAACAACTATCAATCATTGACATGGAAGAATTAAAGCTTTGATAATTTTGAAAGAAAACTGAATGAAATTCCTTTAGAGAATATAAACTAGTAGATGGTAGACTCTCATACCATGATCTCACTTTTTCCTCCAAGGTAGCCATAAACATCTTCATCAGAAAATCTTTAGGAAACTCAATCTTTATTCTATGAATATGCAAATGAAATTTGACCAAATTCAAACTAGCATCTTCACCATCCTGACCCTTAAACTTTGATAGTCCTGATTGCCAATCTATACGAGGAATACGGTTCGGAAAACCAGGAATATGAGCTCGATAAATAGGAGCATACCTTCGAGAAATCAAACCCATTTTGGTACAACAGTGAGTTCACCAAGAATATATTTAGATTACTGGTTCTTGAAGAGTGGAGTCACCATGGGAATTCTGAATCTTGGGATTCTTCGACACTGGAGTAGCCAGGTGAATGATGCATAGCCTTCTTGTGCCTGATCGTTGTTAGCCGTCAACAATCAGATCTTATATTTGTCTTACACCCAAGGAAAATCTTGTCTCTCCATTCTCCAACAACGATGCCAGTATGTTTTCACTCCACTAGATTCCCAAGGCTGAGGAAGGAATCCCAACAGAGGTAACCACAAACCAAGCTTTTCACTTGACAGCTAGCCCTATCAAGCCGGAGAGGGCTCTCTCCAAAAAGGGTCATATACAAGAGGGCTGGAGAAATTAGGGTTTTTAGGATAGATATGAAATGTAGGGGTTTGTTTTGTTTTGATTGGGGTTGGGGCTCACTGAATGAGGATTAGGTCAAGGGGACTAGGTTGGGGAAATTGAGATGGAATTGTAGTCCATTTGATGGGGCAAGGTAGGTAGAAAGCTCAACACTTAAAGGTGATTTGGTGAGATTGTTTAAGACTAATGAGGAGCTAGGAAGAGCATATGAGATGAGTTCTTCCTAAACTGAAGAAAATTGATAGATTATGAAAAATTTCCCAAAACAGAGCATGAAAAAAATGTATTCTGCTTATCAATTTGAAATTTATCATATAATAGACATGAAAATATTGATGAGTTTACAAAAAATTCATACAAATGATCACAAAGTAAAAAATATGCCAAGCATTCATACCACATGAATCCCAAAGAAATGGCTGCAGTTTTTCATTAATATCCAGGCCAAACTGGTTCTTGATCAATACACAAGCATCCAAAATGATTCCAATCTTTGACTCCTATGAAGAACTGAGCTAAATAGACCTCAAAACCACCTCCACTCATACATAGGGGTCTAATCCATGAGGTGAGGGAGATATTACACAAAAATCTGAACTGATAGCTAGAGTATAGGATGAGAAAAGTGACTCATTCCTATCTCTAATGAACTTATTCATTACACCTCAACTGATTGAATTACCTGATGTATTTACCCTAGGTAAAAGTAAAAACATGATATTTACATTCATATTGACCATTTACATAAGTAAATTCCTCATTTGCCAAGGTAAAAGTCAAACTGGAGTGAAACTCAAAATATTGTTGAAGACTGTAAAAAACACATTTTTCTTGTCAAGCGCATAGCGTCCAGGAAGAAAAATTGACTTCTGTTCAAGGTTTCTTTTGAGTTCCTTCCCGGTGTCCAAATCAGCTCCATGATAGCTCATTGGAAATCCCTTTGAGTCTATGTTCCAAAAAAACCTCCATTTTTCAAAATGGTGCTCATTTTCCCTATCAAAAACCTATTCTCCCAATACTAGTAAACGCGCAGCGACCAGGCAGATTTGGAGGCAGAAACATGAAATTTTGATGGTTTTTTGAGCTTTTGATGAACCAGTTCTCCTCCAAAAACTTTGAAATTTTCTAGGGTTGATGTCCTCATCAATATAAACCTACTGGTGGTGTCCATTTGTCATTTGGAGGTCCAAAAAAATAGCATAGCGTCTAGGTCGCTGCACATTTGGAAAATTTTATGTGTGCAAAAATACTTAAAACACAAAAATGAACAAAAATGTAAAGTGTGCCAAAATTTTATCAAAATTGTGACGGTACTTGCTCATCAAGTGGTTGAGCCATGGAGTGACACCTCAACAAGCATGTCTAACTTCTCTTTCTCTCCTTGCTTGGTCAAATTTTCAATTTTAGCATTCGCTCTTTTGAGCTTGGCTAATGCAAATCTCTCTTTCCGTGCATGAAGTTTGACCCTTGTCCTTGCTGGACTTCTATAGCAACTTCTCCAAATGTAGATTGGCTCTATCAAGCCATGGTTCCCTGTCCTTGTTGATTTCTAGGGCAAACTGTTCATTTGGTGTGAGTTTGTCTACTAGCTCAGCTTCCCTTTGTCTCTCTAGGACTAGAGATCTTTTCAGCCCTCTAGTCCTTGGTCTATGTCTTGGAGGTTGATCCTCCTCATCATCAGGTTCACCAAACCTTTCCAATGTTTCCTCAAGTAAGTCTTTAGCCTTTTCTGCCTCTATTTGTGCTTTGATACACTTCACCTCATTGATGGGCTGCTTGGTCTTTAGCTGCTGATTTTCTTGCTCAAGGAAGTCAATCACATACTTGGAACTCTCAATATTAGTCTCAAGTTCACTAATCTTTGCCTCTTTTCCTTTAAGTACTGCGTTGGTGATTTTGTCTTCATCTTCCTCACCTAGATCAATCAACTGAAATTCTTGCTTTGTTTCATGATTGCCCTCCTTATCATCAATGACTAGCTCTATCACATGTTCCTTACCTTTATTTACCTGTTGTGTTGATGAATAAGGCATGGCCCCTTTCACTCCAAGTGAAGAAAACACATGCCTATAGCCTCTCTGGTAATTTTTGGGAAATGGATCAACCTTAGCCAAACTATCCCATGATGCCTCAATATCTTCCTCACTACTTGATGACTCTGAATCATGATGTGATGATGATGTAAGGTTATAGAAAGGTGAAGAAGAAGGCTCAATATGAGGTGAATGAGGTGAATGAAGCTGACTTGGTAATGATGTATGAACATCAGGCTGAGATGGAGGGATAGATGCAGGAGGATGAGATGATGAAGGGGCATTCTGGCCATGATGAGTAGGTGGGGTGGTAAAAATCTCATTGGATATGAAGGTGTCCCATGGAATGTTCAATTGATCAAGATGATACATGACTATCATTTTGATGAGGGAGTGGTGGAAAAGACTCGGCATTTGATGACCAATCTCTCTTTTGGGCAATAGATTCCATTTTGTCAATGCTACGGGAGAGATAATAGGGTATGTGAAGCATTCTGACTCTATTGAAGTGCATGAGGAGCCGGATATGATAGGAATAGAGTCTAGAAAACCTTCCCTCACAAGTAAAATATTTCATGATGATTTTCATCATGGGGACATATCTGTCAAAAAGATGAAAGAAAGGAAAAAATGTCTGTTTGTAATCCTTGTATCTTGGTTTAAGATATGGCTCATAGTAGCAATGATTGAGGTTTCCTTGTTTAAACCATTTTTCTCCTACATTTGGGATCCCTGTAGTAGATGCAATGATATTAGTGGACATAGTGAAATTAACCCCAACAAGAGTGACCTGTCTATCATGAATATTGGAAATGAACAATCTTGTCAACATAGGATGATACTGTATCTTTTTCACTTTCTCACAGAATTCAAAACAACCTACATGCTTAAAACATGACACAATGACTTTCCCTCTAGTGGTTGCTGGTTCAAGTATAATGAATTTCCCTCCCTTTTTATATTTCTTTTTCTTCGGTCTCTATTCCTCATTAATACTTTTGTTCCCCTCTTCAGCCATAATTGAATTAGAAACCCTAGGGTGATGGAATGAAATGGAGGAAATGTGAAGTGAAAGGAAATGTTTTGGGAAATTGAGGGAATGGGAATGTGAATGGGAACCTAGGTTAGTGAAAACCCTAGGATTTAGAGGTATTAGGAATGGTATTGATTTAGGGAATAGGGATATGGAAAAATATATAGGGAAATATATAACAGTTTAGGGATTAGTTTTGAAATGAGAATTAGGGTTTCTTCCTTAGAAAATGTTTCAAATGATTATAAAACACAAAATGTATCAATGAGATAATGTCTAGGGCTTACTCACTGATCAACGGAGCCTTGAAGAAAACTATGCAGGGGTCTGGCATTGGTTGATGGAGTGGGAAGCTGTAAGAAAATTTTCTATCTTTATGAGCAAATGCACATCAACCACTGCAAACGTGCATCGACCCCTCTCAAACGCGCAACGTCCAGGTGAAATTGTTTGATAAATTCGGGAAAACATGCAGCGAGCCTTCTCAAATGCGCAACGACTCCCTCAAATGCATAGCGACTGTCTCAAACGCGTAGCGACTGTCTCAAATGCGTAGCGACCCTGGAAATTTTCTTTTTTGCTCACTGAAAATGCGAATTTTCTCCTTTGCTGAGGATTGCTGAAGGATGAATGAAACAAATAGACTTTTCTTTGAGGTTTTGAATGGATTTATAACCTAGTGGATTTGATTTTTAATTTGAATTTCCCACTTTCCTTATGTTCACTTTTTCTTCTTCAAACTTTGATTCTAATACTGTTTGAACTTTTTGACTTTTTTTCTTTGTAGGTTGATCAGCTAATGGAGCTTGATTTTCTTTGATTCAGTTTGGAAAGAATGATTGAATTGGCAGTTAGGGTAAAATTTATTACATATAAAAACATAAAATTACATTTGAAAAATAAAAAATAAATTACATATTTGATTTTATATCAAAATAACATTTTGATATAAAAATCATTGAAATAATTACAACTTGAAAAATAGAATAGTTACAAAGTGATGATCTTCTGTAGAGGAAGATAAAATTTCTTTGAGTCACTCTCATATGCTTGCTGACTTTATTTGGATGGAGTAATGACCTTGAAAAACAAAACCCTAATGACCTAATGAGACTTTTAAGACCTGGTCTTCATGACTGAATTTGACTGAGACAAGACATGGTGAGATCAACATTTTCATAGGTTCTATTATGCTCAAGGAGACATGGGAGTAAGTCAGAAAATATGGTTCTCTGAAGGAGAGTGAAGTTTTATTGAGGAAATCTACCATCAATGAAATAATTTTTAGCATGACCTAATGGAATGATATAAAAATTTGAAATTGAGACACCTAAAATGAGAAATGATGCACTGAATTGATCACTGATGGCAGAATGGATATTCTGAATCTAACAAGCAGGGCACTATGGAGGCTTAAAAAGTCAATACTTCAAGAGAGAGTCAAAATAAGCCTTTTCCTGGAGTTGTAACATTGGCTTGGAGCTCAAAGGGGTGTTATTTTGCTAGGACTAGGCTTAGTGGGGTGCTACATAGAGGAAGAAGTTTGCAAACTAAGTTACAAGTCTGAATTTAAGGCAGTAACATTGGCCTAATGCTCAGTGAGGAATTTTAGTGCTCCATTACGGCTCAATGGAGTGACATGCTACCAAAATTTGCAAGAAAACTTAAGTTAAAATTTTTCCCCAAGTATCCTCTCACTAGGCTAAAGATTTGCAAGGTCTCATTGTATTGATAGATTAAGGTTTAGTGCTCCCATGTACTATTGGATTGACCAACCATTCTTAGTCAACCTTATAAGTTTTCTTCCAAGGTTTCCATGTCATCAGAATATTGATGTCAATAGAGGAAGGTCTAACAAAGCCTTTCAAGGTGACTTCTGAGCTATTTTGACTAGGTTGTCCCCTCAATTTACCCTATACATAAGGCACTAGGAGGAAATGAGGAGGTTTTCATACTCACTACAATACCTCCCATAGTGCACTCATGTGGTGGCTCATTATGGTTGTAGTTTTTGGTTTTTTCAACTAAGGTTTTATTTCAACCACCCATTTTTAATTCAACGCAAAGTGGTAGTGGGTAAAAGTCACTCAAGGGTTGGTTTTTTATTTGGAACTTTCAATGTGTTTTTAGGAGTATTCCAAGTTTGAAAATTATGGTTTTTAGGATTTTGGGGGACAACATAGATTTTTTATGGTTTTGTTTGTTGGAATGTGTCCCTTTGGAAGGTAATCATTTCTATGTTATATCGAGAAAAAAAATATTATTTTATGTAAAAGAGGCATATCCACATTCATCATGGAGTAAAATACCCTTGTAATAATCTATTATATAAAGAGGTGAAATTGCATCATCCCACATGTATTATTGGCATGCAATTCCTCAATATCTCTTGGTATATAATAGAGGTTGTTAGGGAATCCCATGAGACACATGAAAAATATATGATTGCACCAAGAGGCACTCTCCAACCTAGTATGGAAGAGATGTTGTAATGTATTTTTCTATTATGTTATGTTATCTAAACATTTTGACTTGGTCCAATCATATAAAAATAAAAATTAATTTAAAAATTAAAAAAAAAAGTTAATAAATAAAATAAAATTGATGTAAAAAGGTCAACGTATCTTTAGTATTTTTGGGTGCAAGTATTCACGGCCCATGGTTTTTCCAATGGAATTTTTCTATAATGTAGCCTATTACTCTTGTGTGACTATTATTCTAAGTCCTAAACATATCTTGCGTTTATATTTTTGAATGGTGTTTTCATTGACGCCAACATCAATCTTTAAACACTCTTAATATTTTTCAAGTTTTCATTGATTTGAAGCTCCAAATAACAAGAATACCTGGAAGAAAGGAAGGAAGCCCTAGAATCCCTACATTTGTTGAATATTTTGAGGGTGAAAATTAGTGTATTTTATCACAAGATCTCCTTCGTTTTATTCTCATTTCCCTGTCGATTCCAATGGTATATGGCATCCATCATGGTTCATCTTAGTTGTAGAGATATACTCAATCAAAGATTGAAGTCCTCATATGTGGTCAAGATACCCCAAAGAAGAAGTTGCATGCAGTTGGTTGAACAAAACAAAGGCTTTTTAATCCAAGAAAATTAAATTATATTAATGATGGACTTAATCATGGTCAAGGGAAATATGGTAATCAAATTTATTGACTAGTTGACCTCCAAGTAGAACTTAATTTTGGCTCCAAAAATTATTCAAAATTTGAATTTGAAAATTTTAAATTATTGCATGTCAGATTCTCTCCTATTGATTAGTCAACTCCATTACAAGTCCCTCCTCCATTACTATAAAAAGAGGCTAGACTTATTCACAAAGGCAAGAACTTGAACACAATTTTTTGTGGTTGACCTTTGCAGCCTAGTATAGTCACGAAGATATAGGAGAGAAAGATACGTTTGGAGATGGATTTGGGTATTTGAAATTTATTTTTTATCTATTGGATTTGCGCTGGGTTATGAAGTAGTTAGTGAGGCTATTTAGGCCTTCTAAGGCTAGTCCGGAAACAAGTCTGAAATAATTAATTAGTCAATTAATTAACTGAATAAATAAATTAAATATTTTAATCCATAAATATAATGAAACTAGCCGTTAAATATATATATATATATATATATATATATATATATATATATATATATATATATATATATATATATATATATATATATATATATATAATTAAATAAATTAAATAAATTTAAAGTCAAACTAGTCGTTATCCTAACAACTAGTTTACCCATCTCACTTCACGTCTTGATCTGATCTCTCACCTAGTCCTGATGATGAACCACATTGATTGGTTCAAAACACGTCGACAATGTTCCATTGCATGTGATTATTACCGAAAGAGATTTTAGAATTTATATGATGGATCACAGAAGCTTAGATTCTAAAAAAGTCTGAGGTTGCAGTATTAAAGGGTGGCATCTTTGTATCCATTCAGACTTCTGTGGTTGATTATCTAAGGGAAGTTCAACAAGAATATTTCTGGTTCTGAAACATGATTTAATTTTGTACCCTCTCTATGGTGATTTGTAACCATATCTAAGGCCTTTTATTGTGTACCATTGTAAGAAAATGTGGGTCTAGTTAAGCCTAGTCCAGGGTTCAAATTCATAGAATAGAGATTCCTTTCGGCCTTTTTCCTAGTATATATTATGCCCCTCTGATTCAAATATCTTGAACATTGAACTGGCCTCCTTGATCGAGGTGTTTTGTGGCATCTATATATTGTCTTAACCAGATATTTTTTTGAACCTCATCTCATCCTTCTGAAGGATAAATATATCATTGGATTGAAATAAAATTTCATATCAAATACCAATCAACCTCTGTGGAGATGAGTAATCTACCTCAACCTCACTGTGGCAAGGGTAATCTCTGAGAAAACTACATAGATTTGAGCCTCAACACTGTAAATATATGTGTCTTCTGTGACTCTTGCAATACGAGAGAATTATTAAATAACATGAGTATGATATGCATATGTAAAGTGCATGGCTATGAATATGAATTGAAGTCTAAGGCTCGTCCTTACAGTGGACCCAAAAAATATAGATCTAGTGTGATTATGCTTCAAGACATGTTATCCTACGAATAATGGATTATGAAATTTAATGTCAAATTCTCAATAAACATTTGTTAATAATTTGAATAGTTATATAATACCTTCCTTGTGCCATATTGAGCGCGTGAGGAATTTCCTTGAGGATTAATCCTGTGCACTTTTTATAATCAAATTGAACCAAGTGAGGAATCGCAGAGAAAAGGTTGAGTTGAGTTGGTTAGCATTGGTGAAGGGAAAGACATTTTAAATCCAAATTGTAAAAAAAATAAATGTGTAGCTACTATAGGAAAAGACTAAACAAAATGAGCTCGATATTATAAGAATGGAAAAGCTGCTAAAGGAAACACTCATTTAACCTGAAAAACTACCACAAGTATACTTGCAAAGGTTCACATGCATCTTCAAATATTTAATCACCATAGATCATATAAAGGACAAAGTGTAGATGGGTATGTGTGTCCCTATATTAGAGATCAAGTATTAAAGTGCTCTCTTTCCGAAGAATTTGTATGTTTCTATGTATATGTAGCAGTATGAGATTGCTACAACTGTGGAGAACAAGTGTTGATGACAACGTTTTTGTAGGGGAGAATGCTCTGGAATTAGTATACATGATCAATGTGTGACGATGAGCATTTTGTATGAGCCTCCTAATATAGTTTTTTGATACATTATAGGTGTAGTTGGGATAGAATTGATGATTGATGTCATGTATCTTGTGTCATTGCTAAAGACTTGTAAACCTGTGAACATGTCAAAGTATTTAAAGAGGTTGCTACTACGAGGATACTAGAGTTTATGATGCTAATAATGAAAATGTGCTAAGTGACTGACTATTAGTGAGATAATGTTTGGTATTTGTATACATATGGTTGGCCCGGTGATTGGGTATTTATGGTGTTGCTTAGGGTTTGTATTGTTGAAGTGAATTTGGTAACCATATTATTAGATGTGTGTCATTAGGGAATGCTTGATATCAATGTATGTTGCGCTAGGGTTTCTACCTGAAGATGATACTTTTTTATGTCCTAAGAATTTTTTTTATATGTATGTTGTTGACCATTGCCAATGAAAAAGATGTTGTGACCTAGGATTTGATATACATGATGATCAAATGTCTCATGATTATAAAATTTGTTGTAACTTGAGCAGAGCCATTGTGGTAGGGAACTTGATAGATTTATTATCCTTTGAGAAAAGGTAGCATTGTTATTAACTAGTGTGGGTTGTTAATGAATGTCAGGGTTGGATTATTTGATGACAGGTTGATGTAGCTTGAGTAGAGGTCAAATAAGTTTTATGAAACCAGGGTTTGATTCATAGAAGAGGATTTGATTAAGAAAATATTGGATTGCATTTTATTTTTGTATTAAAATTGAGCATAGGTGGATCCAATGTGAAAATTATGAAACACGGTCTTCTTGTTGAATAGGGTGACAATATGGTGCAAGGTAGGAGGGTGGAGTCCCCTTTAGGTCAGATCCTGAGAACACTTCACGTCAGTATGATTATGTTAGGGCATGTTGGAGCCTATGTAGAGAATTGGAGAGTCCTTCCAGTTGGAGCTAGTAAACCAGGGAGTTGGAGCCTATAAATCAGGGCATTGGATTATCCTTCCAGTTGGAACCAGTAAACTAGGGTGTTGGAGCATCCTTCTAGTTGGACATTGTAACTCAGGGCTTTGGAGAATCCTTCAAGTTATATCCTATAAATCAATGGGTTGGAGCCTCCTTAATTTTATGCTAAGAATATTAAAGTTTGGAGCTTACTATTTGATGTAAATTTTTGAATACCTATACTAATAATTGTTCAATGGTTTTTCTCTCGAAATGGTTTCCACATAAAAATATCTTGTGTATTGTCTTGATGTCGTGCATTGTTGAATGGTGTTATTTACTATCCATTTGATGAGATGTTGATTTATGGTTGATCTAATTCTAATGTGAATTTAATGCTCTGAATACTAAAAATTAACTAACTGGGGGGAAATATGTATTCTTTCCCCTCTCAGTATTTCCAACATGTACAAAGCCATTTTCCCTTTAGTGACTTAGGTCATAATGTAGAAGTAGATTCATTTAAACAAAAAATATATCAATGATTAGAAATATTATACGTGTTACATTTATTGTGTGTGGGTTGTGTCAAACAACCTCCATGGATTTATCGTTGGAAATATTGAGAGTGGGGGGGGGGGGGGTGAATCAATATTTCTTTTATAATTGTTATTTTATGCTAATTAAGTTCACTTATTAAAAAACACAATATGTAAAGCAAACCGAAAATTTATCTTATCAAAAATAATGAGGACTCCAATCCTCTTTTACAATAACAATTTGTACACTTACTCTTATAATCTCTTTAGGGATCCAACCCTTGATCAAGACTGCAATACTCACACCAGGATCCAACCTGATCTTCCACAAAGCTCCAACCTCTAGAGCTCCAACCCTATCTTCCATAAGGCTCCAAACTTGTCTTCACGAGGTTCCAACCTCCAGGTATCTAACCCTTTGCTTCAAATTTTCAAGATGTGAAAAAATGTTTCTTCAGGGCTTCCATTATATTCTTCAACAAGGCTTGATGATAGCTTCAAGATCACCTTCAACAGTGGTCCAATATCTGTTGAATCCTTTGTTAAAGTGAGAGGGTGGGGGGGGGGGGGGTGAATCAGTTTAATGAATTCATGGTCTTGAAAAACTTTCATTTACACTTATTTGCATCTTCATTTCATGATTAACTTAATGTACAGTGAAACCACAATCTTAATTAGTGAGCAACAGGTTTTAAGCAGATTAAATACAGAGTGTCAACACATAATCATCATGTACATAGACACCAGATATAAGTGGAAACCCATAAGGGAGAAAACCACATCTTATTATTATTGTGATGCAAAGGCAAACTCCAACTCCCTCTCACCACTGATTTTCTATAGGCTCCAACCTACAAGAGGCTCCTACCTCAATTCTGCAAGCTACAACTTGCAAGGAAGCTCCAACTCCCATCTATTTTCTGCAGGCTACAACCTACAGGAGGCTCTTACCTCAGCCAGCTACAACTGACATCTATCAAGCTACAACTTGATATGGAAGCACCAACTTCCTCACATTAAAATAAAATCATATGCTGATTTACCTGGATATCAGCTTTGTTATGTTCCTTCTTCACTGCTGTCCACCAGCCTTCAGATCTGCCTTATATCATCTCTGAATCTTCACAACTTCTCTATCTACTCCTTTTCTTTACCCTCTCTGCCTCATTTCTCCATTCTCTAACCTCTAAATGCATATCTATGTGATATCATTTATAGAGTTCACCACATGACTGTTTGTATGCCACAGGGAATTCAAAATGAACAGCCATGAATCTCTGAATTCCGCCTTCTCATTTCTTTGTCCAACTCATTCAGAGGAATATAACAATATGTATACATTTCAATATTACAGTGGGGTATCTCTTTGCCTACGGAGACTTGCCTTTGCATCACAAACAATATAAAATTAATCAAAACATTTACATTTACATTTGCAACAGATATATCACATTCAACCCTTTCATTTCTTGGCTCACTGTGTGTTTGTCTTTTCTGCTGTTGTAGTGTAACAATTCTGCATATTCTCTTGCTTTCTATGCATGTACCCCTGCTTTTTCCTCAAATCTGGTAGTTTGAATTAATGCTGAAGCTTTTCCATCAAAGATTAAAATCTATGTTATAACTCAATAATGCAATTTCATTTAATTGGAAATGCTCAAATTGGCAAACTAAGTTTTGGAAGCCCACCTTTAATACACTATGAAAAAGCAATCAACACAGTTTCAACCCAACAACTCTAATATGAAATTAGCTCTTCATCTTACGCGCTATGGTCAAAAATCCACTTTTGTGACTTCATATGCGAAGGTTACCTTTTAAAACTTATGGTTTGAAACCATATTAAAACCCATTGTATGCATATTCGAATTAACATTCGAATAGCCCAAGGCAATAAACTTCGTTCTCAGCTTATAATTCTTGAATGCATATGTTGCTCACAGCTTTATCATTACACATCCAACATAATATATATATATATATATATATATATATATAATGTCTTTAATCCAACGTTATGAAACCTTTGTAACAAGCATTTGACCATCACACTCACCATCAAATGTCGCTAACACTTATATTAATTGAAGTCTTCGGGCCCACAACATATATTAATATATGTATCAATATTTTACAAACCTGGACAGATATCCAACTCACTTAAACATTGGAATTAAACCAAAAGGCGACTTTATTTTAAAACCCAAGGCACCAACAAATACATTATATTGTCCACAGCTTATCAACTCACACATAATCAATGCTCCAATGTGCTCACCATCCATCAATACGCATTGCCATATTAACGCTCTAAACTTGGGTTTAAACCCAAATATCAACATAATTGATATGGCCCCAATTCAAATGTTAAGAAACATTTAATAAGCCCCAACATTAAATTCATTGGTCCCACATCATTTCTTACCTCATCAATATTCACTAGAGAAAGGCACGCTCACCATACTTGCATTAACATTCCATTTCATATTTGAATATCAATCACTATAATATAACCCCTTTCCTTTGGATTAAAAACTCGGAATATCATAAGGCTTCACATTATATGTTGAACCATGCAACCTATATCACCCAAGAATCCGCAACATATTTGGGTCCATAATTCATTAACCCACCATTTATTACCAATAAACATTGGCCCATAACATTTCCACGTTTCAGCATCAAATATCAACTTCGACTTTGATTTAACTGAAGTCAAAGAGATATATATATATATATATATATATATATATATATATATATATATATATATATATATATATATATATATATATATATATATATATATATATATATATATAAATATATATGAGCCTGCCCCACTGACCACAAATAAATTTGAACCTTACAGGCAATGTAAAATCTCGAACTTCAATTAACATTCTGGCCCACAGGGTTTCATACCTTCATTAAATATCAAATAGATCTGACAGTTAATAGCTTCTCGCGTTCCAACAAGACTTTGGGCACACATCCGATGGATATCACGCAACTAAAATGCGAACTCATTAATTCTTTGAAATCGCGCGATATAAATGGTTTTAAAATACCACCCCTACCTTACGTGTCACGCAGAGACCCATATCGCGTTTTTTTTTCTTGATACCACTTACCATTTATAAAGTATGCGAAAACCACTCCTTGATTCTAAAACCTCTTCTACTGTTCACAATTCATGGTTCCATTTATCTCATTTTCTCCAGGTTCTGTTCCTAAATTGCACTATTAACCAATGCATTTTCTTGTATATGCGGTCTTCTCGTTGCATCGAACTTTATAACACAGTCAGCTTGCATGCAATTAAATCCTCGTTCCATGTGATACAAATCAAAGCTCGGATAGGCCCATGGTTTCATCGAACATTCAAACCCTCTCAGCATATATTCTTTGCTCTCGACTTTAACTTCCTCAATTGCGTTAACAACTGTTCCTTCTCCAGTGTTTTTGCAGACTCTGTAGTTATATATGAACTTGCCTCTTTTGAATGGCTCGGTCTTTATACAGTTTCATGCATTTATCCTCTAGATTTATTCCATTTCTTTCGATTTAATCATTTTGGCAAACAAATATTTATCTCTATTTAATTAAATCTTCGTTGGTGTATCACTCCAGCTGTACGCATTATATGGGTTTTCAAACAACATTACCATATGCCAATTGCCAACCCTGTATTGAAAATTTGAATTCAATCCTTCTCCAGGATGATCGATCCTTTCAATGATCGATCCTCTTAGATATATGAGCAACTTTTGTATTGAATTTCGTTGCCAATCAACATATTAATTTCTCATACACTCTCTCACAGAAATGTGCATTCACTGTGAATTTCATAAACTCTCTATGAATGTATTATATGAAACAACCCAATTTCAAAACATTCCATTTGCATACTATATAGCTCAAAAATGGAAATTACTCAGAAAATCGAGTTCTTCTGTTAACATGCAAAATCTTACATGGAACAAACCCCTATTTGCACACATCTGAAACAATTCACTGCCTTTGCTGCCTCTGTTTCTTGTCTAATGCTGCTCCTTGCTTCTCTTTTGCTCTCTCTCTGCTGCCTCTACTCCTTGTCTGTCTCCTTTGGCTTATTACTAGTTCTTCTTTGTGATAGTTTAGGTGCAGCCCCTTTCTTCCTTTGCCATCAATGACAATATATTCAACAGTCTCCCCCTTTGGCATTGATGGTGATACTTTAATACTCTTCTTTTGCTTGCCTTTCCTCCCCCTTTGACATCAATGGCAAAGGGTTGCGCATTTTATAGTGTGGTTTCCAAATCTTGTCCATAATACTCTGATCTTGAGGACCTGTTCCATGCACTGCTCACTTGCTCTGTCTCTTTTGTGACAATATTTGTTGACTAATCTCCCCCTGGAATGATGCTTTCTTTTCTGATATCCCCCTGGAATGATGCTTTATTTTCATGTCAGAGAGTAACATCTGCAGACACTACCCATAGTTTGTCTCTTAGATATTCGTATGGTTTTTTAGCAAGAGGTTTTGTGAATATGTCTGTTGTTTGTTCCTTTGTTGGTACATATTCCAATTTCACTACTTTCTGTGCTACTTGTTCTCTGAGGAAATGGTACTTAATTGGGATGTGCTTTGTTTTTGAATGAAGTAAAGGATTTTTTGATATACTTATTGCACTTGTATTGTCACATTTGATAGAAATAGGTTCATCAATGCTTACCTTCATGTCTTGGAGAGTTTGTTTCATCCACATTACTTGTGTGCAACATGCTGCTGCTATGTATTCTGCTTCTGCTGTAGATAGTGAGATAGAAGTTTGCTTCTTGCTTAGCCATGCCACCAGACTTTTTCCCAAATAAAATGCACCTCCACTTGTGCTTTTCCTGTCATCCACACAGCTGGCCCAATCTGCATCTGTATATGCTGTCAAAGTGAAGCTTTTGCTTTTTGGATACCATAGCCCATAATGTGCAGTTCCTTGTAGATATATGAATATTCTCTTGATTTCTAGTAAGTGATTTTGTTTTGGTGCTGCTTGATATCTTGCCACAAGTCCTACTGCCAACATAATGTCTGGTCTAGAAGCTGTTAGGTATATCAGACTTCATATCATGGATCTAAATTTTTTTTGATCTACATCTGTTGATCCATCATTAGCACATAGTTTGCATCCAGTGATCATGGGAGTTGACACAGGTTTGCAGTCTTCCATTTGGAACCTTTTCAACATATCTCTTAAGTATTTTTCTTGTGAGATGAATGTTCCTGTGTTCTTTTGTTGATTTTGAAGTCCTAAATAGAAGGTGAGCTCTCCAATCATAGAAATCTCAAATTTTGATTTCATTCTTCAACAAATTCTTTTGTTAACTTCTCTTTGTTGCTACCAAACATGATGTCATCTACATATACTACTACAATTAGGAGTTCATTTTCAGTAGGCTTTATGTACAGATTTTTGTCTACTCCTCCTTTCTTAAAACCTTGTTTTTGTAAGTATTTGTCCAGCCTTGAATAGCATGCACGAGGAGCTTGTTTTAGCCCATATAAGGCTTTCTTTAGTCTGCACACATAGTCATGTTTATCTGTTAAGGAGAATCCTTTTGGTTGTTCCATGTAGACTTCTTCCTCTAAATCTCCATTCAGGAAGGTAGACTTTACATCCATTTGATATACCTTGAAATCATGATAACATGCAAAGGCCAAAAACATTCTGATTGCTTCCATTCTGGCTACAGGGGAAAAGGTTTCATCATATTCAAGACCTTCAATTTGTGAATATCCCTTGCATACAAGTCTGGCTTTATTTCTGATTACCTGCCCTTGTTCATTAATCTTATTCTTGAATATCCATTTTGTGCCAATGACATTTTCCCCAGTGGGTCTTGGAATTAATTCCCAGGTATTGTTCTTCTCAATTTGGTCTAGTTCTTCATTCATAGCATTTACCCAATATTTTTCTATTATGGCTTCTTCGAACTTCTTTGGCTCTATTTGAGATAGCATGGCTAGGTGTACTTCTTCTGTCTGTTCAGCAAGTTGTCTTCTTGTCTGGACTCCCACACTCTTGTCCCCAATGATTTGATCTTCTGGATGATTCTTTTGAGTGTGTCTTGAGGGACCTTTTGAGTTTAATTCAATATCTTCTGTTATCTTGCTCAATTCATCATTATCTTGATTCTCTTCTTCATGATCTTCTGGAGGATTTCTGCATCTTGTACTTATTGTTCTATTTGGTAGATCTTCATCAAATCTGACATCAATGCTTTCCACAATTTTGTGTAGTGTTTTGTTGTAGCACCTGCAACCCTTACTCTTGGATGCATATCCTAAAAATATTCCTTCATCAGCTCTTGCATCAAAATTTCCCAGGTTTTCATCATTATTTTTTATGAAACACTTGCTTCCAAAGACTCTAAAGTGCTTGATTGATGCTGGTTTACCATGCCATAGTTCGTAAGGAGTCTTGTCACAGTTTGGTCTTAAATGAGCTTTGTTAAGAATGTGAACAGCTGTGTGTACTGCTTCTGCCCAGAAGGTTTGGGGAATGTTACTTTCTTGCATCATTGCTCTGGAAATCTATTGTACTGTCTTGTTTTGTCTCTCTTCCACTCCATTCTGTTGAGGTGTACCTGCAATTGTAAATTGTTGTTTTATCCCATGCTCACTGCATAGGTCTGCAAAATCATAGTCTGTGAATTCACCTCCTCTGTCTGATCTGATGCACTTTAGCTTGCATCCTATTTGATTTTCTGCCAATGCCTTGAATATCTTGAATTTATCAAGTGCTTCAGATTTAAATTTGAGAAATGCTACCCATGTCATTCTGAAAAAATCATCTATTATCAGCATGAAATAAGATTCTCCACTTGGTGCTTTAGTTCTTGAAGGTCCACACAGGTCCATGTGTACAAGCTGAAGTGGCTACTTCTTGATAGTTCATCTTTGGTCTTAAAAGATGTGTGGGTTTGTTTTCCCAATTGGCAAGATTTACATATGGTATTTGAAGGATTCTTTATGACTGGCATATCTCTGACTACATTCTTCTTGCTCGGTCTTATGATGTGGTCAAAGTTTAGGTGTCTCAATATTCTATGCCATAACCATGATTCATCAAGTTTGCTTAGGTGGCATGCTTCATTCTCTTCTTTCACTGTATAGACATTACTTTCTATTCGAATACCTTTGATCAAGGTATTTCCTGTGGTGCTTGATCTTACTTCACAGTCTTGGGCTATAAAAATGATTTCACAACCTTTATCACACATTTGACTGACACTTAGCAGATTTGCTTTCAGCCCATCCACAAAAAGTACATCTTGGGCCTTTCCTCTTCCATTATCCAGACTGACAGAGCCTTTCCCTTTGATTTTCCCTACTTTATCATTGCCGAATGTTAAATTCCCATATTTCTTCTCATCAAAGGTTACAAACTTGCTTCGATCTCCAGTCATATGTTTTGAGCATCCACTGTCCAAATACCATTGGCTTTTCTGGTCTTGAGCTATTAGAGCCAGGTCACACTTATTCAACTTCTTTTTCCACTGTAGGCAGCTATTTGTTTGGCACCTTTTTTGAGAAGATGGACCACATTCTCTGAGAGGACATTGGGAAGACATATGTCCGATTTTATGGCATACACAACATTTGATCATATTTTTAGCAGAATTATGAGTATGAGTGAACTCTCCATAATTCATAAATCTCCTTGAGGTTTTGAACATCAATCTTTGTCCATATTTTCTACACTCCTTGGCTTTATGGCCGAATTCCTTACAGTAAAGACAATACCCATAAAAAAAATTAGCGTACATGATGAAGGGTTGTCTTCTCCATTTGTTTGCTTGAGGTAGTCTTTTCACTTTTTGCATCCTTAGCTGGTTGGAATCGATTCTCCTTTTATGATAGTATGCAGAAATATGTCCCAGTTTGTGGTAGGCATAACAAGTGACCATTTTCATAGGGGGGAAGAATCTCCTTTGATAGCTTCCAAATTTTATATATTCAGGAGTATATGAGCCCTTTTCAGCTAACTGTTTATTTAGTTCGTTCTTTGTCATTTGAGGTTCCTTCTTGTGTCTGTTTACTTCATTGCAGGCTTCTACTTCAGTAGGAACCTTCTGAGCTACTTCATTATCCTTAACAGCTTTTACAAAAATGATATTCCTGTTATCTTTTTCTTTGAATTTACTTGTTTCTCCTTCATAGCCTATCCCAGTTTATTAGTGGAGATCTTTGAGCATCTAGTATTTTATTCAACTTATCAGAGCTTGTCATTTGAGGAGTGTTTATTGCCAATTTCCTTTGGGTGTTTTCTAATTTATTCCTCAAGCATACTACTTCTTCTTCCAATTTCTCTTGCTTCTGAATTTTATCCTCAATTTTCTTTAGTAGAGTGTCTTCTACCTTCTTGGCTTCTTCAAGCTCTACTTTCAACTGAATGAGGTCTTCTGAATTTTGTTCTTCTCTTACATATTTGAGGAGAATGTATTTCTATTTTCTGCACTTTAGTTTAAGTCTGTCTATTTCCTCCAGGGCACTTCTTAGCTCCCCCTCAAGATCAACTTCACCTTCTTCCTCATCTTCTAGAAGGAATCCTTCAGGATCTTCCTTGGCCATCAATACAAATTCAGAGGTTCCCTCTTCATTGGAGGATTCATCTGAGCTTTCAAATGCACTGCTCTCTTGCTGAGCATAAAACGATTTTCTATTGAATCTCTTCCCTTTCTGCCAGTTCTTTGATATGGTTTTCTCTGTCTCTTGAGTCTGATTCTTTGTCTTCTTATGAGGACACTTAGATGCGTAGTGTCCAATTCTTCCACAGTTAAAGCATTTAAATGGAAGTTTACCTTTATACTTTCCTGAGACTCTATCTAATCTTCTGACAAATTTGGCCTCTTCTTCATCAGAGTAAGAGCATGTATCTTCTTTTTCTTCTTTGTTCTTCTCTGTCTTAAAGGCTGCCTCCCTCACATTTGACTTCCTCTGTGGCAGTCACATCTCATAGGCTGTTAAGTTTCCAAGTAATTGGTTCATGGTCAAAGTTTCCCAATCAGTTGTTTCTTCTATGGCAGAAACCTTGGGGTTAAAGCTGGATGGTAAAGATCTTAGAATCTTTTGAACAATTACACATTATTTTATGGTTTCTCCTATAGCTTTCATGTTATTCACAATTTCTGCAACCCTTAAGAAGAAGCTGGCAATGTCTTCATCATCATTCATTTTTATATTTTCAAACTGAGCTCTATAGACTTGTAGTTTGGCTATCTTAACCTTTTTGTCTCCCTCATGGATGCTTTCTAATGTATCGCATATTTCTTTGGCAGTCTTGTTATGCATTAATTTGATAAATTATGCCTCACACAGTCCACTTAAGAGAGCATTCATGGCTTCTGCATTAGCTACAAAATCTATTTTAGTATCTTTCTCTGAGTCAGACTCCTTTGGGGCATATCCCAATTCCACAGCTGCCCAAACTTCTATTCCTAGAGACATTATGTACGTCCTCTTTCTTATTTTCCAGAAGGCATAATTTGTACCGGTGAACAAAGGGGATTTATTTGTTGAGCATCCTTCTAGACTAGCCATCCTGGGGACCTAGGATCTCCTTCCAGTTGTTAAACTGATACAGAAGGAACCTGCTTTGATACAAATTGTTGAATCCTTTGTTAAACTGAGAGGGGGGGGGGTGAATCAATTTAATGAATTCATGGTCTTGAAAAACTTTCATTTACACTTATTTACATCTTCGTTTCATGATTAACTTAATGTACAGTGAAACCGCAATCTTAATTAGTGAGCAGGAGGTATTAAGCAGATTAAATACAAAGTGTCAACACATAATCATCATGTACATAGACACCAGATATAAGTGGAAACCCATAAGGGAGAAAACCACATCTTATTATTGTTGTGATGCAAAGGAAAGCTCCAAATCCCTCTCACCACTGATTTTCTGTAGGCTCCAACTTACAGGAGGCTCCTACCTCAATTTTGCAAGCTACAAATTGCAAGGAAGCTCCAACTCCCATCTATTTTTTGCAAGCTACAACCTACAAGAGGCTCCTACCTCAACCAGCTACAACTGAAATCTATCAAACTACAACTTGATATGGAAGCACCAACTTCCTCACATTACAATAAAATCATATGCTGATTTAACTGGATATTAGCTCTGTTATGTTCCTTCTTCACTGCTGTCCACCAGCCTTCATATCTGCCTTATATCATCTCTGAATCTTCACAACTTCTCTAGCTACTCCTTCTTTTCTTTACCCTCTCTGCGTCATTTCTCCATTCTCTAACCTCTAAATGCATATCTATGTGATATCATTTATAGAGTTCACCACATGACTGTTTGTATTCCACAGGGAATTCAAAATGAACAGCCATGACTCTTTGACTTATGCCTTCTCATTTCTTTTTCCAGCTCATTCATAGGAATATAACAATATGTATACATTTCAATATTACAGTGGGGTATTTATTTGCCTACGGAGACTTGCCTTTGCATCACAAAAAATATAAAATTAATCAAAACATTTACATTTACATTTGCAACAGATATATCTCATTCAACCCTTTCAGTTCTTGGCTCACTGTGTGTTTGTCTTTTCTGCTGTTGTAGTGTAACAGTTCTACATATTCTCCTGCTTTCTATGCATGTACCCCGACTTTTTCCTCAAATCTGGTAGTTTGAATTAATGCTGAAGCTTTTCCATCAAAGATTAAAATCTCTGTTATAACTCAATAATGCAATTTCATTTAATTGGAAATGCTCAAATTGGAAAACTAAGTTTCGGAAGCCCTCCTTTAATACACTATGAAAAAGAAATCAACATAGTTTCAACCCAGCAACTCTAATACGGAATTCGCTCTTCATCTTACGCGCTATGGTAAAAAGTCCACCTTTGTGACTTCATATGCGAAGGTTACCTTTTAAAACTTATGGTTTGAAACCATATTAAAACCCATTGTATGCATATTCGAATTAACATTCGAATAGCCCAAGGCAATAAACTTCGTTCTCATCTTATAATTCTTGAATGCATATGTTGCTCACAACTTTATCATTACACATCCAACATAATATTTAATATATATATAATGTCTTTAATCCAATGTTATGAAACCTTTGTAACAAGCATTTGACCATCGCACTCACCATTGAATGTTGCCAGCACTTATATTAAATGAAGTCTTCGGGCCCACAACATATATTAATATATGTATCAATATTTTACAAACCTGGACAGATATCCAACTCACTTAAACATTGGAATTAAACCAAAAGGCGACTTTAGTTTAAAACCCAAGGCACCAACAAATACATTATATTGTCCACAGCTTATCAACTCACACATAATCAACATTCCAATGTGCTCACCATCCATCAATACGCATTGCCATATTAACGCTCTAAACTTGTGTTTAAACCCAAATATCAACATAATTGATATGGCCCCAATTCAAATGTTAAGAAACATTTAATAAGCCCCAGCATTAAATTCATTGGTCCCACATTATTTCTTACCTCATCAATATTCACTAGAGAAAGGCATGCTCACCATACCTGCATTAACATTCCATTTCATATTCGAATATCAATAGCCATAATATAACCCCTTTCCTTTGGATTAAAAACTTGGCATAACATAAAGCTTCACATTATATGTTGAACCATGCAACCTATATCACCCAAGAATCTGCAACATATTTGGGTCCATAATTCATTAACCCACCATTTATTACGAATAAACATTGGCCCATAACATTTCCATGTTTCAACATCAAATATCAACTTCAACTTTGATTTAACCGAAGTCAAAGATTTATATATATATATATATAAATATATTAGAGCTCTTGGCCCCACCTATTGACCATATAATTGAACCTTACAGGCAATGTAAAATCCCGAACTTCAATTAACACTCGGGCCCACAGGGTTTCATACCTTCATTAACTATCAAATAGATCTGACGGTCAATAGCTTCTCGTGTTCCAACAAGACTTTGGGCGCACATTTGACGGATATCGCGCAACTAAAATGTGAACTCATTAATTCTTTGTAATTGCGCGATATAAATGGTTTTAAAATACCACCCCTACCTTACGTGTCACGCAGAGACCCATATCGCGTTTTTTTTCTTGATACCACTTACCATTTATAAATTACGCGAAAACCACTCCTTGATTCTAAAACCGCTTCTACTGTTCACAAGTCATGGTTCCATTTATCTCATTTGCTCTAGGTTCCATTCCTAAACTGCACTATTAACCAATGCATTTTCTTGTATATGCGGTCTTCTCGTTGCATCAAAATTTATAACACAATCAACTTGCATCTTCCGCTGGCATACTTGCATGCAATTAAATCCTCGTTCTGTGTGATACAAATCAAAGCTCAGACAGGCCCAGGGTTTCATCGAACATTCAAACCCTCTCAGCATACATTCTTTGCTCTCGACTTTAACTTCCTCAATTGCGTTAACAGCTGTTCCTTCTCCAGTGTTTGTGCAGACTCTGTAGTTACATATGAACTTGATTCTTTCGAATGGCTCAGTCTTTATACAATTTCATGCATTTATCCTCTAGATTTATTCCATTTCTTTCGATTTCATCATTTTGGCAAACAAAGATTTGTCTCTATTTAATTAAATCTTCGCTGGTGTATCACTCCAGCTCTACGCATTATATGGGTTTTCAAACAACATTACCATATGCAAATTTCTAACCCTATATTGAAAATTTGAATTCAATCCTTCTCCAAGATGATCGATCCTTTTAGTGATCGATCCTCTTAGATATATGAGCAACTTTTGTATTGAATTTCGCTGCCAATCAACATATTAATTTCTCATACACTCTCTCACAGAAATGTGCATTCACTGTGAATTTCATAAACTCTCTATGAATGTCTTATATGAAACAACCCAATTTCAAAACATTCCATTTGCATACTATATAGCTCAAAAATGGAAATTACTTAGAAAATTGAGTTCTTCTGTTAACATGCAAAATCTTACATGGAACAAACCCCTGTTTGCACAGATCTGAAACAATTCACTGCCTTTGCTGCCTCTGTTTCTTGTCTAATGCTGCTCCTTGCTTCTCTTTTGCTCTCTCTTTGCTGCCTTTGCTCCTTGTCTAACTCCTTTGGCTTATTGCTAGTTCTTCTTTGTGATATCTGCAACAAAATTGATATCCAACAAGTCTAAGTCTGAAATTCAAAATTTTCCAAAAGATATTTGGTCTGAGGTATGTAATCAGTGGTATGCACTAGGTTTTTAATTAGGAAAAGTATTGTACTAGCCCGAGTTCTGCAACAGGATTGTAACTAGGTCGAGTTCTACAGTGGTCAGGGTTATGCAATAGGCCTATAACTGGGTCAAGTTCTGCACTAGCCCGAGTTCTTCAACGGGTCTATAACTAGGTCGATTTTTGTACCTTTGGAAGAGGTCAAGATCTTGAGGTAATAAACCTAGTTCTATAGCCTTGGAAAAATCCAAGGTTTGAAGTAATAATATGATCAATTTTGTAATGAGAAAAATGAATAGCCCTTTTCCAAATAGAAAATAAATCAACCCACAGAGAATTATCTTCAACTACTCAATTTTGTCCTATTTTTATCCTCTCCTTCATATCTGAATTTTGTGTCCCTTTTCTTGATTGAATTGGTGATGAAATGATGCTCCTCCTTGTTTAATATATAATGGTTTATCATAATGTAAAGGGGCGTGAATTTTGGAAGGGTATGTTGAGCTTACTCAAGTTAGCTAATGACCTTTTCCCTTTTTAACATACATAGGTTTCAAAAATTAATATCTCCACAATGACAAGGAATTAGAGGGAAAGTAGGTACTCATTAGAAAGGTCTTGAAGCCCTCTATCAATTTTTGTAAGAGGAATATCAATATTTTGTCTCTAATCTCACAATTAAAATTTTCTTGTATGATATCCCTTAGAATTTTGTGACATCCCTTAGGCATTTATGGTATGCTTATCTAGAATAGGAATTTAGGATTTGGATATTATTATAAAGGATAAGGTATCATCATCATGGACCTAGGGCTTCCATATTTTTCCATTGTCTTTATAGGGAAACATTCATGCTAGGGATTTCAAGATAAGGACTCCATCATATATGTTCTCCATTCATTAAGGTTGGGCATTTTTATCCATTAGGATTTCATGCACTTATCATATTCATTTAGAGCTTCATTCATGCATGCATTTCTTATATCATCTTAGGGACTCATTAATGCATATTATGGATTGTTTCACCAAGAGATTTTCCATGCACCTAGGGTTTTCATCTTCAAGAAACAATGTTAAGGTTCCATTAATGTGTTTGGAACCTAAGGTTATCATCTTCAACAATGCAAGGGTTTTCACCTAATGTTTTATTCTTCGCAACCAAGTCTTGTCATCATATTGAAATTGTTAGCACTGGTATTTGCATCCCACCCACCCCACTTTATTTTGCTATGTTTTCACGTCATCTCTATCATTATCATTGACCTTGCCTCGTTTTTTTTTTTTTTTTTAATACTATTTTCACCTTTTTCCCCAATACCCAAACATTTAATCTCATTTGCTAAATTATCCAATTTATTACTAACACCAAAAATTAATTTACTATATAGCCTAAAATATATTTAAAAACCCATAGTTTAGCGCTTTGAATTTGTTAGTATGAATCTTTCATCAGAAAAGACCACTTTAGCTACGCATAACAAATAGCCCTAACATCAATTATGGCTGCAAAATATCTTTAAATCTGTAATTAGGTGATCCAAATATTGCTGCACAAATCCAGATCTAAGCATAAAAGACATTAAGCAGATAAAGTAAAATGTGGCTCCATGCATCCAATAGACAAGACAAGAACAATGTATTTGAAAGAATTTTTATATTATATTAAAAAGGGGCACCTGAGAGGAAAACAAGAAAGGTGTTTTCCAGTTCTCCTCAATGGGATGGGTTCTTGAAAGTCCTCAGTGTTTCAGATCAAAAATTTCTCTCTCTTGTTAATGTAGACAACCTAGACAAACATAGAACTCAATGGGAGTTCACAAGGTGGAAAATGGAGAATGTGACCTAGAATAGATCTAGAGTGATCTAATGCAATGGAGGTGACTAATGAATGGGGAAAAACCTCCTATTTATAACAAAATATTAGGGTTATCTAGAACTTGGTGCATGAATAAAATATTATTAATCAAATTCTAGAACCACCCTTTAGGAATATTTTATTATATTTGTTGGAGGAAAAAGGTCTTTTGACTTGGGTCAATTCCTTTATTTATAAACAATAAATAAATAAATGATTTATTTATTATTTTAGGGAGATGGTGGGAATATAATTAAATAAATAATGATTTATTTAATTAATTAAAAATGATTTAGTCAAATTTAACTAGAATATTATTTAAATAACTTATTCTTAGGAAATAATTAAATAAATAATGATTTATTTAATTAATTTCCTTGTTTTGGGTTAAATATGACCAGGAAATATAGACAAATGTTATTTCACATGGTGAAAGCAATTTTACTTAGGGTAAAATTGGTCTTACATGGTGTACTTAGGTTCATCTAATGATAATAGGTTAGATGACCAAAAAATGGTGTAATAGAATGCCATTTAACCCCCAAAACCCACATATATAAGCTTTCGGGGCTTATTACTTTATAAACCCATTTATTATAAAATTTCAGACGTTATGTTATAAGATATACCACCCATCTAACAACCTTGTTATGTAAACTTACCATTATATATATTACATATCATATATATAACAAAAGACCGCTTAAACCATTGGTAGGATCCCTTACCTTTATCACATATCATCCATCGCAAATCATAACAATTAACTGCGATGTTCTTAACACTAAACTTATAAATCGCCGATGCGATATGAAGTGGGACCCATTCCCCGCCACGCTTCCCTTCCATTTCATTTTCCATTGAAATATGAGTTACCTTACCTTTTTTCCACCTTTTCGCTTTATCCTTCCATATTTACCATTTCATCGCTTTTCATTCCTCGATCGCGATTAAAGTGGGGTTGTCATCGCATTTCGCAGTTTTTATGTGTTTTGCATTGGAGCTAAACTTTAAATAATGTGATCGCCGATTTGTGAAATCACATCGCATTTGTTTTACCTTTGTGAGCACCCGCATATATTTGTTTCAACTTGTGATGCGGTCCCCCCCCCCCCCTACTTTACAACCATTGTAATACATTCATATATCATATAAAATTCATAACACTTACCACTTAAAACCTTTCATTGATTCATAACACTCCACTGATTTCTAGTGGGTCCCTCTTCCCTGCGCTTCAAAAATTTTAAGAGTTAACACCGTAGCTTATAACTAAAAGCTAAAATTTGTGATGTGCGCCTACGATTCGGTCCCACTTCTTCCCTACCATGTCATTCACTTCCTCCCCCATGCATCGCACTTCATATTTTTTAAAGTTTACATCCTTCGCGCTTATAACTAAAAGTTAAGAATTGCGATATGCGCTGCGGTTTGGTCCCACCGACCCTCCACGTCACCTCCCCTTCGAATCGCATCGCCAATTGTATTCTTTATAACTTAAATTGTAAAGATTGCGAAGTGCGCTGATGCGATGCGACTTCAGAATTGAAATTTAAAAGGTTTCAAGTTCGGTATTTTTGTTTTTCACGTTGTTTTGTTATAAAAGGGTTTTATCATAGCAAAAGGATTTTAGGTAACAAAAAGACAGAAAGGTCGAGTTGGGCAGCAAAAAGCGTTCAACACTCCATTCATGCAACAATTTTTCCAGCACATCTCTCAGCTCATTTGCCAGCATATAAGAAAATTGTGGTCCACGTCCTAAACTGACCCACTACATCAACACATTAGCAACAACGCAACACAGGAAAAAAGGGTCGATTCAGCTCAACGGTCAGCATAATAAAACATATTATTAACATTTATCCCTGTTCTCAAGGTGTAGATCCGCAAAGGGGGTTTTTGCAAATTATTCCAAATCATGAATTCGAAGACTTGGGCAAGCAGTTCAATTTATTTTAAACAAAAAATAGTTTTATGTTCCTAGTGGTTTGGAAAAAAGCTTTGTTGTTTGAAATAATTATGGATCTGAGATTTTCCTCAGATTTTGTAAATTGGTCTATAAATTACATAAATTCAATGTAATAGTGGTGGGAAGTTGGAATCAATTTCATTTTGCTACTTGATCAAGGGAAATTGTACTCAGTTTTGGCCAAGCTAATAAAGAGGAGTTGCAGCTACATTTGTGGGATACCTGTGGTATTTAATGTCTTTCATAGTTTCTTCTTCAGTCACATATGTTTGAATGTATTGTTCATGTCACTTTCATGTCTATGTTATGATCTCTTACAAGTTTGAAATTAAGAATACATGCTTGCACATGCTCTGTTTTGGGTAACTTATCATATTTTGTTCATTATCTTATGTCTGAGAGAAATACATCTCTTTTGCTTCCCTCAACCTCCTTACATTTTCTAAACCATCCCATAACCATTATCTTCAAGTGATTGACATCATACCTACCTTGCCCCATTCATCCCTGCAACCCTAAATCTATTGCCCTGACATAGCTTTCCTTGACCTAATTCCTTTATCCACTGATTTCCCCAACCAAACCAAATAAAAAAAACCCAACACATCATACCTAGCCTAAAACCCTAATTGCTCCAGCCCTCCTGGCTGTGACCCTTTTGGAGAGAGCCCTCTCCGGCTTGATAGGGCTAACTATCAAGTCAAAAAGTTGGTTTTTGGTTACCTCTGTTGGGATTCCTTCGTCAGCCTTGAGAATTTGATGGAGTGATAACATATTGGCATCGTTTCTGGGGAACAAAGAGACAAAATTTTCCTTGGGTATACCACAAAGATCCGATCTGATTGTTGATGGTGAACAAAAATCATGCACAAGAAGGTTGTACATCATTCACCTGGTGACTCCATTGACTGAAAGATCCAGAAAATCATCATTTCATGGTGAATCCACTCTTCAAGAACCACTAGTCTAAATATATTCTTGGTGAACTAACTGTTTTCAAAATGGATTTGATTGCTCGAAGGTATTATCCTATGAATCGAGCTCATATTCCTAGTTTTCCGAACCGTAATCCTCGTATAGATTGGAAATTAGGACTGTCAAAGTTTAAGGGTCAAGACGGTGAAGATGCTAGTTTGCATTTGGTCAAATTTCATTTTCATATTCATAGACTAAAGATTGAGTTTTCTAAATATTGTCTGATGAAGATTTTTATGGCTACCTTGGAGGAAAAAGCGAGATCATGGTATGAGAGTCTACCATCTGCTAGTTTATATTATCGAAAGGACTTTCATTCAGTTTTATTTCAAAATTATCAAAGCTCTAATTATCCATGTCAATGATTGATAGTTTTTTTGATATCTATGATAATTTGATTGAGCTACTTGAAAATTTGTATGGGAAATAATAGTGTCTAGATGATGAGCTCATAGAATCCCTTAATGATTTTTCCTCCCAACAAGAAATAGCAGTTTCCTCCTTAGATGAAGAGATCCTTGAGCCTTTGCATGATAACCCTTTTCATCACCAACAAGAATCAGTAGCTCCCTCCTTAGATGAGACAGACTGGGACCAAGAAAGAGAAGTGCCAATTCCCAATCCTAAAAATGAAAATCACCAAATCAATGTAAATTGATTTAAAACTCATTTTTCTCCTTTGTCTGAAGATGAGATAAATCAACTCCTGAATAGTCATATTACAACCCAAGAAAATGTAGACTTTCAGCTCTTACAGTGTTCACATAGTCAAGAATGTGTGATTGAAGCATATTCCATTATTGAAAATGAAAGTCTAAGTTTGAACATGATAGTCATGAGACTGATGAAGCTGTACCAGAAGTTGTTGTGAGTAAACCGATTTGTGCTGATGATTTCCTGCAAAGAGATCAACTAACAGAGATCGATGTCTTTCATAAAGAGGATAGGGTTGTCAAGTTTAAAAATATTGAAGAATGTTTTCTTTTCAAAAATGATTTAGAATATGAATTTGAGGAGTATGAGCCTAAGAGAGACAAAATGCCAGAGATTGAGTCAGAATTTCTCATGCTTAAACAATTTTCAGCTAACACTCAGATAACAGAAGGTTATACTTCACTATGCATTCCTATCGATCAACAACCAAGTGTTCTTTTAGATCAGAATGAAGGGAGTACTTGTATCTTTGTTGCTGGATCTCAAGACACGGTAATGCTTCAGGATTTTCAAGATCCCTTCAGCAGTATTTTACAAGCATTGGAGAAAATGAATGTTGTTTTTTTTGTCAGCATAAGCCTTTGTTTCAGTTTTTATTGTGAGTTGCCTACATGTACATCATTCTTCTTGCTCAAGGAAAGTGAGAGAAAAACTTCAGTAAGTAGCCATCTCCTGGATTGGCTACACTGGAAGGATCATTTCACCTAATCAAAAATTGTGCAACAGATTAGAGTAGGTTGTTATAATTTCAGTTTGATTTTATTTTAATTTCAGCAAGTGTTGACAGAATTAATGAAGGTTTGAAGCCCGGGGTGATGTACCTAAGGCTTTGATGATCGGTTAGTGTGTGTTGAAGTTTGCAGTGTGTTTTTAGTTTCAGTTTATAGATTGGACTCCATTGCCCAAAGGATAAGGCACTGATATACAAATTCAAAGATCTGTAGTTCTAGACACCTCCTTCAGAGCTATCTTCCATAGTTGGAGCCGATGTTAGCACTGGTATTTGCATCCCACCCACCCCACCTTATTTTGCTATGTTTTCACCTCATCTCCGTCATTATCATTGACCTCTCTTCGTTTTTTTTTTTATACTATTTTCACCTTTTTCCCCAATATCCAAACATTTAATCTCATTTGCTAAATTATCCAAGTTATTAATAAAACCCAAACTTCATTTACTATATGGCCTAAAATATATTTAAAAAACCATAGTTTAGCGCTTTGAATTCCATTTAAAATCCCATTTAACCCCCAAAACCCACATATATAACCTTTCGGGGCTTATTACTTTATAAACCCATTTATTATAAAGTTTCAGACTTTAAGTTATAAGCTTTGCCACCCATCTAATAGCCTTGTTATATAAACTTACCGTTATATATATTACATATCATGTATATAACAAAAGGTTGCTTAAACTATTGGTAGGACCCCTTACCTTAATCGCATATCGGCCATCGCAAAAAATAATAATTAATTGCGATGTTCTTAAAACTAATCTTATAAATTGCCGATGCGATATGAAGTGGGACCCATTGCCTGCCACACTTCCCTTCCATTTCATTTTCCATTGAAACATGCGTTACCTTACCTTTTTTCTGCCTTTCCGCTTTACCCTTCCATATTTACCATTTCATCGCTTTTCATTCCCCGACTGCGATTAAGGTGGGGTCCTCATCGCATTTCGCAGTTTTTACGTGTTTTGCATTGGAGCTAAAATTTAAATAATATGATCGCAAATTTGCGATATCGCATTGCATTTTTTTTACCTTTCTGAGCACCTGCTACTTTTTATTTTAACTTGTGATGTGGTAATTTGGCCCCACCTCCACAGCTCCGCGCCCCCTCTTTACAACTGTTGTAATAAATTCATATATCATATAAACTTCATAACACTTACCGCTTAAAACCTTTTGCCGATTCATAACACTCTGCCAATTTCCAGTGGGTCCCTCTTCCACGCACTTCGCATATTTTAAGAGTTAACCCCACAGCTTATAACTAAAAGCTAAAAAATGCAATGTGCACCTGCGATACGGTCCCACTTCTTCCCTGCCACGTCATTCACCTCCTCCCCTGCACATTGCACTTCATAGTTTTTAAAGTTTACATCCTCTGCACTTATAACTAAAAGTTAAGAATTGCAATATGCGTTGCGGTCTGGTCCCACCGACCCTCCACATCACGTACCCTCCACATCACGTCCCCTTCCCATCGCATCGTCTATTGTATTCTTTATAACTTAAATTGTAAAGATTGCGAAGTGCGCAGATGCGATGTGACTTCAGAATTGAAATTTAAAAGGTTTCAAGTCCGCTATTTTGGTTTTTCACGTTGTTTTGTTTATAAAAAGGTTTTATCACATCAAAAGGATTTTAGGTAACAAAAAGAAAGAAAGGTTAAGTCGGGCAGAAAAAAGCATTCAACACTCCATTCACGCAATAGATCTACCAGCACAGCTCTCAGCTCATCTGCCAGCATATCAGAAAATTGTGTTCCACGTCCTAAATTGACCCACTACGTCAGCACATTAGCGACAACGCAACACAGGAGAAAAGGGTCGATCCAACTCAACAATTAGCATAATAAAACATATTATTAACATTTATCCCTGTTCTCAAGGTGCAGATCTGCAAGGGAGGTTTCTCCAAATTCTTCCAAATCATGAATTCGAAGACTTGGGCAAGCAGTTCAATTTATTTTAAACAAATAAATAGTTTTATGTTCCTAGAGGTTAGGAAATAAGCTTTGTTGTTTGAAATAATTCTGAATATGAGATTTTCCTCAGATTTTGTAAATTGGTCTATAAATTGCATAAATTAAATGTAATAGCGGTGGGAAGTTGGAATCAGTTTCATTTTTCTACTTGAAAAAGGGAACTTGTACTCAGTTTTGGCCAAGCTAATAGAGAGGAGTTGCAACTACATTTATGGGATACCTGTGGTATTTAATGTCTTTCATAGTTTCTTCTTCAGTCACATATGTTTGAATGTATTGTTCATGTCATTTTCATGTCTATGTTATGATCTTTTACAAGTTTGAAATTCAGAATACATGCTTTCACATGCTCTGTTTTGGGTAACTGATCATATTTTGTTCATTATCTTCTGTCTGAGAGAAATACATCTCTTATGCTTCCCTCAACCTCCTTACATTTTCTAAACCATTCCATAACCATTATCTTCAAGTGATTGACATCATACCTACCTTACCCCATTCATCACTGCAACGCTAAATCTATTGCCCTGACCTAGCTTTCCTTGACCTAATTCCTTTATCCACTGATTTCCCCAACCAAACCAAATAAAAACAACCCCTGCACATCATACCTAGCCTAAAACCATAATTTATCCAGCCCTCCTGGCTGTGACCCTTTGGGAGAGAGCCTTATCCAACTTGATAGGGCTAGCTATCAAGTCAAAAAATTGGTTTTTGGTTACCTCTGTTGGGATTCCTTCCTCAACCTTGGGAATCTGGTGGAGTCATAATAGACATCAATGAAAAATTTGCCAACAATATCCCCCTTTGTCATTGATGGAAATATTCTCCCCCTTTTAGTATTCTTCCCCGTTTGACATCAATGGAAAATGGGGTTTTTTTTCTGACATTTTTTTTCCTTCAAGTGCTCCCATGTCATCATGTTTCTCCCCTTATTATTATACTTCTCCTTGATGTATTAACACATTGTCGTCCCCCGGATACGGGTGTTCTCTAGAGATCCATCCAACAACCATCTGGCTGAGCCGTCGCCCTGCAGAAGTCCTCGTCATGAGGAGGCACATGGCCATGGCATGGTTATTAATAACTACGACGTGGGTGTTATTTACTCTGCCAACCTTGAACCGTTTGTCGCATCCTCTCTGCACTAGGTGAGAATTAACTCCATCCTCTGCGCATTCATCCTCCTTCTGCGAATTATCTCCACCCGCAACCATATATGGACAATGGCGCTATCCCTCATACATTCTCCTTTGGCATTTCTATTATGCTCAGTGTTGGAATTGTCTCCTCCCGTGCCAATTCCACTCTAGCCGATGCTCGGCATCATTCCTCAGCCCATCAGTGCCGAACTTTCCTCTGTCATGCAGCCTGTCCTCCTCCTCCTCTGCTTCCTTCGCAATCCTGTAGCTTTGCTTCCGCCATGCCACGACGCCACTGCATGCGATGCCACAGAGGTGGAGGTCATGGATCCCCTTCCCATCCACCCATTCACGCCATGGCTAGAAGAACCGTGGACTTGTCGTTGAATCTGGTTGCGCTGGAGGTTCGGGATTCTCACAGCCTCTCTGCTAATTTATCCATGCACCTTTATGAAGCCTCTGTCAAGCCCTCTGGTTCATGCTCCAGGTAATGAATGCACAAGTCCACCATTTCTTCTTCCTCCCTCAATACTTCACACAAAATGGTGGCTCTTCCAATTAAGCTGGTTGAGGATGCCTCCAATAGTGATTGCAGTTGCAACTCTGATGATGACGACAAGGATTCTGAGATAGGTGCCCGCTCGACCTCCTCTCCATCCTTGGATGCCCAAATGTCCAATCTTGCTGAATACATCTCCGAGTACATGTGCCTCATTGAGCAAGAGCCACCTCAACAGCCGTTGTAGGATGATAAGAAGCAGGAAGATTAAACTCACGGTTCCCAATTTTCACTATTCTCTTTTATGGTCTAGTTATGGTCTAGTTCTCTTGATGTTTTATTTTTCACACTAAATAACAATGTTTAAAGTTGGTTTCCCTATAAAGGCAACACTTTTTCTTATGCACAGACATGTTTCTTGGGCTGGTTTCCCCTCCTGAGGCAACCCCTATTTTGAATTTTTGAACTTTCTATTTCCTGCCGGAATTGGCTACGCAACAATTCCGGTGGATGACGAATGTATCTTTGTGCTTTGTATTTTCTAATAGAAGTAGCCATATTTATAAAAACAAAAAAAACACACACACACATTGTCATCATGTTTCTTTAATCTCCATATTTTTTCCTTTTCCTCATCTGGAATATTTCTGCATGATAAGTATGCTACTCCCCTTGTCATCATGCTAATCTTCTTTTTATGGAGTTTATTCCACTATCATAGTGTTTGATTTGTTCTCCCCCTAATAATATGCATGATATTCTTAATAGGTATAACCTTGATGGAACTTAGTCGTTGCATATGATGCCCTAATATGATCAACAATAAGTATTGATGCCTTGAGAATTCAAGGCGAATTCAACATGTTCTTCTTCTGGTTCAACATACTTCCGTCTCAAAATTTTTGTGACTCTTTCCTTACTTGGTTGAAAACTCTTTATACTGTTTAGTAGCCCACTTCAATTTGAAATATTGAGCTATAAATCCAACATTATGGAGTTTGAAGCATGCAATTTTTTACATGAATGATGGAGCATACTTTATGTTGGTAAGCACATTGGAGTATCTCCTTGCACCTTTACTTCTAGGGAACTGATTGGATTCCTCATAGATGTCTTTGTTATATTCCCTGCAATCCCTTATCATATGCCCAAAATTTGTACAATAATAAGAATAACCTAAGAATATAGTTTTATACCTCGAATATGAGGACTGTGTTGGTGCACTTCTAAAGTTATTTTGCCTTGAGATTCCTTGATGATATTTATTTATACTTGTAGCATCAACATAACTTCTTGGAGAAAAGGTTCTTCCAACATTATTTTGAATCCTTTCCTTGCTTCTACTAGAGTTTTGGATATTAGTATAACTTTCAAGCTTCCCCATATTATTTTCCTTATATGTCTTAGGGTTTGCACCACTTTTTGTAGAAGGATCACCTACATATCCAAGACAAGATTTATCAAGCATGGATTTTTGATGGCTTAGGATGTCATCCAAAACTTGAGAACTTTTTAGGCTCTTAGATAACTTGTTAACTTCATTCTTTAGAGAAACAATCTCTTATTTCAGCTTCTCACAGTCTTCATCTTTATTTTCCAATTGACTCTCCATTTCCTCCTTTATCCTTATTGTTTCATAAGCTTGGAATTTAAGAGAGATGATTTGTATTTTAAATATGTTAATCTCTTCAATATTTTCTTCTAGTTGGCATGTCACAGTTTTTATTTTATTTTTAGCTTCATCAACTTGTCCTTTTAGGATTACTAATTCTTCCTTTAAATTCTTATCTTCAACTACTTGTATCTGTTTCTTCACTTTCTCTAGCTAAGCTTTTAAGGAGATGAATTCTTCTATACATTGACCAATTTATGCTACGTATTTTCTCAATTCCTCATATCTCTGATTGAGACACTTTTCCAAAATATCTTCCCTTCTTTTCACTTTTTCTAATTGGTTTATCATGGAAATGAATTCTTCATGATGTTTCTTATTTTTTTGATGCAATTCCTCAAATTTTTTGTGCTCTTTATCTCTTTGTTGTACTTGAAGCTTGAAAGGGTTAATTTCTTCTTTTGTATGATTATGATTAGAATTTTTACCTGCTTCTCAAGTTATTCATTTTCCTCTTTGATTTTATTTATTTCTTCTAGAGAAGCCACACGTTTTCGTTTGAGGTCTTCTTCATTATTTAATTTATCCTTGCTCTTTGTATCTTCGATTTATGGTTCTTGATTTATGCAATTGGTTCTTTCATCTGCCTCCTTTGACTCTTGATTGGTTTTGTGCTCTTTCTCACCATATTTTGGATCTAAGGTCATGAGTAAAAGTCCTTTTGAATGAATATCTTGAAGATTCTCCCAAAGCTTTTTTGTTGATGAAAATTTATTCATTTTGAATTTTATTAGATTTGGTATGCCACCTATAATTGCCTTCATAGATATTGAATTGAATTAATTTGACTCTCTTGAGCTTCCCATAATCAATGATTCCCATACCTTAAATCCAAAGGTCATAAAAAAGGCCTCCATTCTGCTTTTCCATATTTCAAAATTTGTTCAATTGAACATGGGGGCATTGCACATCTGGACATCCACTTAAGAGGTGACACCTTTGAAGGTTTTGCAAGCCTTCTTCCTTGACTTTTACATTTATTTTCTAAGCATCCACCTTCCAGTTATTAGGATGTGAGTGAAGGTACTATCTATGATACCAATTGTTGAAATACAGAGAGGGAGGGTGGGGGGGGGGGGGGGGAATCGGTATTTATTTTAAAATTGTTATTTTTATGCTAGTTTAAGATCACTTGTAAACATAAAAAAAATGTACAATGAGAAAATAATTTATATTATAAAAAATAACGAGGACTCCAATCCTATTTTACAATAACAATTTGTACAATTACTCTTATCTCTTTAGGGCTCCAACCCTTGATAAGACTCCAATATTTAAACTAGTCTCCAACCCGCTCATCTAGAAAGATCCAACCTTATCTTTATGAGGCTCCAACCCTATCTTCCACAAGGATCCAACCTTGTCCTCATGAGGATCCAACCCTTTGTTTCAATTCTTCAATATGGGAACAAATACCGCTTCAGTGATTCCAATATATCCTTCAACAAGTTCTGATGATACCTTCAAGATCGCCTTCAACAATGGTCAAAGATATACTTCATATCTCCCAAATAGTCTTCTCCAAGGTTACTCCATGAGGGTTTCAACAATGCATATTAATGTCTCCAAGGTCAGCTTCTATAAGTGTTTACAACAAATCTTAAACAATGCTTCAACAAGATGTCTTCAATAAGTTGCTCCAAGATATTTTCCAAAGTCTGCAAGATTCTTCAAATGCATTCAAGGGTTCTACAAAAGGTCTGTATACCACTCTTACAAGGTCCTTCAATAATGCTATGGAATGCTCCAATAATTTCTTTCAATTTGGTATTCCAAGTCTTCAAGATGACTTCGTTGAATGCTTAAATCCTCAAAGGTACTCCAAAAACTTTCTAATAAATCTCCAACCATTATTTTCCAAGATCTTCAAATTTCCTTCAAAAATTATTTTTTATTCTTCTCCAAAATCTTCAATAGTCTCCTTAAGGTGACTTTCCAAAGGTTTACTTCCAATATTTAGCTCAAGTCTCCACAAAACTTTAATGAATCCTTCAAAAAATCTCAATAGTGCTCCAAAGTGGCCTAAGGATGGCTTAACAAGGGTAGCCACAAAATGTCCCCACAGATTCAAAAGACTTGCAAAATTCCAAAATTAGGAAAATTCTTGTACTAGACCAAGTTCTACAACATGATTGTAACTAGATTGAGTTCTATATTGGTCAAGGTTTTGCAATGGGCCTATAACTAGGTTGAGTTCTACATTAGCTCAAGTTCTTCAACGGGCATGTAACTAGGCCGAGTTTTGTACCTTTGGAAGAGGTCGAGATCTTGAATTAATAGACCTAGTTCTATTGCCTTGGAAGAAGCCAAGGTTTGTAGTAATAATATGATCAATTACGTAATTAGAAAAATGAATAGCCCTTTTCCAGATAAAAAATAAATCAACCCACAGAGAGCCGTCTTTAGTTGCTCATTTTTTTTCTTTTTTTTTCTCCTCTGCTTTAGATCCAAAATTTGTGTCTATGTTCTTGAATGAATTGGTGATGGAATGATGCTCCTCGTTTAATATGTATTGGTTTGTAATAATGTGAAGGCGAATTATTTTTGGAGGGGTATGTTGAGCCTACTCAAGTCGGCTAGCAGACATTTCCCTTTTTAACATACATAGATTTCAAAAATCAATATCTCCACAAAATCAAGGAATTAGAGGGAAAGTAGGTAGTCGCTAGAAAGATCTTGAAGCCTTTAATCAGCTAGTGTAAGAGACATATCAATATTTTGTCTCTAATATCATAAATAAACTATTATTTTATGAGAGTCCTTATAATTTTGTGACAACCCTTAGGGATTTAAGTTATGATTATCTAGAATAGGGTTTTAGGATTTGGATATTAGGATAAAGGCTAAGATATCATCAGTATGGACATAGGGCTTCCATATTTTTCCATTGTCTTGCTAGGGAAACATTCATGGTAGTACTTTCAAGATAAGAACTCCATCACATATGTTTTTCATTCATTAAGTTTTGACCATTTTTATTAATTAGGATTCTATGCACTTATCATATTCATTTAGGGCTTCATTCATGCATACATTTCTTATATCATCTTAGGGTATTATCAATGCATATTATGGATTTCTTCAACAAGAATTTTTCCATGCACTTAGGGTTTCATCAATACATATTAGGGTTTGCTTCAACAATAGATTTTCATGCATATAGGGTTTTCATCTTCAACTTCATTAATGCATTTGGAACCCAGTGTTATCATCTTAAACAATGCAAGGGATTTCACGTAGGGTTTTCTTCTTGGCACCAAAGGTTTGTCATCATATTGACATAAATGAAAATTTTACAGACATTTATGAATGGTTGTCCCATTATTCTTGGTCATAGGTATCTAATACCATAAAGTTTTTACAGAGAGAAAAATTAATGATGGAAGTGGCCTCAAAACTGATATAGTGTATTTTTCTTCTAATGGGTCAATAAAACCCACTGAAAGATTCAATGCATAGCATGAATATTTCTCGATAAGAAAAAAATATTTTGAAATCGGAAGAAAAATGTCTACTTTTAGAAGCTATAATGTCAATATTCATTTCATAAATGAGGGTTTGATTCCAATGCAACAACAGCACCAGACAACATTTTTTTCTTCATAGCGCAATCTAATTAACTAAATACAAAAAACCATATTTTTGGTTAATAAACACCTCTATATTTTTCAAATTTTTCATTTGAATTCTCAAGCTCTTTTGGGTCTAAAGTATTTGAATTTCCCCTTCCAATTGTCTTGTAAAATATGCATTATTTCTCTTGTCTTCAACACTACATCATTATCTTCAAATCATGTTGCATTCTTTGTTGGTCGTGTTAACGACGTTAGATACCGCCAACATACAGGGGGTCTCCCCGATGTGAAGTCAAAATTAGACCTCACACCGTTTGGAGTAGGAGCCCCATAACTGCAAGGTTTTCCTTGGTTTCAATGGATAACACAAGAGATTATATACATAAACCTTGAAAAAATAAGTAAATTTACATTGTGAAACATCGATTATAATGTATAAAATGAGACTTTCACAAGGGGGGAGAAAAAAGTGATCCTATAGAAGGAAGTAATAGTAATAACATAAGAGAGACGCATGAGAAAATAAATATTTTCAAGTTATCTAACGAAATAGTTCACATAGACACAATGATCATTAAACGACGTACAACACACCTTCAACAAGATAAGTACCAAGGCCACTGAAATGGTTCAATTTCTTTAGTACATGTGAATGAAACATATATAGAAAACATCTAAAGAATAGTCATGAGATATTCACAATACATGCATGAAAATGTGTTGGCTCTTTGAGCTTCAATTATAAGGTGAAATATCCAAGTACACAGTTAAAATGGTGAGGCACTAGTTCCAGTAATGGAACATTAAGTCACTTCTTACTTCCCCAAAGAATAGGCTTCTCTCCTATGCCAAGTAGAGAAGCCAATACTATATCTCCAAAGATCAAGCCTCCAAAATCCCTTTTCTTGAGTTATGAGGTTGCTTTTATCACAAGAGGAATGGAATTTAATATCCTCATGACTCTTGGACTTCTACTATGTCCTTTGAACTTCTAAATGACCTTGGAATTCTTTATATGACCTTTGGACTTCTTTATATGACCTTCGGACTTCTCCTAACACATTTTCTCCATATATGACTAAGTGACTTTTCATATTCCACATATTACTCTTGGACTTCCACACATTACATTTTGTCCTTTTCTTTGAATATACATCATTACATTCCACATGATGATGTGGAATGACACATGGACACATATAAACCATTATGATGACACTTATACAAGTCACAACTTGAAAATTATGACATGGACTTCTTGATGAGGTGGTGAGCTGAAAATCGTCTGGATAACTTGTTATGTATTTCAAGAACCTCCCACTCAGCTAAAAAATAAATGATCTAGCTTGTGTTAGTGTCAGTATCTTCATCCCTCCGCCAGTGATCAAATTCTCTTGTTGCATTGCATATTAGGTGTCTCGCTCAGTCAGCTGCATTCCATTAGGAGCATGGATCATCTGAGGGTAGTGGCTTGTTGTTTATTTTCCCTCATGTCCTTTACCTGCTGACCTATTTCCATTCATCAAGATCATCTGCAGTCACTTTTTGTCTTTAAATTTGCAAGAGTCATTTCTAGGGTTTTAGTTTCATTAGGTCTAGGGTTTCATCAAAAAGTTCTTCAACATGTTCAATAACAGTCAGCAGGCGCATGAGGAGGTTGAAAAAAGTTCTAGTACCAAATAAATTCCATCATCATATGCCCAAAAATGAATTTTTCCTCAAAACTCTGTTTTGAGGAAAAACAGAGTATTTTATCTTTTTATGTATAAATTTGATGTAATTTCAAGTTCTCTCATATGCAAATAACTTCAATGGCAACCTTGGTCAACTTTTCAAGCTTCAGTAACTCCATCCCCTGCAAGGCAAACAAAAATCAAGTCATTCAGTTAATTAGAGGAAAAATAAAGCAAAACTGCCTAAAACAGAGTTTGAAAAGAAAGTGTCAAATGTAAACATTACAAAAGTGGGTTTTATGAAGTGAAAAATTAAATTCTTTTGTATATAAGTTATTTCTTGTGTTTAAAAGACTAATTTTCATCCAAAAGAGCAAGAGAGATTTAGAGCAAGCTCGTGGTCACAAAATCGCAGCCAATAGTTTCAGTTTTGGGGGCGTGGCACATTGGGTGAGCAGCGCAGTGCATAGAGCTGGCGCGACACATTGGGTCGGCCTCCACAGTGTCAAAAATACACTGGCGTGACGCATATAACAGGCGTGCCGCATTGGGTTTGTGGCGCGACGCATAGAGCTGCAAGCCATTTTCAACACAAATTCATCCAAATCTTCAATTTGCTTGGTTTCCTCCGGTCCAAAGTAAGTCAAAAACTCTTCAAATGCCAATGAAAGTGTGTCTTAAGATGTTTATGATGATTTAATAAAAAAAAATTCAAACCCTACTTCCTTGAAATTTTTGCTCAAAACATGATTGCTTAGGGTTTGTAAATTGGTTTTTTGTGGCCATCACTCCCTCACCTTTTTATTCCCCCACTTCTTTTCTAGTTTCATTAACCCATTTTACTATCTCCCATATCCGTAAATTCATTCACCCCTATCCCCAATTCCCATTATCCCAAACCCTAGCTACAATATTCCCAAACCCCAATTGCTATCCCAAAAGCCTAAAAATTGTCCCTAAAACCCTTCAATTCCCCAAATTCCAGTCAGCAACATTCCCAAAATCCTTCTTACCCTCTCCCTTCATAGTCCTTCATACATTTTCATGCACTTGGAAGCAAAAGATCAAAGACACCTAAATCTCTTCATACTCATCTAAGACAACACAAACTTTAGCAAACATGGAGTCAGATTCCTCCTATGACCGAGATGAAGAAACACACAGTGACTCTTCGACCAAAATGCATGCACCAAGGAGATCTCACAAGGGTGGTAAGCATGTACGGGAGGAACCTACTTCACTTGCCGAGCTGCAAGCCTGCCCTCTTGCTATCGCATGCTTCCAACAACAATCCTGTTTTCAGTTCTGTGAGATGGTTTCCAAATTCCAGTACCATCATGAGTTGGCCAGGTTGTTTGTGCTTCATCTACATAATGGCCAAGTCACTCTTGTAGGTGTGACATTCACCTTGACACCAGAGCCTATCTCTCTAGCAACCGACATTCCAAATGTCAGAGAGCAGTGGAATAAAAGTCAACAAATTGACAGGGAACACTATGAGCCATACATCAAGCCTGGTTATTTGAGAGAAATTAGCAGAGTTTTTCCCTTTCGGTACCTAAAAAACTCATATGCTCCTTTGATGAAACTCATAATTAAATATTTCAGCTGTGAGGGCCGGTTTTCTCGCCTATATGCCTATCACATTAGATTGTTGATGCACTTTACCAGGGTGAGAATGATGAATCTCCCCTACTTCATATGCTGAAATATTGAGAAGATGACCACCTTAGTGCAAAAGAAAACTCCTCAGCAGCAGTATAACAGTATATATCATTTTGCACTCATCAAAATTGTGGTCATGCATAAGCTTGGTTTGCAGGACATCTCATGGGAGGATTTCATTTCTCATGAGTTCTTCATAGCTCCTCAGGTACCCCCAAAAGCTTTTCATGAGACAGGTGGACCTTCACATCAGCAGGAGGGTCATGAGACATAGACCGCTAGTGTGCCGGTGTTTGTCACCTATCAAAAGGGCACTAGAAGGTTGTTTGCAGTAGCTAAGCGAGTATTATCTCCACCCGGGGTGGAAGGGGTATCGCTTCCTCCATCAACAGAGCATGTATAGGACAAGGGAAAGAGGCCATTACATGATGAGGGGCCTTCAGGAGGGCAGGAGACAGATTTCATTCTCATTTAGGAGGATGACACTGACTTGGGCCCACAAAGCTCAAAGTTCAGTGAGATCATTCAGGAGCAACAGGCGGACATCAATGCTTTGTCCCTCAACCTAGAAAGAGCCAAATGGACAATTAAATACCTGGAGCAAAGAAACAAGCAGCTGGAGGATCAACAAACCATTATGGAGCTACAAAACATACGAGAGAACCGGCAAGCTGCCAAAAGGAGAAAAACCACGTTGACATCACTTGAGCAAGAAATTGAAGCTGATCATGAAACTTGGCTTGAAAGGGTAAATATACATTTGGAAAATCTATTGGAGAAGGCCAACAAAGAGAAAAACATGTTGAGGCATATGGCCAATCATTACTGGGCGAGAAACCATGTGTGCAAAGCAAAAATCAAAATTTTGAAGGCCAAGTTGAAGAAGGCATCGAGGAGGCGAAAAGAGCATGATAAACTTTAGATATTGGTTGAGGCTTCCTTGGCCCAACATCGCACTTGATGGAAAACACTCAGCCCAAATTTCAAAAAAATTGGGACACTTTTTGTAATTTTTGAATTTTTGGCCTAAAAAACAGACTTTTCTGCTGTATGCGCCGCGCCACTTGGTGCTCGCTTTTGATGGAGACCTCCTTTTGAGGAAAAATTAGAATTTTTGGATTTTTCATGGAAAAATATGCATGCCTACCAATTTCCAAGAAATTTTGATAGATTTTGGGCTTCCAAAAAGGTCAAAAACACTTCAAAAATGACCTTTCTGCCCCTTTTTTGACACACAGGAAGCAGCCTTGGGAGAACTCAGTTTTGGAGGGGCCAATGGAGGAAAAATTTAAAAATCCCACTTGTTTTGGAAAGTAGACAGGTAGAGCTTTCTAACAAGCCCACTTGGAGTAAATTTGGACACTGGGAAGGCCTCCAAAATCAGCTTCAAACAGGCGCTACACATAGGGAAATCAGACGCGGCGCATTGGAGGAATTTTGCTCATTTTTGGTCAAAAAACTCTGTTTTTCCCCTATTTTTTTCACAGTTTGACTTTTTTCCTTCTAGTTGTCAAACTAATGATGTAATTTAATGTGACATGATGGATTTTGATGTAATTTTTCTAAATTTTCACTCATAGAGGTAGATTCATCCATCAAAAGGTAGTTTGCAACTAAACGAATCAATTTCCTAGTTTTTAGAGGCAAGCTGTTCCACTGCCTACTTTCTAGTTCTCAGTTTAGATTTTGTTGGAGAAGCTCCTATACTCATGAGCTCGACCTCTAGAAGCTAGGATGAGTTTTTGTTTGCCTATATCTTATGTTTTATCAGTCGTTAGCATGGTTGGACTTTTGGAAATGCTTTGAGCATTATTGTACATTCATCTCTGCAGTTTGGCAAAGGAATAGACCAGGGTTTGCAGCACTCTATGGGATTCATGTGGCATCTTGCTTTGATATTTTGCTTCTCTCTGTAGATGTAAGTTTACTTGTGTTTTATGTATGCCATTCACTCTCTTATTTCTTCTTAACTAAAACAAAACAAGGATAAAGGTAGAATCCATTGAAATTGCAGTGCTCTACCTAGGGTTTGTTTAGTTATTTATGTTTTCAGTTGTTTGAAGAGGATCCTTGAAGGTTTCTTGCCCTCTTCAACTCCTCACCTGTCTAAATCTTTCCATTTCATTTAAATTGAAGTGTCAAATCAATTTCCTACCTTGCCCCATTGAGATCTCTACAAAACTGAGCCTCATTCCCCAGACCCAAATCTGCCTTTCCATTCGAGCCAAAAAAACATCATTAAAATCAATCAAACTCTTTTGCACAAATACCTAGCCTAAAATCAGTCTTCACATCAAGTCATCTCAAAGCCTCATTGATCATTTTTGCTGAGATTGATAGGAGAGAGACCTCTCCCGACCTGGTAGGGCTAGCTACTAGGTTAAGCATGGTTTGATGTTACCCTAGATTCTGCCTTTCTCAGCCTGAGGTAGATTTAGGCCCTAAAAACTTGTACTTGACATTATGCAGAATTATTACTTGAAAGTGGTGTATGATTCTTAACTATTTATGTGTCTTAAGTTCATTTTTTCTTGCTGAAATTTAACATGTATAACATAAACATAATGTAATAATAAAATATTCAAACACAACAGCAAAATTAATCTAGGAGTTCACCCGAATAATGTGGGCTACGTCTCCTTTGGGCTTTGTCATCTTGACTTGGCTCTTTGGGATTATGGTAAAGTATATTTTACAAGTTCCAAAATTAACTCCAATGGATACTGAACTGATCCAAAGGGCTGAGAATACCATCTATATCCCTCTCCTGGCTGTCTAAACTCTGCAAACAGCTTTAGGCTCCCTTAGACACGATTCCTTCTTTCGGTGCACTGGGCTACACTGAGCTTCTACTTAGAAATAACTCCTTTAAAATTATGTTTTTGTCCCTGAAAACACACTTGCTGTATCCAAAACACATTAGACACCAAATATTTACTGATAAATTTCTCAAAACGAGCACTGCATTCCCAAACTAGGCCTTCCTCCACGGTTTGCCCAGGGCTGCCCAAAATTTCCTTCTAGATTCTTGAGCTCTATAAGTCATAAAAATGTTCTAAAAAAACTTTCATTGGTTCCAAAATGTCTGAAATATTCAAGATAGACTATTCATTTGCGGAAAATGGCCTCCGGTTGCTCTGGTTTCACCTCGAACACTTGTCGGCACCCCCTAGCACTAGGGTTTGTGAAAAATTCTATGCTGGGTTTTCGATCTCTAGAAGTCCTCCTAAGCTTCTTCAACCTCCTTTAATGGATTATTAATGATTATTAAAGTCATGAATGACTATTGGTTTGCTGCATATGGTCTCTAGCTCCCCTGGCTAGGCCCCGAACTGCTTCTGGCAAAAGCTGGCACTGATGGCCCCTGGAACTTTAATGAAGCTTCTTGACATTAAAAAGTTCTCTACAGCCTCTGAAAATCATCTCATCAGATTCAGAACATCTGAAATATCCAAATTTGACTATTGGATATTTGGATAAGGCCTCTAGCTCCCCTGGCTAGGCCTCAAACTGTTGCTGCCCCCTGGTGGCCCTAGTGGCCCCTTGAACTTCACTGATGTAAAAAACCTACTTAGAAGCTATCTAATGGCTCTGAAAAATACTCCATTGAGTCTAGCATGTTGGAGATATTTGAAATTGACTATTGGCGCCCCGAAATTGGTTCATCCTAGCTCAAGATAGAGCCAAAACCAATTTTTCCTAGCGTCCCCTAAAGAAACTCCACTAAATGTGGAGGACCAGAGTTAACTCCAGTTAAAATAGGCATAACTCCAAAATTTTCGCTTGCTCCAAAAAATCTTCCTAGAAGACCGTTAGTGTTAAATGTTTGCCATTGGGGGTGGCGACATGGCTGAAAACGCCGCGGGCTTAACCATTGAATGGCGGAGGTTATGGTTTTTTAATAAACCACACATATAATCATTTTAAAACTCCATGTGACACTGTAATAGTTTAATACCCACACGGATAAGTATTGCGGTTAGGGCCTATGCCCTTGGGTCACGGTCATGGGCCATCGGCCATGTGGTGGTCGGCGCTGGCCCCTTTTTTTATCTGCTCAAACATTTGTTAAACAATATAATGAACCCTCAACCATATAGAGTTAAGTAACGCACAATAGAGGATTTGGTGAAGTCTCTTGCCCGTGCCCTGGGAGGTCGGTTGTTTGATTCACATCGGCTCCAAATAATTTTACAAGACCTTTCCTAGGCCACGTGGCAGTCTCCGGGCCTGCCACATGGCAGCCTTCCATTGGCTACAAAAAAACCAAAGTCAAACACTTGCCCATTCAAACTACGCCATTTGTCAAACACAGATTGGACCAAATGGAATATTTTGGGGAATATTGCAAGGAATATTCCTTGGAATATTCTCTTTTTAATTTTCCCAATTGTGATTCGGATTTATGCAGGAACACAACAGAATACATATATAACCAGAAATACAAAGATGCAGCGGAAATAACACTTCATTTCATTAATATCAAAGAATTGAAATTTGCTTACAGACAGAATGAAAATAAACTAGCTAGGGCGCTGGTAACTTATCTATGAGAAGAGATGTGGCGACTACATGCCTCTGAACTGCGTTAAAATGAGGCTCAAGGGCCTATTTATTATTTATAAACAATGGAAAACCCTAAATGTCCAAAAACCTAACCCTAGGAGATCAAGCGCCAAAACTATGGGCCCCGTTTGGGTAAATTGGTGTTTCAACTTCCCGGGGACGTAACTTTGGCATACTATCTTTGTTTGACGCACATGATACATCATTAGAAATATTTATCCAAGGAATACAAATTTTCCACAAATATTGATTTTGGAACAAAATCATATTTTCTAGACAAATGATGCCCAAAAAAGGTCGTTTAGGGCCTCAAAACGGCTTCGGAAGTTCAAGATCGGAAAAATTGCTAAAAATAGTAAGTTGTGCCGAAACTGAAAAACTGAAAGAGACAATGGTGGGACCTCAAGTGGAATAGGCGGGTGGCCACCAATATCCACCTGGATCATTCCTCCCCCCTTAGGAAGCATTGGTCCCCATTGCGTTGAGTTCCTCCATGAGATGAGAAAACTTCTACTGAACTTGGTCCCTGGTGAACCACTTGCCTTGGTGCAGGAGTTGGCTAGTTTTGAAAACTCGATACAGTTGGATCTTTTGTTGGCGAGTGTTCTTGATTTGCATGTCCATGATACAATATGTGGTGGCCTATTCCATATAGTCTGGGTTTAACTCTTTTGGTGTGATTTCTTCTGCAATGCCAGAGGTGTCCAGTAGAGGTGGGAAGTAGGGACGAAGGCGGTCTACATTGAATACTGGGTGCAAACCAAGGAATGGTGGAATACTGAGCTCGAAGGCATTGTTCCATACAACCTTGGTGATGGTGTACGACCCATATCGAAGTAGGCGAAGCTTGCGGTGGGGTCTAGTAAGGCGCTCCTTCTACAAATGTAGCCACAATTTTTCACCCACCTGGAAGTTGTGTGGCACTCGATGTTGATCATGTCGTTGCTTGTACTTAGCATTAGCTCTATCCAATATGTCATGAAATTGTTAGCGGATGTGCTGAATGCACTCAATGAAGTTGTTTGCTTTCTTAGCTTTAGACTTTACATGAGTCGAATCATCCTGAGTAGCTGAAAATGGCATGGCTACGTCAATGGGACATAGTGGATGGAATCCCAAGCCCACCTAAAAGGGGTTGTGGCTGGTTGAGCTGTGGAGAGCCCGGTTATAACTGTGTTGTACATATGGGAGGCTGTCATCCCATGTGCATGGATGCTTTGAATTGTACATGCGCAAAATATGTAAAATCATCTTGTTGACGACCTCTGTCTGGCCATTAGTTTGGGGATGGAAAGCTGTGGACTTGGTGAGCTTGGTGTCCAACAGTGACCAGAGGCTGGACCAAAATGTGCTGAGGAACCTGCTGTCGTGATCTGATATGATAGACTGTGGGATCCCAAAGTGCACCCACACTCGTTCAAAGAAGAGTTTAGCAGTGGCTTCTGTCGTGATATTCTTCTTGCAGGCCGCCATAATGGCCATCTTCGAGAATCTGTTGACGACCACGAAAACACAGTTGTTTCCATCCTTAGTATAAGGAAGGCTTGCCATGTAATCCATGCAGATGGATTCCCAAGGTCGACTAGGGGTAGGTAGCGGAGTATAGAGCCCTTGCTTCTTGATGGTCAGTTTGGCAATGGCACAAGCAGTGCAGGATCTGATGTACTTCCCGACATCCTGTCCAAGGTTCGACCAATAGAAATACTTCTACAGTACTACCACTATTTTCTTGACCCCAAAATTCCCAATGAATCGACTGTAGTGCACTTCCCATATCATCTTGGCATGCTCGCTTGAAGGAACAAAAAGGTGTCCCAGGTGACATAAAAATGCATCTTGGAGGTGAAAATTTGGAACTTGCGTACCCCCCAAGAGTGCCTTGTATGTGTGGCTGAATTCTGGATCGCTCTTGTAGAGAAGTGACTAATCAGAAGTCTCGTGCCCACAAGAGTTGAGAATAGTGGTTATGGTCACGATTGGTGGTTGGATGAGGCAGTCTGCAACATTATTGGTGCTACCCTTCTTGTACTTGATGTTCAAATGAAATTGTTGCATATATGTGGACCACTTCTGATGGCGATCGTTCTACAACTTCCCTTGTGTCTGTATGAACTGCAGGGGTCAGTGGTCTGTGTCTATGATTGTCTCCTTCTCGAAAATGTAATGCTTCCATTGTCGACAATCTTTCACAATGGAATACATTTCTTTGTCATAAGTGGGATACTTTCAAATTGTGTTGGACAATGTCTCACTATGATATGCCACTGGATGCCCCTGTTGAGTAAGAACTGCCCCAATAGCATTGTCAGAGGCATCTGTCTCGATCTCAAATGGTTGTTGCAAGTCTAGTAATGTGAGCATTGGGGCAGAACAGAGGCGATGTTTCAATTCTACGAATGCCTTCTATTGAGATTCCGACCAAAAGAATTTTTATTTTTCTCCTCCCTTGGTGACTTGACTCAAGGGCCAAGTGATATGAGAGATTCCCAACATGAACCTACGGTAGAAATTAGCAAGACACAGAAAGCTGCGAAGCTCTGTTAGGGTGGTTGGGGCTGGCCAATCCTAAATGACTTGGATCTTGGCTGGATCCACATGCACCCCCCTTTCATCAATAATGTATCCCAGATATTGAACCTGGGTCATGCCAAAAGTGCACTTTTCCAAATTGGCACACAACTTGTGTTGCCGTAGTGTTTGGAGGACTTCTTGGATGTGGTGGAGGCGCTCTTCCCAAGTTTGGCTGAAGATCAGATATTCATCCAAGTACACCATTACAAATGAGCTGGTGAATGGACGCAAGATGTCATCCATCAACCTCATGAATGTTGCGGGAGAATTCTTCAACCCAAAAGGCATGACAAACCATTCGAAAAGGCCCTCCTTGGCTTTGAAGGAAGTCTTCCACACATCAGAGGGTTCGATTGGTACCTGGTGATACCTAGAATTCATGTCGATCTTGCTGAAATATTTTTCCCCTTTGAGTTGGTCTAGAAGGTCATCAATCCGTGGGATCGAGTACCTATTCCGGACATTGATCTTGTTCAACGCTTGATAGTCAATACAGAGTCTCCAACTCCCATCCTTCTTCTGTACCAACATGATTAGGCTCCCATATGGCGATGAACTTGGCCGGATGTGACCTTTCTGTAGTAGCTCCTAAATCTGCCTCTTGATTTCATCATTCTCCAGAACAGAGCACCTATAGATCGGTCCATTGGGTAGCGGCGCACCTGGGGTTAGGTCAATGGGGTGCTTGACATGACAGTGCAGAGGCACCCCTGTGGGTGAGGTGAAGATGTACCCGCACTCCTCCACAACCTTGTCCATTTGTTGTTGTCGTGCAGAGGAGCCATGTCTGGAGGTCGTGGCCACAGTCTTCTTCTTTCCCTGGGGGCAGATCATCAGGAAAACAAATTTCCTGGTTTGGGAAATGAGCTTACTGCGTTGTTTTGCAGTAACCAAAGAGATAGTGGGAGGCGTTGGTACCTCTGGTATCCTATACAACTTATTTCCCAAAGTAACATTAACAACACGAGGCCGGGAATTATACACAGCATGTCACTTCAATAAGTATTGTTGGCTTAATAATACATCAAAAACATCAATAGGATAAATTTCACACAATACCTCATTCATGAAGGGATTGATGCTATATGGAAGGCAGCACTGCTGGCTGACGTAGAGATCCCTTCCTTCGTGAAGCCACCCGATGGTTTATGGTTGTGGGTGCATTGTGGTCAGCAAGCCGAACTTCTTTAGGACATTTTCTGAAATGAGGTTCTTTTGGCTCCCATTGTCGACAATGAACTATAGCGGGGTACCCTTTACCCACATCTGGGAGTGGAAGAGACGCTTTGCCTCCTCTGGATCTTCTGGTTCCTCCTTCTGGATCTTCGTAGTGGCAACAGTGGTGTTGGGATCCACATTAATAATCCGCTTCCATTTTTCATTCCCCTTGTCAAGTTCTTATTCAAAGTCGAAGCATGCATCTAATTCAAAAGCCCTCATCTCAACCACCAGCAACTACTTGGCCCGACACTCACTTGTGTTGTGAGTGGAGCTCTTATGGAACTCACACCACTTTCCCATGTCCTTCTTTGGATTCGCGATGTTGTTATTTTCTTGTGGCTTTGGCAGGTTGTCTTGGGCCGCCATGCCTTGGCTTTGTCCTTTGTTCTATGGTTTGGGGGCACCTTTCCCTTGCTTTTGATTCACAGATCCAAAGTCTCACTTATTCTGTTTGAATTTTTTCTCAATCTTGGCAGGATACCGGTATGCCGTACCAAGCGAGGAGATGTCGAGGAACTCCATTTCATCCTCAATGTATTTGTGCAAACAACTGTGATAATTTAGCACCAAATGTTTCTTTGAATCTTTGATACCCAACTTTGTGCACAGGGTATGGAACAGATTCGTCAGCTCATGCACATCCCAATCCCTTTGTTGCCGCAGCGTGGTCCATTGTATGTACTTGTCCTCATAGCTCCCCATGGGATAGTATTGTTCCTTGATGGCATCTCGAAAAGAATTCCAAGTGGGTACGGCTGAGAACAGAGAGGGTTCTATCTTGTCCTTCTTCTCACAGTAGGTTTCCCACCAGTCCTTGACATGGGGGGTAGCTTTGAGGAGCGAAAAAATAATCTTCTCTCGGTCGGAAAAGTCATGAACTGAGAAATATACTTCTAATAGAATCAACCATCTATCTATGGCATCTAAATCTATTTGACCCTCAAATATGGGAATTTCAATGTTTACTTGTACCTGAAAGGGAGTCGGACCTCCAGAGTGGCTGCTGGATGCAGATGTGCCGCTGGTGGGCAGTCATTGAAGGATCTTGGAAAAGTTATCCATCATTGTGTTCCTTTGTTTTTAGAGGGCCTTCTCGAGAAATATTTTGATAGGATCTCCTAATCCCTCATCTTTATTTTCATCCCCCATGGGCGTCGATCGGGGTTTGTGAGGCTGATCTTGCAAAGGTTCCACCAGATCGAGCCCTAACTCCTTATACCCCAACCTCGTTGGGGACATACAAAGAAGGATCGAGAAAAAGCAGACCGCTCTGATACCACTGATCCAGATTTATCTAGGAATGCAATAGAATATGTATATAACCAGAAATAAAAATATGCAACGAAAATAACTCTTCATTTAATTAATATCAAAGAACTGAAATTTTCTTATAGACAGAATGGAAATAAACTAGCTAGGGCGCTGGTAGCTTATCTCTGAGAAAATATGTGGTGGCTACAGGCCTCTGAACTACGTTACAATGAGGCTCGAGGGCCTATTTATTATTTAGAAGCAATAGAAATCCCTAAACGTCCAAAAGCCTAACCCTAGGAGATGAAGCACTGAAACTATGGGTCTCGTTTGGGTAAATTGGTGTTTCAACTTCCCGGGGACGTAAATTTGGCATACTATTTCCGTTTGACGCACATGATACATAATTAGAAAGATATATCTAAGGACTACAACTGTTGCCATGAATATCAATTATGAAACAAAATCATATTCTCTGGAAAAATAATTCCCAAAAAACGTCGTTTAGGGCCTCAAAACAGCTCCAGAAGTTCAGGACCCGAAAAACTGCTAAAAATAGTAAGTTGTGTCGAAACTGAAAAAATGAAAGAGACAATGGTGGGGCCCCAAGTGGAATAGGCGGGTGGCCACCAATATCCACCTGGATCAAATTTCCTAGTCAAACTTGGTCAAATTCTAGTTTTTGTAGTTTACTGGACTTTTCAAACTGTGATAACTTCTTCATATGATGTCAGTTTTTCGAACCGTTCGTGGCACCAAAATCAAAACGATGAGATATTTCCGGTCACTCAGGTTTAACACTCTTTTGAACACTTTGAATTTTGAGCTATCATTCTGGTCCATGATCCACTTCTGATCACACCTCCCCATTAGGAATCTTTTGGACCCCAAAAGACTGATATATTGATCTGTATAGTAGATGAGAGTACAACACCCTCTTCCTTTCAACCTCCAAACACTTGCCTTGCATGGCTAGTGAATTTGAACCACAACTAGAAAGAAATTGACACTTCCCTTCCTGGATGCACTTGTCCTCTTGTCTAGAACTGTCTTTCTTGCACTCATTGAGAAATTTCTGGTAAGAAATTTGTAGAAGGTAGTTGAACATTACTGCCTTGATCATTGATCCAAGGTGGCTCAAACAAACGAGAGATTACAACATAAAATACATACATACAACTGAATTTTTCATATGTACAAAAGAGTATGTCTTATTGTGTTAAGAAGCCCTTCCACTTCTTACCAAGCCACTTCCATGGCGACTTTTGCTGCTGCAACTCATATTCATGTGAAACATCCATTCTCACATCAATAATGGAATCCTTGGTTCCACCTTCACTAATCTTTCTGTCATCTTGCTACATGTGATTGGGACGATTCGTTGGATGCAAATTCCAATAATGGGAAACAAAATGTCCCCTCTTCTGGCAATATGTGCAAATATTATGCACTTTCTTTGAAAGTTGCCTTTTCTTCTTTTGCTTCCTGTATTATTTCTTCCTCATCCAGTAGCTCGAAAAATCGTGGTTAAATCAACCACAATATGCACAACAAATATTTCTTCCATTTAAGCATGAAAAATTATCATGCCTTGCAGAAACACAATCAAATTGATCATGGGAGATTTATACCTCTTGTGCTGCTTTGCATGTTCATCCTTTTTGCCTTCATAAGGAGATGAACTAGTAGAGGTTCCAGCTTTCATTTGTAGACTAACATCATCGTTATTGTCTTGAAAACTGTCCAAACTCACATGCTCACCATAAGACGCATGTATACCATCTTCTTGCTGCAACAAAGGCTTAAAGAAATGGCAATAATCTTGGAAAAAAACTTTACATATTTGCATCTTAGAACTTGGAACAAAGGTTCTCTTTGAAGTTGCCTCACATGCCTTCATGGCTTGGGAATATTTGCCATTAGATTTCACATAACCAAGACCAAATTTCTTAGGTCGTTCCTCAACCAAAATGGGTTCAACCATGCCTTGTGCATGCTTGCCTAAACCCTTGCCTTCATAGCCCATTTTAAACATTAACTTGGACCCTATACCTCTAGTGTGATTTTCGAAAGAACCAACACATCTTTCTAATGAGGAAACTGAAGACAAATTAGAGTGGATTACCTCTTCCTCACGCATGTTCTTGGTCAAAGCCTCTTGGGCTTGATGGAGCTGCATCTCCATATCATGAAATCTTTGAAGAATTTCTTCCTTCTCTTCCTTCATAGCAAACAATTTCTCACGAATTTCAGTGCTTTCTCTTCTATATTCAAATAGAATCTGCACCATGTCCTTCAATATAATAAAGTCACGCTTCATATCTTCATCGAAGAATCTTGTGAAGGAGGAAACCTCACTTGTAGAAGTTGTAATTATGATGTCAATGAACAAAAGTAACTTCAACAAAGTTCACAAAGCTTTCTAAACAAATGAAAAATCTTTTGAACCAAATGGTTGTAGAGACAAACTCTTATTCAAGCGGCCAAACAAAAAACAACTCCAAGAGCTTCTTAACAAAAAATCGTCAAGAGGGTTTGTGTTCCAAGGGTGACCTTGAGGTACTTTGGGTTAATGAAGATGCCTTCAGCCCTTTATTCCTTTTTTTACTCTCCAGGACTGAGCTAATCAGTAGCTATCACTTCACATCCAGCAAACTCAAACAACAGTCAGTTTGCAAACAGTAAAACAATCAATATTTTACACTGTTTAAACACCTTTCAAGTTATACAAGAAATAGATTTCTCTTTTAATAAAGAAACCAAGTGTTCTAATACCAATATGATCTGAAAATGGTATGGATAACTTGTTATGTATTTCAATAACCTCCCACTCAGCTAAATAAATAAATGATCTACCTTGTACTTGACATTATGCGGAATTATTACTTGAAAGTGGTGTATGATTCTTAATTGTTTATGTGTCTTAAGTTCATTTGTTCTTGATAAAATTTAACATGTATAAAAACAAAATAATGAAAAAATAAAACATTCAAACACAACAGAAAAATTAATCTAGGAGTTCACTCGAATAATGTGGGCTATGTCTCCTTTGAGCTTTGTCATCTTAACTTGGCTCTTTGGGATTATGGTAAAGTATCTTTTAAAAGTTCCACACTTAACTCCAATGGATACTGAACTAATCCAAAGGGCTAATAATACCATCTATATCCCTCTTATGGCTGTACAAACTCTGCAAACAACTTTAGGCTCTCTTAGACACGATTCCTTCTATCGGTGCACTAAGTTACACTGAGATTATCCTTGGCACTAACTCCTTCAAAGTTCTATTTCTATCCCTGAAACCACACCTGATGTATCCATCACAAATCAGACACCAAATATCGACTGATAAATTTCTCAAAATCAGCACTGCATCCCCAAACTAGGCCTTCCTCCACGAGTTTCCCAAGGCTGCCCAAAACTTCCTTCTATCTTCTCGAGCTCTATAAGTCATCAAAATGTTCTTAAATAACTTTCATTGGTTCCAAAAAGTCTGAAATAGTAAATATAGATGATTCATTTGCAGAAAATGGCCTCCGGATACTCTGGTTTCGCCTCCAACACCTGTCGGCGACCCTTGGCACTAGGGTCAGTGAAAAATTATCTGCTGGGTTTTTGACTTCTATAAGTCCTCCTAAGCTTCTGAAACCTCCTTCAATGGATTCAAAATTCTGATTAAAGTCATAAATGAATATTGGTTCGCTGCATATGGTCTCTAGCTCCCATGGCTAGGCCCTGAACTGCTACTGGCAAAAGCTGGCACTGATGGCCCCTGGAACTTTATTGAAGCTTCTCGACCTTCAAAAGTCCTCTAAAGTCTCTTTAAACCATTTCATCTGATTTAGAACATTTGAAATATCCAATTTCACTATTGGATCTCTAGATAAGGCCTCTATCTCCCCTAGATAGGCCTCAAACTGTTGCTACCCCCTGGTGGCCCTAGTGGCCCCTTGAACTTCACTGATGTAAAAAATTTCTTAAAACTATCTGATGGCTCTGAAACCTACTCCATTGAGTCTTGAATGTTGGATATAGTCGAAATTGAATATTAGCACCCAAAAATTGGTTCACCCTAGCTCAAGATAGAGCCAAAACCAATTTTTCCTAGTGTCCCCTAAAAAAACTCCACTAAATGTGGAGGAAGAGAGTTAACTCCAGTTAAAATAGGCATAGCTCAAAAATTCACACCTACTCCAAAAAATCTGCCTAGCAGACCATTAGTGGTAAATGTTTGGCGCTGGGGTGGCCACATGGCCACAAACCCCGTGGTCTTATCCGTTGAATGGCGGAGGTTATGGTTTTTTAATAAACCACGCGGATAACCATTTTAAAACTCCATGTGACACCGTAATATATGGTTGGAGGTTATAGTTTAATACCCACGCGGATAAGTATTGTGGTTAGGGTCTATTCCCTTGGGTCACGGTCATGGGTTGTCGGCCATGTGGTGATCGAGGCTGGCACTTTTTTTTATCCGCCCAAACATTTTTTAAACAATATAATGAACCCTAAACCATATAGAGTTAAGTAACACACAGTAGAGGAGTTGGTGAAGTATCTTTCCTGTGCGCTGGGAGGTCGGCTGTTCGATTCCCACCGGTTCCAAATAATTTTACAAGACCTTTCGTGGGCCATGTGGCGGCCTTCGGGCCTGCCACATGGCGACCTTCCATTGGCTACAAAAAAACCAAAGTCAAATAGCTGCCCATTAAAACTGCACCATTTGTCAAACACAGATTGGACCAAATGGAATATTTCAGGGACTATTTCGAGGAATATTCTAGCAATATTTCCTGAAATATTCTCTTTTTAATTTTCCCAATTTCCAAGTCAAACTTGGTCAAAGTCCAGTTTTTGTAGTTTACTAGACTTTTCAAACTAAAATAACTTCTTCATACCATGTCGGTTTTTCGAATCGTTCACGGTGCCGGAATTGCAACGACAAGACCTTCCGGTCGCTTAGTTTTGTCACTCTTCTGAACACTTTGAATTTTGAGCTATAATTCTAGTCCATGATCCAGTTCTGATCAGGTGGCAATGTCAAGTTGTCATCCTTGTTGCTTCTCCTTGCATTCTTGATGATAGATCTAATATATGCTTCATCTTCATGAAGGATCCACTTTGTTTCTTATCTTCACCCTCCAAATGATCTTGGATCAACATTGGAATCCTTTGAGTCATCATGTAGTGTCTTCTTTCTGTTTCGGTTAATGATACACTTCATGCCTCCATGATATCTCTATTTTTTTGTTCTTCTCTACATGTGTTTATTTATGTTTTCTCCTTGCTATCTTCTTCGATCATTACATTTTCGTGCTAAGAAGGTACTCTTGCCAATGAAAATCATCCATGACAAAGAAAAAACAATCCTCAAAACATATATTCTACCATTACCTAGCTTATGGAATGATCAACTCACAATAGGCATGTGAGAGGGTTAAAAGAAGAAGCCTTTATTATGAGGGTGTATTAAAACTCATTAACGCTCTTAAGATTCCTTCAAGGTGTGGTTGTGCGCTCAAGCAAGAGAGAGAGAAATCAAGGGAAAAAGGCACATTTCTGATTCACAAATGAGAATCATTCATTGGTTCAATATGTTATCATGCACTCAAGGAAACTAAGGATGGTGCACATGATGTAGAAATTTTATAGAATTGCAACTTCTCAAGAAATTAAACTAAAATCAAGAGACATAATTCTATTCTACTAATCTTCAGAATGGAAATCACAATTTATAACAACATTCATAAACATGCAATAAGAAAAACCACAAATACACAGTGATTTTTAGGAGAACCCAACTGGGAAAAACCCCTCAAGCCTCTTTGCATTAATAAGTTGAATAGAGAAACTATTACAATTTCTGGCTATAGCTCTAAGCTCAACCCGCAAAAGAATAATTGTTCTCTTTGTTGAATGAGAAACTTTGGCCAACACTTAATCAATTATTTTATCACATAGCCTCATATTTCCTTGTGTAAATCCTAAGGAAATTAGCCCCTAAAATACAGTAATTTCCTGTTAATTGATTTTTTAATTCCCAAGGATTGATTTGCTAACCTCATGCAACACCTCTACACTCAAACTAGTATAAAAATCATATTACACTACATTTTCATCTCCACTTTAGCTAAGAAATTTGAATTCCTTTCATGAATTAGCTATTTTTGGTTGATTGATTAGTTAACTATAGATATTTGAGTTAGATTGTTGTCCCACTGCACAAATGACCTTAACTTGACTCTATCAATAATTAGAGGCCAGTTTATAGAATACAACTGAAAATAACTGAACTTGATTATGAAAATCTATCAATCACACATGCATGACTGAAGTCAAATCAAACTAACTCGAATTTACTGAATTAAATGAGTGACAACATCCATGTCACACTAGTTGACTGCCTCCAAGTTTTCCTATTGATGTGTAAATTCAATTTACTGAATTTGACTAAAACTAAAGTGAAATTAGGAATTTCTTGCTACATTTGTTCATTGACACTCACTATTAGCAAGAAAGGGGTTTTTCACCACCCCTATCATGCTCCTGCAGAATTTGAATTTACCTCATGACAATGCCTTTCTCAAGATGTTAGCATCTTGATCCTTGGTTGGAATGTATGGTAGAAACTGTAATATCCCAAATGAGGGATTTTCTGCATTGTTGGGAATATCTTAAGATATTCCAACCTCTGCAATATTACTTTATCAGAAATATGAACAAGTCTATACCAGAGATAGAATGTGGGGGCATTTATCGGATATGTCACCTTCTCAAGGGAAGTGTGAGATCCAGAGGCTATCTGGCCCTTCATAGACTCTGTCTATAGATATGTAAATATTCCTCCTTCGGGAAGATCTTGCTCAAAGGTTGAGCTACATCAATATCTGAACTTAAAAAAGTAGTAGCAATAATGAAATAATGCTCATAAAATGTGAGATGAGTGCAAATCTGATATATAATCTGTAGCAGCAAAAGATATACAGAATCCTTGAGGAAAATACCTCTCAAGGTGGACTCAAATCAGCCTCAAGGGAAAATGTACATACAATGGAGGAAACACTCTGCTACATAACCCATCAACTCTATAACTGCGCAGTCTATAAGGGAAAATGACTGCAACCTTGATGTATATGTGAGGATATGACAATGTGAGCTCAAAATAAAGATGGGGGAGTAAGATCTCAACCCCAGAAAGCAATAATACAACAATCCTCCGAGGGATTGGCTAAACTACAGAAAATAGGAAAATGCCAGAGTTGCAGTGTAGCAACTGCAACTCAAATAAAATACAAATATGGAAAAGGAAAGGGATGTTGCATCTGATGTAGAAACCTCCTCCAATGATCTTCTAAGTGAAAGGTTTCTCCTTCCACTGAAGATTACACTCTCTAGTTCATAATGTGAACCCCTTGTACAAGCCCCCTCTGAAGATAATGCTGTAAGGGAAAGAGACTGCGCTGGGCATGAGAAGAAAAAATGGCCCAATGCCCAAAATCTGCAATAGAAGCTCCAAAATTCCCTTCACTGATCTCCTAGAGAAGAAATGAAATCCTCCTCTAAAAAATTAGCTCCAAAAATGGGTGATGGTGATCCCTCACTGCAACCCTCAGCAACACAATGTCTTCTTGCTGCAAGAATAATGCTATGATGGAAGATAATGCTTTGGACTCAAGCTTGGGTGTGAGGAAGATGAAGAACAACTCCTCCATGGTCTCCCAAGGAAGAGAAGGAAACTCCTAAACAAGAATCCCTCTTGTGTTGAGTAGCACAAGCTATCTCAGTTGAGCAATTGAAGAAAGCCAAGCAAATTCGAAATCATTAAGCATAATGAACAATGGCTCTCCTTCACATTTTTATGCAAGGAATGCTTCCTTGCCATGGACCCCACCCATTAGGGTTCCTCTCATCCTATAATTTCCCTCCTTTCAAAACTGTGCAGTCTTCTTGTGCAAGCTTCCCCTCTTGGGCACGTTGTTGACTTGGTCAACCATGGCCTAGTATTTTTCCTTTTGGCCCTTTTTCATACTAGGGAATGTCAAAATTAGCCACTTAAGTGACTCTTTTCACCTTAGGAGAGTTTATTTTGCTGCTACATGGGCTCCCTTACCCATTTTATTCCTTTTATTAAAATAAAAGCAAAATTAATGTTCCAATTACCTTATTGAAAAATTTGGAACATTACAATCCTCCCCTCCCAAAGATTGCTTGTCCTCAAGCAAGTGCAAGGGTAGAACTGAAAAGGAACCTCCACTCAAGGCATGGAGTCTGAAATTTCCTCATCTAGATCCTCCATCCCCAAGCAATCAACCAAGCAAAATGAGTCACCCTCCAACTAGGCAACTCCTGAAAATACTCCTCCACCTTGTGCTCATGTAGAAAAGGTGGGCTGAATTTCTGAACATGATAAGCTCCATAGCCTACCCCCTGCTATCATCTTATGCACTAATGATAAGTGTGGAGTGAAAGCTGAACTTGGGCTGCAATAGTGTTGCCCTCAAGTGGCAAAATGAAGTCTAGATCCCCAGGGATCTCTCCTCCAACGTTGCAAATCAAGCTGGCCCAAATCACCTAATATGTGACGAGTTCGAATTCATCATCATATGGCATCCAACCAATCATATGGCTCACCTCCAAGAGAAACCAATGTCTGAACATGGTGACCATATCATCTCCCATACTCCCCTTGGAGCATGTGCTGCAAAAAGAATGGAGGTCTCTCCTCCCAAAGGGCACATCCACCCAATGAGTTCCTCCCTCCTCATGATACACATGGGGCTACTGATAATATATGGCTGATATGAAATGGTCTTCAAGAGAGACCCAAGCCACCCCATCAATCATACAAACCATGAAGTGCCTCCTCCAAAAATTCAAACTCTCCAAATAGCTCCTCCCACATGAAGGAAAGAGATGAAGCTTGGCAATCATGGGCTGCCCATTGTTTCTCTTGAAACATACAACATGCAAAGTAGGGATAATCACACTCCCAATGGGAATCTTCAATTTATTTCCCCCCTTCAAAATAGTGCTTCCTCTGAACAACGTTCCATTAGAAAAATATGGAAACATAAACTTGTGACAAAAAGGAAGTGAAATATAGTTCCATGCATGGAACCAACGTAGGGCATCATTGGCCTGCCTCCACATATGATGCAACAAGTGTCTTTGCAGCCACTTGTTTTCTGCCACATTCATCCTGCAAGATGTAATCATGAAAACATACTTTGGTGCCAAAGGTGCACACCAAAAACCATGTGGCTCCACCCCACAATCCACCAATAAGATGGCCATCATTCTTGCTGCAATAGACCATAAGTATAACCAGACATAATGTGCAAGAAGGAAAGATCCTCCTTGATATAACATGCTGATCATAAAATTAATAGAGTGTAAAACATAAAGCAAATGGTTACCTCCCTGATCATGTACTTTGGCCTTTGAGCTGAAATGGCTCAAGTGAAAAATATCCCTTACTGCAACAGAGTAGGGCAGTGGTTGTGCCAACCATATATTCATCTCTTGGGCTGTGCATATTTCCATATGCTAACATACATCCATTAGGATGCCTTCCCAAGTGGACTCCTCCATCAATGAGTAATATGCATGAGAATGCATGAATGGAGAATCCATGAATGCTGCATGTAGGTGCCTCCCCTTGAGCTTGAGAACCCAAGCCAAGAAGATCAAATCATAGTGAGGGATGCTTCCATCCATTGCTCCCTCATCCTCATCTCCTACATGCCTCCAAGGTGCATCACTTGTGAAGTGGTTTTGAGGACACTCCAACAAGTAATCCAAGCTCTCAAGTGACAGCGTTGCTGGCCTTTGGAGTAGGGCCACTGTCATCTCAAAGCTCCCCTCTTTGACATGAATCTTGCCAAAGAGTCTCCCCAACATGTTGCTGCAAATGTAGAGCCCCTCTCATGAAGATGGCGCTGCTTGGGAATCTACGGTCAAAGAGCAATCTTCTTGCACTATGCTAGTGCCTCCTCTTGCTCCTGCAACATCCAAACAAAATTGGAGAAACAAGAATGTTTGTTGCTCCTCCATAATTTCACCATACCAAATATGAAATGGGAACATAATGAGTGGTAGGATAAATGCTATCCCATCATGATGCACCCATGCTCTTCTCTACCTCATGGTGTAAGTATCCTGTCATCCCCTCTCCCTCTTGAAACCCCCTGAGAAGGAATAGGTCACATGTTGGCCAAATTCCCTCAAGAGAAACCAATGCAACATGGCTTCTTGCTGCCCTGTATCATAGATCTGCAAGAGGCTCACCATCCTCTTGCCTCCCATCCACATCCACTCAGCTCCCTGTGGATGCTTCTCATCACTCTGCAACTTGGTATCCCTCCAATGAGGTCTACCATCTCCCCAAAACAGATCTCCATCTTTGCATTTCATGGGGTATTGAAATGCAATCTCCTCCATGGTCCATGTCTCAAACCCCAATCTCATGTGTAGTGAATTTCCCATCAAGGGTGTATGAGAATAATGGCACAGCGCAGTGAAGGTTCCCTCCTCAAAGAAATCGGCATGTAATGATGTACAATCCTCCATGATAGATAAAAAATTAGGCATACCTTGGAGAGATTGGGAAGAATCTTGTGTTGCCACAAGAGTTTCTTCCTCAAGTGTGCTGGCTGCATCCATTGAAAATGAAGGGTGCTCCTCCATGACCATGACAACGCTGGTCTATGCCTCTTCAACTGGTGGTGAGGGCTCCTCCCTCCTTTGGCCAAATCTTCTGATCAAGATCTGAGAAAAATCAGCAAGAGTGGAAACCCTTGCATGCCTCCCATGGCTGGCCCACTAGATCTTTGCTTCTCCCTCAAGATGCAGCACTACAATTGCTACAACCTCTCTGTCTACTACAGTATGTAGCAGGAAAAAATCCTCTAGCTTCCTCACCCAAGCCTCTGCTACACATGTGGGTGACCCATCAAATGTAGACAATAGAAATCTATTTCCGTTCATCATCCCATGAGTGTGGGGTCTTCTTCCCTCTTTTTTCTAAACCAAGTGTGAAAAATATAGAGTCTCTTGGAAGACTCTAAGGTTTGATCCATATTCAGCAAGATACTCACTCAAAACTTTGAATTCTAAGTGCCTTCCATGCCCCACTGTTCTTCTCTGATGAGAATAGGAAGTGCATGGTTCTTCCTCTTCTCCCTTTTCTGTCTCCTCAACCTCCTTGGAGAGGTTCTTGCTGGATCTGGAAAATGATGAGAGTAATCTCATCCTCTGCATCATCTTTACCTCTCCTTTCTCTGGATTTCGAACTTCACAGGCTGAGCCAAGTTCGAAGCTCTGATACCACAGTAATATCCCAAATGAGAAATTTTCTGCACTGTTGGGAATATCTTAAGATATTCCAACCTATGCAATATTACTTTATCAGAAATATGAACAAGTCTATACTAGAGATAGACTGTGGGGGAATTTACCAGATATGTCACCTTCTCAAGGGAAGTGTGAGATCTGGAGGCTATCTGGCCCTTCACAGACTCTGTCTATAGATATGTAAATATTCCTCCTTCGAGAAGATCTTGCTCAAAGGTTGAGCTACTGCAATATCTGAACTTCAACAAGTAGTAGCAATAATGAAATAATGCTCATAAAATGTGAGAAGAGTGAAAATCTGATATATAATCTGTAGCAGCAAAAGATATACAAACTCCTTGAGGAAAAGACCTCTCAAGGTGGGCTCAAATCAGCCTCAACGGAAAATGTACATACAATGGAGGAAACACTCTGCTACATAACCCGAGAACTCTATAAATGCGTAGTCTATAAGGGAAAATGACTGCAACCTTGATGTATATGTGAAAATATGACAATGTGAGCTCAAAATAAAGATGGGGGAGTAAGATCTCAACCCCAGAAAGAAATACTACAAAAATCCTCCGAGGGATTGGCTAAAATACAGAAAATAGAAAAATGTCAGAGTTGCAGTGTAGCAACTACAACTCAAATAAAATACAAATATGGAAAAGGAAAGGGATGTTGCATCTGATGTAGAAACCTCCTCCAATTATCTTCTAAGTGAAAGGCTGCTCCTTCCATTGAATATTACACTCTCTAGTTCACAATGTGAACCCCTCGTGCAAGCCCCCTCTGAAGATAATGTTGTAAGGGAAAGAGACTGCGTTGGGCATGAGAAGAAACAATGGCCCAATGCCCAAAATCTGTAATAGAAGCTCCAAAATTCCCTTCACTGATCTCCTAGAGAAGAAATGAGCTCCTCCTCTACAAAATTAGCTTTGGAAATGGGTGATGTGATCCCTCACTGCAACCCCCAGCAACACAATGTCTTGTTGCTGCAAGAATAACGCTGTGATGGAAGAGAATGCTTTGGCCTCAAGCCTGGGTGTGAGGAAGATGAATAAAAAATCTTCCAAGGCCTCCTAAGGAAGAGAAGGAAACTCCTAAACATGAATCCCTCTTGTGCTGAGCAGTGCAAGCTATCTTAGTTGAGCAACTGAAGAAAGCCAAGCAAATTCGAAATCATCTAGCATAATGAACAATGGCTCTCCTTCACCTTTTTATGCAAGGAATGCTTCCTTGCCATGGACCCCACCCATTAGGGTTTCTCTCATCCTCTAATTTACCTCCTTTCAAAACTGCGCAGTCTTCTTGCGCAAGCTTCCCCTCTTGGGCACGTTGTTGACCTGGTCAACCATGGCTGAGTATTTTTCTTTTTGACCCTTTTTCATACTAGGGAATGTCAAAATTAGCCACTTAAGTGACTCTTTGCACCTTAGGAGAGTTTATTTTGCTGCTACATGGGCTCCCTTACTTATTTTATTCCTTTTATTAAATTAAAAGCAAAATTAATTTTCCAATTACCTTATTGAAAAATTTGGAACATTACAGAAACATAATTCTCCTATGCACATAGTCCCGAAAATGATGATACTAGATATAATTATGCTTGGACCTATCATGAAATACTGGACTCTCAAAATAAGTTAATGCAATTTCAATTATCACAATATATCACTTTTGAATTCATCTCCTGACTAAAAAGACCCACAAGTATTTTTCTCATCCATAGAGCCTCACATGTTTCTTGACTTGTAGCCATGTATTCATCCTTTGCTGAGTTGAGTGCCATAGACCTCTGCTTCATGTCGTACCAGGAAATAGTTGCAAACCAAACACTAAACATAGCAGTTGAAGTTTTTTTTTTTTTCTAGTGGACTCCCTGCCCAATCTACATCAGTGAAGCCTTGGAGCTTCACTCCCTATGTCCTCTTGTACCATAATCCATACTTGGTAGTGCCTCTGAGGTACCGTAACACATGCTTTGATTCCTTCCAACACAACTTGGTAGGCCTTACCGTAGGTTGACTCAGTCAGTTTATAGCATAGCACATGTCGGGTCATGTGTTGACAAGATATATCAAGGACCCCACACTTTTCCTGTAAATAGTAGCATCAACCTCTTCACCTGAAGTGGCATTATCTTTCCTCTCGTTTGTAGCTAGAGGTGTGTCCATGGGCTTACAATTATCCATGTGAAATATCTGAATTATTTCAGAGGCATGCTTTCCCTAAGACACAAACAATCCACCATCGCCTTGCCATACTTCTATCCCAAGGAAGTAATGCATAAGGCCCATGTATTTCATCTCAAATTCCCTTGTAGGATCCTGTTTACAAGAGCGAATCAACTTCTCATAACATGCCAATATTAAACCATCAACATACCAAACCAGAATAAGCAACTTACCATATCCCACAATGTGATATATGTTGGAAATACTGAGATGGGGGGGTGAATCAATATTTTCTTTCCAATTGTTATTTTACCAATTAAGATCATTTAGATATATACAAAATGAACAAGAAGAATAAATACTTTTATTAATAACAAGGACTCCAATCCTCTTCTTTACAATAAATCAAGTACAATAATAATTAGGGCTCCAACCCTAGATGAAGACACCAATCTTTAATCCACCAAGCTCCAATATGTACTTTTCCAAGCACCAATTTGGACTTCACGAAGCTCCAAACTCTAGTGCTCCAACCATATCTTCATAATCTGGTGGATCAATTTTATGCTCAAAATTAAAAGTTGTCAAAAAGTCTTAAAACTAACATGCTTGTGTAGATATTGTTGTTCTGAATCCAATGCAACTCATTTCACTCAAATACGACATTGGATGCTCACGATATCGAGTTTTGTTTATTTTGGGAAACAACAAAATTTTTGAGTTTTTGGTTGTATAGGGTTGCACAGTCACGAGTCTGTACTATTGATTGGACCCTGACATGGCATGGTGACTGGGCTCCATCAAACAATCTCTATTCAACACTTTTTAGTTTCTTGTTTGTTGAGAAATTGTTGATTTTCATTATTTTTTGGTTGAATTTTTTGGACCAACCAGAGAGGACCACATGGGCCAACCAAAGGCTGCCACGTGGCCTCCTGGTGGCCACAAAAATTTTGGTTAAGGTCCAGAGTAGTAGCCTGGGGTTCGAGCGCGAGACCTCCACCAAGATAGCCATACCTCCAACCAAGTCCGCTATGATTTTTTTCTTAACCCTTAAGGGTCTGATGCCTATTTATGCTCTACTGGTTTCACAATTGGGGAGGGTATCGGGGTTAACCCCTGACCTCAGTCCACAGACCAGGGTTAAGGGCTAACCTCGTTCCATTATATGTATATGTTATTTAAACCTGCATAAACCAAAGTTTTAATGGAAATATTTTATGGGTAGAGAAGACCATGTATTAAACTGTTTAACCAAAGTCCATTTCAAATTATAGCATGTGGATAATACAACCCCAAACCATAACATAAACCACATAACCCAAATTTATGTGCTACGGTTTTGATGACAATTATTTGGTGGTTAATTCCTAGATCGAGCAGCGTTCACATGGCGGAGACTTCACAATGATTTCCACGATTAAGTTTATACGCAGTAGAGTATTGACGGGTTTGTTAACAGTTTCCATGGTGCTTAAGTGAATGGTGTTCACATGCATGGGTCAAGGTTAATGACATAGTTTGATGCCACCATTAAATGTGCAGTGGAGTTTCATTGATACGTTAGAGCATTCACATGTGGTGGTCCTAGTATTTCATGCCATGGTTAAAGTTTGCACTGGTGGAAAAATTTGTTTCAAATCGAAATCAATGACGTTGAGTCTGCCACTTGGTGGAAATTTAGCCGGGCATAGGACTAACTCACACGATTAAGCAGGCAAAATTTTGCACCTGGCACGGTGGGAGTATCATCAGCGCGGGAAATTTTTTCGCCCCACATGGATGACAAAGTTCAAATTTGTAGGACAAATTGCGGGAAGGTGTGATTTGTAGGACAAATAGTGCAGAATTCTTAGGAGAGCATAATCTGTTTGGTTTTTAGCCTTTTTTGCAGTAGAAAGAGCCCAGCTAGGGGTTTTTTTACTGTTATGGAACCCTTGGATACATTTGTGAAGCCATTTGAGTAATGTAACTTTATGTAAACACCATTTTATGAGCATAATGAAAAATTCCCAACCATTGGAAGTTGGACCAGGAGATGTAGCCCAGGAGGAGTGAACTCCTTCATCACTTGTTGTCTTGTGTTTGCTGTTATGGTGACGTTGTCTTCTATTTTCTACAAAAACTTAATTTTCAATGTATTTTTAAGTGTTTATGAAATTAACATAAGAGGTTAAAAACTCTAATTCATTCACTTGCAAAATTTAACATAATCATCAAGCTTTCATATACAAATCAATTTGGTATTAGAGCTAGAATTATTTGTTTCTTTGAGGGTTTATTTTTTTTGCAAGTGTTTCTGATACTTACAAGGTTTAAGCTCAAGAGAGGAGAAGGAAAGCTTGTGGTTGCAAGTCCTCAAGTTAGATCAAGGACAATGAGATAAAATTTTCCACAATCACCTCCACAAATTTCACCTCAAATTGTATTTTAAGCTTGAACAAGAATGTCACATGAAGGAGAGCCTGACAATATGTTAGAGGATGAAAAGGATTTCAGAAAATCATTCTTTGAAATGATACAAATGGTGAAAGTTCTCTATGAGGAGAGAAACAAAATATGGCAAGGTGAGAGCTCCAATCCTCCAAAGGGAGACACGCCTTCAAAAGAAGATGGAGGAGATGTAGACAAGACTCCAAAAGGTAATGGAGGGAATGGTGAAAAAAAACCTTTGACACCACCATTCTCTTCACCTCGATCCTCACCACCATCTTCACCATCATATTATTCCATAACAAGCCCTTCACAATCACCTCCACATTATCCAAAAGGTCATGGTAAAATCCATGCCTAAAACTTGACATAAATTTTGATTTGCCTATGTATGATGGAGAGGTAAATACTGAGAGATTAGATAATTGGGTTCTTTAGCTTGAAGTGTATTGTAGGATACAAAGGATCAAGTATGGTGACACCAAGATTCATCTTTCTTCATTAAGATTGGAGAGTGCAACACTTATTTGGTGGGAAGCCAAAAATCAGGACGACATGAAGAAACATGGTAAGTTATTAACCTTTTGGAATGGTTTTGTTGCTACATTGAGAAGAAAATTCTATCCATTAGCATACATGCAGAAAGCTATAATGGATTTTCAAAACTTTAGGCAAGGAATGGGACAAAGTGTGCAAAACTATACTCAAGAATTTAGAAGAAGAGCACTAATATTAGGTGTATATTTGACATCTCAACTAAAATACATTGGAGGTTTTCATAGTTAATTAAGGCATACAATTCTCATGGTTAACCCTACAAGTTTAGATAAAGTTTGTGTATAGGCCAAACATCTAGAGGCAAGAGGGATTTTTTTTTTAAATTTTTAAATTTTAAATTTTTATTTATTTATTATTATTATTATTAATTTTCTTCAGATGAAACAAGTGAGAATACATTTGAGTATTGATAAAAAGGAAAGGGTAAGTTTAAGGGAAAAGGAAATAATAATAAATCCATCAAGTTGGAGAAAGATAAAATCACATGCAAACATTGTTCCAAAGATGGACATGATGAATATCATTGCTGGAAACTTCATCCAGAGATGAGACCCAAGAATTTGAAAAACAAGGAGAAGGAGAAGACAACTGCAACAATACAACATGATTCAGGTTGTAATTCCATAGATGAAAAAAATCTCACAATGATAGGTTGGAAAGGTAAGAACATTGCAAGTACTATTTCTTAAAGTTATCCCAATGATACTCAAGATGAAGAAACAAGAATTGAGTTTTTCCATATTCGAGTTATTTCAAATCATATCAATATAGACACATTGTTTGATAGTGGTTCAAAAGAAAATATTATCTCAGAGGACAATGTCAAGAAGTTAAATTTAGAGACCATTCCGCATCCTAGACCTTATCTTTTATGTTGGGTATGTGGGAATGCAAAATTTAGAGACCATTCCGCATCCTAGACCTTATCCTTAGATTTTCAATCACTGCAAACTTTCTTGATGAAGTTGAACTTGATGTATTTCTGCTTGATATTTGTGGTATAGTTTTGGGAAGCTCACATATTTATGATAGGAGAGAAATATTTCATCGACGTAAGAATAAGTATCACTTGTTCAAGAATTGGATTGAGTAAATTGTTAGAGCGCATAGTAATAATATGAGTTTGTCTCTTTTGAATGCTAGACAAATGAAGATAATTGTTAATGCTAGTTATAATTTTTCTTTGTTAATGTTCAATCATAAAGATGTTGTGAATGAGGGCTTTCAAGGAGATGAATCAAATGTAAAATATGAATTCATATATGCTTCTAATGGGTGTGATAATATGTTTGAAGAGTCTAACATGTTGCCTCCTAAAAGAGGTAAACAAGATGTAGTAAATTTGCAGCAGCAAGCATCATTTTTTAACAATGATGTGAACAAGATGCCAGTGCTAGAGAGTGCAGAGGTCAAAGAGAAAGTGCAAAATAAATTTGAAAAAGAGGGAATTGGTTCCAAAATTTCTTCTTGTGGGTTTCATAATGTGTTTTCTTTGAAGAAGGATGATGCGAGGCGATGGCGATCACATTAGGTCAAGATTTGAGCCAAGTGCAAGGCTAGACATGTTACGCATCGTCATGTCGACAATGTTCAAGGTGAGAAGAATTTGAAGTTGTTTAAGTTTCCTTTGATTGACGACCGAGGAGGGAATGTTTTTATTCCTAAAGGGCAGTTTGTTGTTCTACATATTCTGAGAAATTGTAGCAAGATGGTATCTACGACAACAAGAAAAGGTCTCCAAAATCAAGGAAACTGATGTGTTTTCATGAAAATCTCAAAGTGTCACATTCAAGAAAATTTTAGTGGATTAAGAATGAAAGGGTGAAGGATTTGTACTCTCATCTATTTTTTGAATGATAAAGAGATTTTGGAGGTCCAAAAGCTTCTAGTGGGGAGGAATGATCTAGTGGATCAATTTTATGCTCAATATTAAAAATTGTTAGAAAGGCTTGAAACTCGTGCACTTGTGTAGATATCGTCATTTTGAATCTGGCGCAACTTGTTTCGCTCAAATTTGACATCAGATGCTCCCTATATTGAGTTCTGTTCGATTTGGGAAACAACGAAAATTTTGAGTTTTTGGTTGTACATGGTTGCACAGTCAGCAATCTATATTCTTGACTAGACATTGAAATGGTATGGTGTCTGGGCTTCATCGACAAATATCTATTCGACACTTTTTAGTTTCTTATTGGCTGAGAAATGGTTGATTTTCATTGGTTTCCGATTGAAATTGTTGGACCAACCAGAGAGGACCACATGGGCCAACTAGAGGCTGCCACGTGACCTCCTAGTGGCCACTAAAATTTTGGTTAAGGACCAGAGCAACAGCCCATGGGTTCAAGCGCGATACCTCCACCAAGCCAGCCACACCTTCAACCAAATCCAATATGATTTTTTCCTTATCCCTTAAGGGTATCATGCCTATTTATGATTTATTGGTTTCACAATTGAAGAGGGGACCAAGGATAACCCCCGACCCCAGTCCATAGACCAAGGTTAAGGGATAACCCTGACCCGTTATGTGTATATGTTATTAAAACCCACATAAACCAAAGTTTTGATGGAAATGTGTTATGGGTGGAGAAGACCATGTATTAAAATGTTAAACCAAATTCCATTGCAAATTATATCATGGCAGATAATACAACCTTGAACCATAACGTAAACCACATAACCAAAATTTATGTGCTATAGTTTTGATGAAATTTAGTTGGAGGTTAAGTCCTGGATCGAGAAACATTCACATGGCCAAGAATTCACAATGATTTCCAGAGTTAAGTTTATACAAAGTGGAGTACTGACGGGTTTGTTAACAGTTACCATGGCGATTAAGTGAACAATGTCCACATGCGCAGGTCAAGGTTAATGGCACAGTTTGATGCCACAGTTAAATGTACAGTGGCATTTCGTTGATAGGTTGTAGCGCTCACATGTGGAGGTCCTAACATTTCATGCCACGGTTAAAGTTTGCACCAACGGGAAAATTCATTCCAAACTGAAATCAACGGCATTGAGTCTGCCACTTGGTGGAAATTTAGTGGGACATAGGGCTAACAGGCACGATTAAGTAGGTGACATTTTTCACCTAGTGTGGCGGGAATATCTTTAGCGCGAGGAAAATTTTTCACCCCACGTGGCTAACAAAGTCCAAATTTGTAGGACGAATTGTAGGAAGGTGCGATTTGTAGGACAAATAGTGCAGAATTTTTAGGAGAGCATAACTCATTCAATTTTTATCCTTTTTTAGAGCAGAAAGAGTCTGACTAGGGATTTTTTACTGTTCTGGAGCCATTTGAGCATTATAACTTGACATAAACACCATTTTATGAGCATAAGGAAAGAGGCCCAACCATTAGAAGTTGGACCAGGAGATGTAACCCAAGAGGGGTGAACTCCTTCATCACTTGCTACATTATGTTTACTGTTATGGTGATGTGGTCTTCTATTTTCTGCAAAAACTAAATTTTTAATGATTTTTTATGTTTTTATGAAATCAACATAAGAGGTTAAGAACCCTAATTCATTCACTTGCAAAATTTCACATAATCCTCAAGCTTTAATATACAGATCACTTCTGAAGGCACCAACCTTGTCTCTATGAGGCTCCAACCTCTATGGCTCTAACCATATCACTAGTACAGACTCCAACCTAATATTCTTGAGGACTCCTATCTTATAGGGCTCCAACCCACGACTTCAATTCTACAAGATATATTCAACGGTTCCTCAAGGCTCCCAATATCTTCTGCAATAAGCTTGACAAAATTGTCACCTTCAATAATGCCTTCAAACAATATTCAAGGAACTTACCTCATCGATGAAAACTTTTTCTTCTTAGAAGGTGTCACCACTTCTCTTCATGTCACCCAAATACTTTCCCCAAGGTCACATCATGAGGGCCTTCAACAATACATCATCATCTCCAAGGGTTTCTTCAGGATCAACTTCTACAAGTCTTCCAAATTTCTTCAAGAATACCTCAAGGTCTGCACCAAACAGTTCTCCAAGTGCTTCACAATGTTTTCAACCAAGGGATGACTTCAATGGTTCTTCAATAATGATTTGGTGATGTGTCAAGAAAATCCCAAATTGTCTTTAATAGGTTGTTCCAAGGATGTCTTCACAAAGCTTCAAACACGATGCCTCTAATACTTTAGATCAATCTTCAATCAAGCCTCCAACATGTGAGTGCTCATATTCCCAAGCCCTCACATTCCACTATAGTCTAAGGTACTATTCTCACATTTTTCTTCAAAATTATGCCTCCAAGATACTCTTTCCAAGATGTTCTCTCTTCAAGGATGCCTCAAGGTGTCTTCATAATTGTTCCTCAGCAAGACTTCTAGTGACTCCACTATCCAAAAAAATTTCATTGTTCCTCCACAGATCCAAGCACCAATTCTTAGCATTGTTCCTCAAATCAGAATTATTTTAGGTGCATATCAAATATCTATTCAACAAGAAACTAATCGTGCCTTAATACACTAAAGATGCCAACCAATTTTGAGCCTCCACAATATTGGACTGCATTCTGAGTTCTACACCAGTGTAAAAAGTATGAGTGACTGTGTAAGGTTTGATCCTAGCCTTCGAGTAGCTACATATTATATGGTTGTCTAACACTTGTATGTAGGTCCTTATTTGCACCCTCCAAAGGTGCTTGCTATTGGTGCGAGGTCTGTTCCAAAGGTGGCTATGAATCTGATCTTATTCTATCCTTTTACAAGATTTTCAATCCATGCTACCTCAGATATATATACACACGGGTCTGATTTCCTAGTCACAGGCCTCTCCGAGCTCTATCCAAGGTGTAAACAGTGATCTGAGCTTTTTGCACCTTCTCCAACAATCAAGCCTTATCACATATTCGGCCTCTCACAAGTAGTTGTGTTATGAAATCGGCTCCCAAAATAGAAGAAAAGAGAGATCAAGGCCTTAGAAATCAGCCACTTTGAGTGGGCTACCTCCTTTACATTACATAAATGAAAAATTATTAGATGACGCAAATGAAAAAACCTCCTTCCTATATATAGGAGTCCATGGGGTCACAATATAATCCTAGCCGACCTAACAATAATAATGTAAGGGCACAATAATAACAAGATGGGGGGCTACAGAGGTACAACAATAACAATAAGGGGGATACAGTAGACACAATAAGGGACCAAATTGTTAATATAGGGCCCTAACATGCCCCTCTCCTTCAAAAAAGTGTTGTCTTCAATGCTTGAATAGTTCGTGATGCTTCTGTATAAAATTCTCATCCTCCCATGTGGAATCTTCATTGGGTAAGTTCTTCCACTTGATGAGATACTCTGAATTTGATCGATTTTGAAGCTGTTGAGTTCTTGTTTCTGTGACTTATTCAGGATCCAATATGATTTTTCTTTCCTCATTACGTTCTAGAAAATTTGTTTGAACTAGAAGTTTGTCCCCTATAACCTTATTTAAGCATGAAACATGGAAAACTGGGTGCACTTGGGAAGATGCAGGAAGCTCCAATTTGTATGCTATAGTACCAATATTTTGCAACCATTAGGGGATTTTTGAGGTCTAAAATGGGCCTCCTAAGGAAATTATAAAATAATAGTGGAAATAATAAAGTAAGACTTGATTACATCATCAAATTTTAGAGGGAAAATAGAAAAACTACTTTTTCAATTTATCTCCCAAAATTTTTACTCAAATTTCGAGCTGGAGTACTTGTTGGATGTAAAATTTAATTCCTCATCCTAGGAGTACACATGTTGCATACTTTCGATGGACCTTTCTACACGAAAAATGAGAAATACATGAAAAATGTGATTGCAATCATGTTTTTTCAAGTATTTCTCATTTTTCCCATATTATGGGATATCGAAAGTATGCAACATGGGTACTCCTTAGATGAGATATTAAATTTTCCAACCAATGAGTAACCCTACTCAAAATTTGAGTAAAAAATTTGGGAGATCAGTTGAAAATACAAGTTGAAAAATAGTTTTATTATTTTATTATTTTTTAATATTTTTATCCTTTTACTTAAAAAATGGTGAATCATCCCCCATGGTTGACATCATCATATTGAATATTATTGGTTCTTATAAAGTTTATTTTGGTTGTACATTTTTCTTAGGAGGGCCATTTCAGACCTCAAAATTCCCCTAATGACCTTGGAAGGACCACAATACTTTGGGGATAATTTATTATCCTTCTTAGCTTGCTTGAGGGACATTTTATTGTATGGTTGTAGTCATAAAAATACCATGTTGCCTACATCAAAACTTCTCTTGCTACGATGTTGATATTCGTGTTGTTTCATTTGATTCTGTGCCAAATTTAGGTTATCCTAATAGAGTTAGAGAACTTTTTGTTGATGCTCGATGTGATCTTCCACTGCTTGAACCTTCAAATTTTCTCTTAAAGATGATGTGATGGATGGCAGATGATATCCATAAAGTGCCATAAATGGGGTCAATTTTTCTGCAGCGTGGAAGGAAGTGTTATACCATCATTCAACAGAGGTAACCAATTGACCCATTGTATTTATTTATCAGATACAAAGCAATGAAGATATCCTTCCAAACATTTGATCACTATCTCAGTTTTCCCATTGGATTGAGGATGATAAGATGATCTATGAGCTATTTGTGTACCCAAACATGTTAATTTCGACCAGAAATTTCCAGTGAAAATGTGATCTCTATCACTTACAATAATCTTTGGGTTTCCATGTATCTTTTGAATTGTTTCCATAAATGCAGTAGCAATTGTACTCGCTTTAAATGGATGAGATAATGCACAAAAGTGTGCGTACTTGGTAATCCTATCAAATACCACCATGATGACACCCTTTCCTTGAACTTAGGTAAACTTGTGATAAAATAAATTGAAACCTCCTCCCAGCGTTGATTTGGAATGGATAAAGGCTATAGAAGACTCGGGGTCTTAATTTTCTCAAACTTTATTTTGCTAGCAAACCAAACATTCTTCCACAAACTTTTGAATATCATATTTAAGGCCATCCCAAAAAGTTATTTCTTCACCCCGTGGTAAGTTTTTAAAAATCCCAAGTGTCCTCCTAAGGGAGAGGTGTGCAATTCCAAAAAAATATTTTGTTTTAGTTGGTAATTTTTACAAAGATATAGGTGATATTTGTACCATAAGGAATCATTTTTCCAACTAAATGTATTATATGTACTGGGATCTTGCTACAAATTTTGAATGAGTGTCCATACTTCTTCGCCATTCTTCCATTCCTCCCTTTCTTCGGTTATCCAATCTGGTTGGATAATAGAAATGGAACAAAGTAATAATTCCACATCCTCATCCTTTCTTGAGAGTGCATCTGCAACAACATTTAGCTTCCCTTTTTTGTAGATTATTTCAAAGTCATAACCCAACATCTTTGTGACCCATTTTTTTGCTCTTCTGTAGATAGTCTTTGTTCCAAAAAATATTTAATACTATCATGATCAATTTTTACCTTGAAGTGTCTTCCCACTAGGTAAGGTATCCATTTCTTTAGTGCATGTAGTATTGCTAACATTTCCTTCTCATAAATATCTTTCTGTAAATAATTTCCTTTGATTGGATGAAATTCAAAAGTAATGGGTCTTCATTCTTGCATTAAAACAACACCAATTCCATTTCCTGAGGCATCACATTCCATAATAAAGGTTTTTGTGAAGTCGGGCGTAGCTAAGAGCAGTGCTTGGCACATTGCATCTTTAAGATGTTCAAGGACCTTATTTTCTTCAGGATTCCATGAAAATTCATATTTCTTCAATTACGTTGTTAGAGGTGTTTCTATTCTCCCATAATTGTTAACAAACCTGCGATAATACCCTATTAACTCGAGAAATCCTCACAACTGCTTTATGGTTGTGGGGAATTTCCATTCCTTAATGGATTTAATTTTTTAAGGTTCCACCTTAACACCCCTTGAGATACAATGTGACCCAGATATTCCACCTCTTGTACTCCAAAGAAACATTTGGAGGTTTTTTCATATAATTGTTTCTCCTCCAATCATTTGAGAACCCTGTCAACATGTTTAACATGATCCTTCAAAGACTTGTTGTAGATTAGTAAATCATCAAAAAATACTAACACAAATTTTCTAAGGAAGGGTTTGAAAATGGAATTCCTCAACCCTTGAAATGTAGAAGGTGCATTCGTAAAGCCAAAAGGCATGACCAAAAATTCATAATGACCCTCATGAGTTTGAAATGTTGTTTTCAAAATGTCTTTAGTCTTCATTCTAATTTGATGATATCCTGAACGAAGATTGGTGAGCCCTGGTATTGCACCAAGAGTGTTGCAACTCCCAGGGGCTGCCCTAGTTTACTTTATCAACCCAGGGTTCATACAAAATTTGAGGTGACAGTGCTATATACACAACAGATTCATTCTGTTCATGTCATCTTCTTCTGCTTTACGAAAGGGTGCTATTTCTAAGGGTTCTTAGGGAATTTTGTCACACTTCAATGAAACTAAACTAAATTGCAGAAAGGAAATGACAAAAGGAAACTAAATTAAATCGCTGAAAAGAAATGATAGAAATGAAACTAATTTAATTTGTAGAAAAGGAAATGACAGAAAAGAAACTAAACTATATTGCTGAAAAGAAATGGCGGAAAGGAAAATAATTCTAAACCACATTTAACTTGGCCAATCAGCTAAATGCACTCTATTTATCCTACAGTCTATCTATCATGCTTCTATTCATGCAACTAAGCTATCCATGACTTAATTCTAATTAAAAAGAGTGTTGCTTGGAGGAAATAAAAGGGGATAAAGAGGCTAATGGAGGGCTTAACGCTTGAAAAATTCTTATAAGCGGAAAGAGGGGGTGAAACCCTTAGAAACCTTATTATAGCGCAAGGAATGGTTTTGGAGCGGAAAGAATTGAAAAAGGCTTAGAAGCAAAAAGAGGGGGTGAAACCCTTAGAAACCTTATTATAGCACAAGGAATGGATGTGGAGTAGAAAGAATAGACAAACACGATGGTTGAGATGCGATGGAGGTAAAAGTTGTGATATGCGATGTCGCAATCGCAACTTCACAAGTTTAAATGGATAGCATTAAGGAATTAACGCGAATAATCTAAAATGTGCGAAGTGCAATGTGCGTTGCAGTAAAGGTTGCAGGAGTCGATTTGCGATGGGGATGACATGGTTGTGAAACAGAAAAAGGAAAAATTTGCGGCTTGCGAGGTGCGATAGGATAAAAACTACGGGATGTGATTTGCGATGTGGTAAGTTCCGTGGGACGTGATGTGTGATGGGGATGATGTGGCAGTGAAAGGAAAAAGGGAAAATTTGCAATGTGTGGTATGCGATGTTGCAATATTGCAATCGCAAGGATGAGCGGTAAGAGTTAAGGGTAAAATCTAATGGACACGAAGTGCGATTTGCGATGGCGACGTGGCGGTGGGACCGACAACGGGGCAAGATCGCATTATCGCCATCGGCTAGAACAACGGTAAGTGTTAAAGGAGAAAGGATAAACATTGCGAAGTGAAATTTGCGATTTCGCAATATCGCAATTGTAAGGAATGAGCGGTAAGTGTTGAAGGTAAAAGCTAAATGTCGTGATTTGTGAAGTACGGCATACGGTAGCAGTAATTTTGAGGAGAAAATGTGGAGGTCCGGTTTTCGGTGGTCTGGAATGGTTCTTCATGTGTTTTGCATAAAAAGGGTAGGCAGTCATGAATGGAGGAAGCAAAGAAATAAGGCTGAAGGGCTTAAGTGTGCTCGAAAAAAAAAGGTAAGTGCAATATTTAAAAAGAGGAAAATGAGGGGAATGGAGGCGTAAAAATAGTATTCAAGCTGTGAATATGAAGATGAAAAATGAATCAGAAAGTGCCACGAAGTTGCTCTAGGGTGTTGAAATTAATTCTGACAAACAAACCTATGGATTCATGCAAGGGAAAAAAGAAAAGAAGGCGTGATAAAACAACGAACAAAAAGCAATTTTTGGGTCTATGGGAAGGTTTACCCTCTTTGAGCTCTATTAACAGAGATGAGAGGGGAATTCTAGATCCACAACTTTTTGGTTTTTCTCCTCTACTCTATTACTCACAGGCCAATAAAAACTACAACAACATACTGAAAGGAAGAACTAAGCAACAATGAAACTAACAGAAGCAAAACTAATTTGAATGACAGAAAGAAAGCTAACTTAATGGAAGAAAGGAAAAGATAGTAACAATAGGGAAGCTGAGGCACATGGGTTGGGCCCTAACCCACGAGCCCGGCTCTCTGGAATTAAATCAGTAAAATGGAGTATGTCTACCCATTGCATTGAAAATGAAATATTATTACATCCCAAAGGTCTTAAACAATAAAAGCCTAATAGCTTGCAGCAAAATTTCTGAATGGAATCAAATTACTGACTAACTAGCTAACTCCTTCCTATCTCTATCTCTACTCTATTTATTCTACAGGGTAGATACCAACATCTCCCTTGAAAATGGTGATTGAGTCCACTTTTACTCCAAGTAAACATATATTGAGTGCCCTTTGTCTTCAGTTGCTTGGCTGCCCCTTGGAATTCGATTTGCTGGAGACTCCAAGTGAAGTATGGCTTGAGTGCACTTGGTCTTGAGTTGCTTGGCTGCCTCTGGAATTCGAATTGCTGGAGAGGGATCTCATGAGGATCCTTTGGCTACCTTTGAGAGTTAAGGAGGGTGGAAAATCCCTTTGAACCTCTCCACGATTTCTCCCTAATTACCTGATGTTGTGCTCATTTATTCTCCAATCCTGATCTTCCAGTGGCAGGAGCAAGTCCCTAAATCATCTCCTTCTCCAAATCTGGATAATCTGCCAAATATTTCCACAATATTCTAAAAAAATAACCAATATTAGGAAAAAATATGAAACTACCTTTAATCCTTCCTAAGAACATATTAAAGCATAAGAAAACATTATTAAGTGCAAAAGGAGAGATTTAATATATCCTTTTATGTGCATAAGGAAGGTATATGGGCCTAAGAAAGGTTAGATGGGCCTTATTTTATGTCTAATCTAGAGGCCCATCATCACCCCGCTACTGAAATTGTTGCTCATCCTCTCAGCAACCTATTCATCCTCCCTACCTTATGGTTCTTCCTGCATGATGGCTTATTTCATTTTCTGTTTCTTGGGCCATGCGTTGCTCTTCTGCTAATCTTCTTGCTATTCCTCTTGCTGCAATTCTTCTTGTAGGTGATTCATGGAGGTCCTCAGATGCCTTAAGAAAATCTATTTTGCATGCCAAGAGGTGGTGGGTCCACCTTTTATTATATTTTTCTTCTTTTTCCTTTTCTCTTTTTTTATTTTATTTTTATTTTTTTATTACATGCAAAATAAACTCAAAGTTATTTTTCTGTTAACTGAGTTCACCCTTGGTTACCCCTTTGACACTCCTCGTCTTTGATTATAATGAACTGCTTACTACCCACTTTCTCAAGTCCTTTTTACTTTTGTCTTGTTTCTTTTCTTGGTGGAAAAAGTGAGGCTAGTTGCTAGATAAGGCTGAGGTTGCTCTGCTACTGATTTTGGTTATATAAAAAACTTTCCCTCTCACACCTTTTAATGTTTTATTAAGCTAAAATAGATTCAAAGAAAGGGTTAGATGATTGCATACTTGAGCCTTACCATTGATTTGTTTTTGCATGTGATATTGAAGCTGCTAATATGGCTGTTGAAGCTATCTTTGGTGGTTCCGAAGCTGTATTTGATAATTTGCTTGAGGTCCTTTTGGAGCTTCTGAGCATAGGAGGAGGAAGTCCAAGTTTGAATACCTTTGACTAAAGTGTTGACCAAAATTTCTTTCCGTGCCAACTTGTTTTTTCTGCTTGTAAAGGTTGGAGAGCACCTGCATTCATTAGAGAGAGATACATGGAGAAGTACATTTTTTTTTGAAGGCCTACTAGCTACCTCAATGAGGTTTTCAACTAGAAGGTCTGCCTAGGTGCCTTAAAGGAGATTTTCACCTAGGATATTTTATTTTCCTGTCTTTTCTTCAACCCAATGACCATCTCATGGAGGTTTTCAATCAGTGAGCCAATCTTAGATGCCTCAAAAGAGGTTTTCACCTAAGATTTTATTCTTTTCCCCCTTCTTTTTAATTTTTAATTTAATTTAATTTTTATTTATTCATTTTTATTTTATTTTTTATTTTTTATTTTTATTTTATTTTTAATTTTATTTATTTATTTTCAGTTTCCTACTCTACTTGAAAAAAAAAAAACCTTTTTCAAGTATTGGAATACTTCGAATGGAGCCATGTGCACATCAAGATGTCAGATAAAATTAGGTGCACACTGGGAATACATGTTCTGACATGTACCTGAATATGAGAGATGAATTGCTTTGACTGGGATTGTATCAAGTAAAGTTGGAGAAGAGTGTGTTGCTACAACTTAATGAATGTTTGGAACCATATGTCAATACAATTGTGATGCCCCTGGTTCACTTTCTGTGTTGGATCACCGTGGACGTCCTCTTCTATTATGGCAGTCAAATATTCCTCTTTTTGATGATTTTTCTCTTGAACACATGGAGGAAATGATGGTAAACATGAGGGAACTCTCTCAACATCTGATTCTGATATCTACTCTTCATCAAGTGTAGCACTTGATTCTTTGATATCCTCATTTGAATCTTCTTGAAATCCTCATTTGATATCCTTCTTGAAATGTATGTGCAAGTGACTTGACAGTTTGAAACTAGAAATAAGACTTAAATTATTTACAAAAAATCAAATTACCATGGAGTAACCTTAATGTGACAGGCCATAAGATCCTTAGTATGCTTCAAGATTCAAGTGTGAGAAAATTTTTGAAGGATGTTTATCGCAGCGACAACACTTGGGGACACACTAGTATAATTCTAGCTTCTCTATTTAGGTTTAATTCTCTAAATGAAAGGTCTCATTATTTTAGGAAATGTTGATTCATCTTGTGGATTACCTTGACTTCCCTACTTAACTCGGTTAGAGATATAGTCCTCTCCATTCCCCTACTTCGTTAAACAGATATAAAGGCTAGCCAAATCACATTTGTTTTGATATAGGAAAAGTAATATGTACAAAAAATTTAAGATATTCAGAGTATGAGTTTCATCTATGGTGTTTCTCTGCTTCCAACAGGTCTGGATAGTACCCTGACAGGGTCACTACGGGATCAAAAGAATTTATTTGCTTCCATTGAGCCTAGACAGTACCCCAGAAAAATCACTTGCTTCACCTCCCTGCACATGAAGCCTTTCTCTTCTTTCCTCCTTTATTTTTTTATTTAATAGGACTTTGCTTTAGAAATTATTATTTTCAACGAGAAGAAGAGGGATCCCAACTTATTGAGAGCAGAGGATGTTTCCCCTTCAGAGAATTATTTTTTTATCCTCTGATATTGGTTTTCTCGCTTTAGAATTTCCCCCAGTCCTTTCTCTACTTAACTAGATCGACGAGAAAAAAATTATTTACTTACAATGTCGAGTTAAGGAATGAGGATCCTACAATAGATATTGCCTTTATAGTTTGACTAAAAGATTTTTGTTCGAGTGGATCATATTTTCCATTCAAACATCATTGAATTTAAAGATATACAAGTCCAATATAGATAAGAGGTGACCGATTAGCCAAGCATTGTTTGTCATCACAATTTCCCTTTTTAAGTTTTGCCACATTGTATTTTGATACAAATAGGAGCATATTTCATGAAAATTATTATTGAACAAAACAAAAAAATAAAATACATGACAAAACAACGAAAAAAACAAAAGAGCAAAAGCAAATGGAAGTGGGTCATCAAAACATCGTGAATTATAAGAAAACAAACAAATGCAAAAAATTGATGGACAATGGGATATATGGTGGAAATAATGCAAGGGAAATTAAATGCAACTAAGTATACTCCTAACCTAATCATCTAGAAGATTAGGGCTAAGTTTAATGATATTTCCAATGAATCCATCTTCGTTCTTGACATGCAAACAAAAGATGAGATCAATTAAAGAAGATATATAATAATGTGCAACAGAAAATATAGAAGCTTGAAAATATTGCACAAAACATTAAAGGTATTTATTAAAAGAAGAAATAAGTGTCATATCACCTGACTTTACCCAACCTGCCACCTTACCTTCGCAATGAAAACCATAATCAAACAAACTTTAATGGCTCCCTATGAATGTACTTGTACTTATATTTTCCTGCTTAGTAAAAATTAGGAAAGATCAAAACTTTCTTTAAGAAAATGGGCTTGCTAATTAAGATGCATCCAACTGATGATGGATTGGATCATGAAATTCAAAAGCATCCTTTTGGAAAACCCAAAAATCCTTGAAAATATAATTTCTCAATTAATGGAATGGAATCAGGACAATAATATTGTAAGGGAAAATGAATATGATCATATTCAAAAGGCTTGTCAAGATAGTGAGGACTTGACGTAAACATTAGTGAAGGTTGAAGTGCCTCGATTGCTTGACAAGTGTCTAAATATTTAGATGATAAAACATAAAGATCATTTGATGTAAAAAAACCATCATTAGGTACACTAGTGGGAAAATGATCAATTGAATGACAATTGTCAGAAAAAGAACCATGATCAGATGAGTTGATTAAGGCATAATATTCTTAGTTAGGAGACAACATAGATAGATTAGTTTTAACAATTTTACAAATTCTTTGAATAAAATAATCATCTTCCTCACATGTTGAATGTGAAAAAACACCTACTTATGACTGGCTACAAACTGGAATGGAATCATAATCATTAAAAAGGAATGCCAATATCACAAACATATGAAATTAGTTAAGATGTAGAGGATGAAAATGAGGAACTTGATTTATGAAAATAATATAAGAATTCATTAACACTAAAGATAATATTTGGTTCCATGAAGAAAATGATTAGCATTAGAAAATTCACTAGAAATATTAGGAGCTTATTATTTTCAAAAGAATGTGATAGGTATGAATTATTCAACCAAAGATAATATTTAGAATGATCAACTTCACAGCTTCCCTCATCCATGAAAGGTATACACTCCGGCCCCAAGTTTGATACAAGATATTTACAGGAGGGGTGATCAGTTAAAAAATAACCTCTAGTCCGATAAGAAATCGAATATTGAAATTTGAAAGAGTTATATTCAAAATGACAGACATCTTTCAAGAAGGAATTTTCATTTTGTGAAACCATGCAGAGAAAATAATTTTGCAAGAAAATCAATATTTGAATTGTTTCACAGATCTTACTTGAGTCGTGATAACCTAACATAACCATCAACGAAAGTTAAAATGCCTCGACTCCCTGATGATTCCCAGCACTTTCAAGAATTATATAATCAAATTCTGGAAATTAAATCATATCATGCATGGTGTGTGGACTACTACCATCAATAATTTCAACTAGATCACTACTATCCAATTGGAAGCCAACTATATCACTGATTTGATCAGAATTTGCATTTTCAACACACATATTACCCAAGTCATAAGTTTCTTATAATTTCACATCTAAATATGGATAGATTGAATGAATTTCATGAGCAACTTGAATAGAATAAATTTCTTCATGAAAAATTGAAAATGACAATGGATGGAAAGGATACTTGATAAGTTGATTACTTACTTCTTCATCGTGGATGACCTCACTTCCTTGTGAAATTTCATATTTCTGCTTATCAAGTGGGAGATTTTAGGATCAAAACATATAAGAAATAGGACACATGGAACGAGGGGTTGAAGAAGAAGCTTCCATTAGAGAACCTTGTTTAACCGAATTAGATTCCAAATCTAAATATTACAAATTAACATTTTCTTGGAAATTGAAAGATAAGCTTATGCACTTGGGAAATCATCATCACATTCATCAATAAAATCAAAATTAACAAATTGATGGTTTTCCAATACTTTAGATTGATTAAGAAAAGTGACATCATTTGATTCATCACTGAGATTTATAGATTCAAAATCAAACAAGGATGGGAGAAAACTACATGGAGGATTCTGACAAAGAGAAAAAATATCAAGAGGGTCCTCACCTTCTCGCTCCTCTACATATAAAGAGTGAATACCTTGCACCTAATATTTGTTTGGATCTGGAAGAGATTGATCAATAAAATCAATGGGAAAGGGATCATGAGAAAGAGATGATAGAGGATGACAATAATCCAAATCAGATTCAAGGCTTAAGTTATGAGTGTTAATAAAATTTGTAGGAATGAAAATATTAACCTTCACCATAGGCTTCATGAGTCATTCCAAAGTTTTGTTCATTGGATATAAATAATGGTAAGTGGGATAAGGTTGAGAAGATGGATTAGGAATTTGATTTTCATATTTCCCAACTTGATCATCATCACAAGGAGGCATATTATGCAACCAACTCATAAAATATAATAAAGCATAGATCAAAAACATAAAAATTATCCTCTTCAAGGGGGAAACCTCCTTTACATTACATAAATGAACAATTCTTTGATGATACAAATGAAAATACATCCTTTGTATACAAAGGAGTCTAAGGAGTCTAAGGAGTCACAATATAATCAGAGCCTCCATAACAATAATAATGAAAGGGTATAACAATAACAATAGTGGGATTCTATAAGGGCACAACAATAACAATGATGGGCTTATATGGGGCACAACAATAAAAATATGGGGGATACATGAGCACAATAATAAAAATAAGGTGGATACACTAACAATAAAAATAAGGGGGCTGCACTAGTATTATAGGGACCTAACATGCCCCTCTCCTTCAAAAAAGTGTTTTCCTCAATGCTTGAGTAGTTCTAGATGCTTATATATAAATTCTCATCCTCCCATGTGGAATATTTAGCGGGAAAGTTCTTCCACTTAATTAGATACTCTGAAATTGATTGATTTCGTAGTTTTCAAGTTCTTGTTTTTGTGATTGCTTCAGGCTCAAATAGGATTTTTCCTTCTTCGTCAAGTTCTGGCAAAATTATTTGAATGGGAAGCTTGTTATCGATAGCCTTCTTTAACCATGAAACATGGAAAAATGGATGTACTCAGGGAGATGTAGGCAGCTCCAATTTGTATGCCATAGTACCAATCTTTTGTAACCCCTTGTAAGTACCATAGTACTTGGGTGATAATTTATTATCCTTCTTAGCTTTCTTGAGGGACATTTGTTTATATGGTTGTAGTCGTAAAAATACCTAGTCTCCTACCTCAAAACTTCTTTCACTGCAATGTTGATCTTCGTGTTGTTTCATTTGATTCTACACTAGAGTGAGGTTATCCTTTAAGAGTTGGAGAACTTTTTGTTGATGCTCGATATTATATTCCATTGCTTTAACCTTATAATTTTCTATAAAATATGATGTGATGGATGGTGGATTATATCCATGAAGTGCCATAACTGGGGTCATTTTTTCTGTAGTATGGAAGGAAGTGTTATACCACCCTTCAGTTAGAGGTAACCATTTGACCCATTGTTTTTGTTTATCATATACAAAGCAATGAATATATCCTTCCAAATATTTGTTCACTTACTCAGTTTTCCCATTAGATTGAGGATGATAAGATGAGCTATGAGCTAATTGAGTACCAAGACAAGAAAATAATCATGTCCAAATTTTTTCCAGTGAAAAATGGATCTTTGTCACTTACAATGATATTTTGGTTTCCATGAAGCTTTTGAATTGTTTCCATAAATGTAGTAGCAACTGTATTGGATTTAAAAGGATGAGATAATGAAAAAAAGTTTGCATACTTCGTAAGTCTATCAAATACCACCATGATGACACTCTTTCCTTTAGACTTGGGTAAACCTGTGATAAAATCCATTGAGACCTCCACCCAACACTAACTTAGAACGGATAAAGTTTGTAATAGACCCGGGGTATTAATTGTCTTAACTTTATTTTGTTGGAAAACCAATAATTCTAACACAAACTTTTGAAGATCATATTTAAGGCCATCCTAAAGGAATTCCTTCTTGACCCTGTGGTAAGTTTTTAAAAATATTGAGTGCCCTCCTAAGATAAATGTTTGCAATTCCAAAAGAATATTTTGTTTGAGTTGGGAATTCTTACAAATATATAAGCAATATTTGTACCATAATGAATCATTTTTCCAGATAAATGTATCAGATGTATTGGGATATTGCTGCAACTTTTGAATAAGTGTCCACACCTCTTCATCATTCTTCCATTCATCCCTTTCTTTTGTTATCCACACAGATTGGATAATAGAGATGGCACAAATAAATGCTTCCACGTCCTCATCCTTTCTTGAGATTGCATCTGCAACAACATTTTGTTTCCCATTTTTTAGATGATTTCAAAGTCATAACCCAACATCTTTTTGACCCATTTTTGCTGCTTTTCAGAAGATAATCTATGTTCTAAAAAGTATTTAAGACTATCATGATATGTTTTTACCTAGAAGTGTCTTCCCATTAGGTAAGGTTTCCATTGTTTTAGTGCATGTAGTATTTCCAACATTTCCTTCTCATAAATAGGTTTGTGTAAATACTTTCCTTTGATTGGACAAATTTCAAAAGAAATGAGTCTTCCTTATTGCATTAAAATGGCACCAATTCCATTTCCTAAAGCACAACATTCCATAATAAAGGCTTTATGAAGTTTGGCGTAGCTAATACCTGTGCTTGGCACATTGCCTCTTTAAGATGTTCAAAGGCCTTAGTTGCTTCTAGATTCCAAGAAAATGCATCTTTATTCAGTAATGATGTTAGAGGTGTTGCTATTCTCCCATAATTATTAAAAAACTTGAGATAATACCCTTTCAACCCTAGAAAACCTTGAAGATTCTTTATGGTTGTGGGGATTTTCCATTTGTTAATGGCTTAAATTTTGTTAGGGTCTACCTTAACACCCTCATGAGATACAATATGACCCAAATATTAGACCTCCTATACTCCAAAGAAACATTTGGAGGTTTTTGCATATAATTGTTTCTCCTCCAATAGTTTGAGCACCCTATCAACATGTTGAACATGATCCTTCCAAGGCTTGTTGTATATTAGTATATCATCAAAAAAACCAACAAAAAATTTCTAAGGAAGGCTTTGAAAATGGAATTCATCAAACCTTGAAATGTGGAATGTGCATTATTAAGGCCAAAAAGCACGACCAAAAATTCATGATGAACCTCATGAGTTATGAATGTTGTTTTTGAAATGTCTTCATTCTTCATTCTAATTTGATGATATCTTGAATGAATATCCAACTTGGTGAAGTAAACTGCTCCATGTAATTCATCCAAAAATTCATCAATGACAGGGATGGGAAAATTATCTTTAATAGTGAGCTTGTTGAGCTCCCTAAAATCTAGACACATGCACTATGATCCATCCTTCTTATGCACCAATACTACTAGAGCAGAGAAAGAACTTTGACTAGGTTGAATTATACCAACCTCTACAATTTAAACCATACGTTCAATTTCACTCTTTTGGACATATAGATATTTGTAAGGCCTGATGTTTGGAGGAACACTTCCTGGAATAAAATGAATAACATGATCATGATTACGAATAGGTGGGAGGCCTTTGGGAGTCTCAAATACCTTGGAATTATTGTCCAATACTTTTTGGAGATCTGGAGAAATAGATGACTTCAATGTTTTAACCTCTAGTGAGCGTAATTGTGCAATTAATCCTCGTTGTTCTTTATTTAGAAGATTTTTCATGCTATTAGAGCTGATTATATTTTCTAGTTTTCCTGTGATACCTCTTAATTCAACTTCCTTTCCTTCCCAGAAAAATTTCAAGATTAAAATTTATTGTCCCAAAAGATTGTAACCATTGGACTCCTAGTACAACATCAGCACCACCCATCGGAATCGAAATCATTAGACTATTCAATACATATTCCCCCATGGATAGCTTGATGTTATGGAACTTTCCAGAGAAATTTATAGTTCTTCCATTTGCAACCATCACTTGACACTCTGATGTTGGATATAGGAAGAAATTAAATTCTTTGGCTATATTACAATGAATAAAATTATGGGTACCACCCAAATCAATCAACACTATTGCCTTTTTCTTCTTGATATGTCCTCCTCTCTTGAGAATTTGAGGAGTGGTAATTCCTGCTAATGCATTAAAAGATATGGTAGGATTCATTTATTCTTTCTCTAGGGTTGTTTCCTAGTGTATATCCTCTTATTTTGACGTTTCTTGTTCCTTTTTTTCCTCCTCTTCACAATCTATGTAAGGACACTTACGACCTTTAGTGTATTTGATATAACAACTGTAACAAATCCCTTTTTCTCTTTTTTCCTCCAATTTTTGTGGTGTCAACCTTGTAGTTTGTTGAAGTATAGGAGAAACAACACTTCCATCATTATATTTATGAGTGGTAGACTTCCTTGTTGCCATAATTTTTCTTTCAACTTTTCTTGCCACCCTGAATGCCTTCTCCAATGAATGAGGTTCCCAAAGGTGAACCTCATGTTGGATGTTATCCTTTAAGGTACCTATGAAGACATCAATCATATGCTCCTATGGAATATAATTTTCCCTGATATTCAATTTTTGTAAGTCCTCAATATTCTACGCCATTGAACCCTTTTGTTTGAGATTATCAATTGGCTAAAGAAGGTGTTTCTCTTTGTATCCTCATAATGTGCTATCATTTCCTCCATAAAAATTGACCAACTGAAAAGTGTTTAACAAGAAAAAATACATTGATACCATACAAATTTATTGGGTTCTAAATATAAAGTTGCAATGTGTACCTTTTGTGTGTGTTGCACATTACGGAGATCAAAATATTGCTCCATCTATAGTATCCATGTTACTGGATCCTTTCCATCAAAATTCCTCATATAAATATTTGGAATATAGTGGGCCTTCAATACAAATTTTGAGTCTATGGAATCATGATTAACATTCATTTTGTTCTCATCATGAGTTTCATATAAAACCTTTTCGCCATTAGGAAGGATTTCTTGTAGCAACTTTGTCAAACCTTTCATGTATGCTTTTAAACCATTCTTCAAATATTCCATGTTTCCTTTCATTTTTTATTCTATACCATCCATATTAGCTTTGATTTAATTCTTAAAACCATCTATCATAGCTTCCATTTCATTTTTGGTTACTCTTTGCGAGAGAAAACTTTGTTGCACTTGGTCTCGTAATTTTGATATATCATGTTGCATTTCTTCCTCTTCTTCAAGTGTCATATTAGATCTTTCCAGTTTCTTACTAGGTGTTTCCATTTTATTACTTCGAGTAATTTTGGAATCAAACAATGATATTTATGTTTTACTATGCCTCTTGAATAATTTCAAACTGATTTTCAAACAAAACTTATGCCAATTAAAAACAAATACACACCGTTTTCTAGCTGTGTAGGAGCTCGATATTGAATATATTGTATCTATATAAATTATGATATCCAAGGTCTGAAATTTCATCTTGTGGTATCCCTCTAAGTATTATTTCTAATGCCACAAGTCAGACCAAAGTTGGATTCTTCAAGGTAAAGTGATGTCCAATCTCCCACGATGGCATGATTATGGATTGGTTCAGTAGAGAGAACTTTTACAGAGTTCCACGTGTCACTATTTTGACCTTCGACCCTGAAAACGATACAAAAGATACTACATTCCGTACCATTTTTTCCATTTTTTATGAAATTCAAATCCGACGCTCGTAGAGGAAGATATGACTATTTTCCCAAGGTCACCTATTTGAGACGAAATTCTGGAGCATGTAAAAACCATAACTTCTCTCGACCATATATCCGAAAATATAGCGAACCAATATTTGAAATGTTTACATGAATTTCATCATGATTTAGGCTCCACATGGTAAAATTTTCAGCTTCTAAACCTTCGTAGAATAAAATTTATAGCAAAAATTCCCCGATGGCCTATTTGCAGTAGTGAAATCCTAGAATCTAAAGTTGTGATACCAAATGTTATGCAAACAGCTCATAAAATAGGAGAAAATATAGATCAAAGACTTAAAAAATATCCTCTTCAAGGGGGAAACCTCCTTTACATTAAAGAAATTAAGAATTATTCGATGATACAAATTAAAATACCTCCTTTATATATATAGGATTTTAAGGGGTCACAATATAATCAGAGCCTACATAACAATAATAATGTAAGGGCACAACAATAAAAATATGGGGGCAACATGGGCACAACAATAACAATAAAGGGGATACACTAAAAATAACAATAAGGGATCTACACTATTATTATAGGTACCTAACACGACACCCAAATTGGTACTGGAAAAGGAAGATAAGGAACGAAAGTAATAGGAGGTTCCTCCTCTGAAATTGGAGGTGTCTCACAGTTTACAAAATTTTGGGAAACAAGAGCATCCGAGGGTTTAGATTCAAAGGTATCCAAACCAAAATTTCAAACTTTTGATTAAATAAATCCTAATCCATATCTTCTTCAGGAAACTCATAACATAAGTGAAGGAATCTATTAGAAAAATCCTCAATTGATTCATTATGCCCCATTCTAATTTGATTTATTCTTTTATAAACATCTTGGTAATCATACTTGTTAAAAGCTTAATGAAGCTCCTTGAGGAATTGATCAAAATAATGGATGGAAGCAGATGGTAAGGTATGACATCATCAATTAACATGGCCTTCAAGGGTGAGGAAGAAAAGCACACAAGAAATACCTTCATCTTCAATTTCATGAGATTCACAAAACTTGAAAAGCTGAAATAAATGCTCAACTGTGGATATTTTACCCTCTCCATCGAAATTAAAATGAGACAAGCAATTTTTTTTTTTTTTGCTAAGATGAAAAGTTTACAAATGTATAGGTTAGAAAAACATTCCAGGATTATGATTTGAGGATGAGTTGTTAAAGATAAGAGATTCAACACAGACTCAATGGACACATCTTGTCATATGGCCCTAATTATAGCACTAGGATGTTGATGGTGCTAGATACTGCCAACATACAGGGGGTCTCCCTGATGTGAAGTCCCAATTAGACCTCACATCATTTGGAGTAGGAGCCCCATCCAGAGCATCATCTCGACCACCATAACTATAAGGTTTTCCTTGGTTTCAATGGATAACATAAGAGATTATATACATAAACGTTGAACATGAAATTAAGTTAACATTGTGAAACACTGATTGTAATGTATAAAAGGATACCTTCGCGAGGGGGGGAGAAAATAGTGAGCCTCTAGAAGGAAGTAATATTACTAATCTAAGAAATACACACAAACAGATAAATATATGTTAGTTATGTAGCGAAATAGTTCACATAGACACAACAATAATTAAACCACATACAAAATACCTTCAACAAGATAAGTACCAAGGCCACTGAAATAGTTCAATTTCCTTAGTACACGTGAATGAAACATATATAGAAAATATATAATGAATATTATTGGGATATTCACAATACATGCATGAAAATGTGTTGGCTCATCGAGATACAATTATAAGGTGAAAGATACAAGTACATAGTTACAATAGTGAGGCACTAGTTCCAGTAGTGGAACCTTAAGTCACTTCTTGCTTCTCCAAATAATATTTTTCTCTCCTATGCCAAGTACAGAAGCCAAGACTAGCTCTCCAAATCTTAAGTCGCCAAAATCCATTTTCTTGAGTTATAGGGTTGCTTTTATAACAAGAGGAATGGCCTTTCATATCCCCATGACTCTTGGACTATCCTCATGACTCTTAGACTTCTACTAAGTCGTTTGAACTTCTAAATGACCTTTGGACTTCTTTATATGACATTTGGACTTCTCCTAAACACGTTTTTTCCAGATATGACTAAGTGAATTTTCATATTCCACATATGACTTTTTGACTACCACACATTACGTTTTTTCCTTTTATTTGAATATACATCATTACATTCCACATAATTATGTGTCCTGACACATGGAAATACATCAACCATTATGATTACACATACAATTCACAAATTTACCACAATGACACGGGCTTCATGATGAGGTGGCAATGCCAAGTTGTCTTCCTTGTTGCTTTGTCTTGCATTCTTGATGATAGATTTGATCTATGCTCCATCTTCATGAAGGATCCAATTTGTTGTTTATCTTCACCCTCCAAAGGGTCTTGGATCAATATTGGAATTCTTTGAGTCATCATGCAATGTCTTCTTTCTGTTTTATTCGATGATCTACTTCATGTCTCCATGATAGCTCTCTTTTTTTCTTATTCTCCACGGGTGTTTCTTTATGCTTCCTCATTGCTATCTTCTTTGAGCACTACCTTGTCATGCTAGGAAGGTACTCTTTCCAATGAAAATTATCCATGAAAAAACAAAATCAGTCTTAAAAATATGTATTCTACCATTACCTATCTCATGGAATGATAAGCTCATAATAGGCGTGTGAGAGGGTTAAAAGAAGAAGGATTGATTAGGAGGGCATAGTCAAAATCATCAAGGCTCACAAGAGGCCTTCAAGTTGTGCTTGTGTGCTCAAGAAAGAGAGAAATGAATCAAGGGAATAGGATGCAAGTCTGAAGTACGAAGGAGAATCATGAATTGGTTCAAGATGTGCTCATGCTATTAGGGAATCTAAGGAGGAGCATGGGTACACATCGAAGGGATCAAGATTCAAGCCTTCCAAGTGCACCCATGTGCTCAAGAAGAACAAGGGGGGAGCAGGGCGCATAGTTGAGGCATGAAGGATAAAACATTTTTTGGTTTAGGGTGCATTCATGCACTCAAAGAACAAAGGAGGATGCAAGGGCGCACATCGAAGGGATGAAGCGGCTAGGCTTTGATCCTTCGCAGTGCACTTGTGCACCTAAGACGAACTAGGAGGGAATAGTTCTTTGAGTCGAAGGAGTGCACTAAAATTAATGCTTTAGGAATTTTGATTGCACCATGGGCTCTTTAAGAGAATGATCAAAGCTTCATGCTTCAAGAGTGGGCCATGCGCCTTAAGGCTTTGTGCTTCATGAGTGCACAATGCACTCAAAAGCTTTAGGATTTTGGAGTGCGCAATGCAATCAAAGGCTTCAAGATTCGTGAGTGCACCATGCACTCAAAGGCTTTAGGCTTCATGAGTTTTCCATGCGCTCAAAGGCTTCAGGATTAGTGAGTGTGCCATGTTCTTTTTAAGAGATAGAGGATCTTTCATTATTACAAAGTGTGCTTCATTATTTCGAAGTGCACTGAAAGGATACTTGTCGTTCTGAAGTGCACTTTTTCACTGAGCGTTTGAAGTGTGCTTCATTTTTTTTGAGGTTTTCTTCATTTTTTTGAAGTGCAATTCGTTGTTTCAAAGTTCATTTCAACTTGGGAGGCAACACAATTTTAGATGACTCATCCTTAGGAAATACTAATTCAATGTGAGAGGGAGGAGACCTTAGAAAAGACTTAGTGCACAAGTATGGGAGGAAATATAGGTCAATGAGGGTCATTTAAGTTGTGCTCATCACCTAGTAAGAGGGTTAATTCCTTTAGAACTTGCACTAGGATGAAGGACCAAAAAGGGCTCTAAAAATGGTTCAAGTGTGGGACCAATAGAGTAGGAGAAATAAATTCATCCTAAATTGACTCAAACATGGATCACACACATAAATTACATCAATACAAGCCAAAATAATACACAGGGCTCATGAACATTAGTCACAACTTGAAACGACAATCAAGCGACACCTCACTACAAGGAAAAGACCCTCTAGCGGATGTTTTTGAGGAACCCCTTATAAAAATACCCTAGACATCTGTTTCTGGCGGAGGATCCTAGAGGAGGTTGGCGGGCGGAGGTTTTTGCGGATGTATTTCTTCTGGTGCTCTTATCACCCTACAACGCACTGGTGCGTTCAATATGACAAAGAACTGGTGCAGTTAAAAAATTGGCACACCCGACACCGTGCGCTCCGTACACACCTGCCCGGTGCATTTTACTTATGTAAAGTACCGGTGCTTTACATAACTTCCACACCGATGCCTCATAAAAAACATGTGAAAACTGACACCGCCCGGGTCGCACTTAAACGCACCAGGTCGCCAACACACTGGGCCGCCTTGAAATCCCCGTGCACCAACACAGGGTTAAATAAATAAAAAATTATGGCCAAAAAACCACACAAAACATAGGCACACTGGGAATCGTGTGCTCCTAACACCCTCGCCTGGTGCATCATACCTGTACAGCACCGATGCTTTACATGTCAACTGCATAGATACCGCCAAGTGTGGAATCAAGAAAACACACCTGGGCGTCCATAAAATGCGCGAACCAGTAGATGGTTAAATAAAAAAAATTAAGGCAAAAAAACTGCATAAAACATTGGCACACTGGAAACTGTGCGCTCCGTACACACCCTCCTTGTGCTTTTAATTAAGAAACAACATTGGTGCGTGTCAAATTTTCAGCCTCAGTGCCTCATAAAAAGTGCATGGAACATAAACGGCCCAAGGCGGAATGATGGAAACACTCCGGGGTACCCATAAATGTCGCGCACTGGAAAAGGGTTAAAAAAAAAAAATTATGGCCAAAAAACCGCAGAAATCATTGGTTCACCGGACGCCATTCCCGGTGTGTCTTATTACTGTAGAGCACTGGTGCGTTACAACCACGCCAACCTGATGCCTCCTAAAAGTGTGCAGAACAAAAACAGCCTGGGGCAGAATGACATAAACGCACTGGGGTCCCCATAAATTTCGTGCACCGGAAAAGGGTTTAAAAAAAACAAAATTACGGCCAAAAAACCGCAGAAATCATTGGTTCACCGGACACCGTTCCCAGTGCATCTTATTACTGTAGAGCACCAGTGCGTTACAACCACGCCACCCTGGTGTCTCTTAAAAGCATGCGGAACAGAAACGGCCCAGGGCGAAATGACGAAAACGTATCGGGGTCCCCATAAATGCCGCGCATCAAAAAAGGGTTAAAAAAAACAAAATTACGGCCAAAAAACTACAGAAATCATTGGTTCATCGGACACCGTTCCCAGTGCATCTTATTACTGTAGAGCATCGGTGCGTTACAGCTACGCCACCCCAGTTCCTCCTAAAAACGCGCGAAAACAAAAACCGCCCAGGGCAGAATATCGAAAATGCACTGGTACTCCAATAAAAACTCCGCGCATCGGAACAGGGTTAAACAAAAAAAAATTACGACCAAAAAATCACATTTTTCACTTTTTTTAGTGTTATAGAGCTCTCAAGAAATGGTGCAAGTTATCCTTTCTTGAGATGCACTGACATCCGTGCTCCCATTACACTTATTGCACGCACTACTGTTGTGCATTGCCACCAATCTCTAGCTTGAATTTTATAAAACAGTGGACAAATTTTCTTTTGCAAATTGTACAGCTAATATGCCTCCTCGACGAGTAAATGTACAAGTATTTTTCTTGTTTTTCCATAATTAAACCTTTTAGCAGATTATAATTTAAAAAAAACTTAAAATTGACCATTAAAAAAAAAAAAATTGTTGCGCGGTGTGCTCGAGCCATTTAGCTCGCACCAGTTTGCGGTGCTGCCTGTAAATTTACAGGCCGTACCACACCCGGTGCTGACAGTATCCGCACCAGTTCTGGGGCAGTACCTCTAGGCACACTATATTATTTTAAAATTTTTTAAAAGTGTGGTGCAGTCATTTACCAGGCTACACCGTTGACAATGGTGTATCGCAACCACTCGGTGCATTGACAGAATTATCTGCCTCGGGGCGCGTAAGGTTTTCAGTGCACCAGAACCACAATTCAACATTGTCAACGGTTCGGGTTGGTAAACCGGTGCTAAGGGTATCCACACTGGTTCCGAGGCAGATACCAAAGGCGCACCGTGTTATTTTAAATTTCTTTAAAAAGATCAGTGTGGTCAGCTTCCTGGCCACACTGTTGAGCTAGTTGAATACTGGTGATGCGGTGCGTTGATGGAAATAACCGCCCCTAGATGGCTATTTTTGTCAGCGCACGGCTTACGATATTTGGCCTGGGTCAACGGTGTGGCCTCTTAAAATACCACACCGATGACTATGTATGGTGGCAAGAGGGCGGTGTGCTAACTTAGCTATAAGCCCCGGGTCATATAGTGAAGTTAGCGCACCGCCCCCCTGACACCACACATAGTGAACGGTGCGCTAAAACTATTTTCTGGAACACCGCTCTTGGTGCACTGGATATCACTAGGTGCATCGTTGCCGGTGCATCTCCGTGGAGGGACGCACCATGACTGGTGCGTGACTGTGTTTTTGGCGCACCAACTCTTGTTTGATTTATTTTTCAAAAATATTTATATATGTATATTTGTAAATACATGTGTCATTTAATTAAAATTTTTTGTTTAATATGTCAATCATTTAGAGACACAAAAGGAGATAAGAGGAGCAACAACAACAACAACAGGCGGAACAATATAACATGGTTCGCCTGTGGGAGGCAAGAGAGAGGGAGAGAGATGCATACCCTCGCCCTATTACAACAGCGACACAGGGGCTCCTAAGGCAGGTAGGCCTCCTCAAGTTCTATGACGAGGCTACTTCCCTAAAGTCCCATAGTTGTTTTTTGAGACATCTTATCCGAAGGTGGAATGCCCAACAACAGGCTTTCCGAGTTGGTATCAACTAGTGGTACACGCCCACTGAGGAGGATGTATATTTTATTACAGGGTTATCGAGGAGAGGGTGGATTTTCCATCGTTTCCCGAGGTTTCAGCTAGCTATGTGGCAGGGAGTTAGTTAGTTTAATCCCAGAGATACATTGGAGCAAATTTAGTATCTCCTGCAGAGCTTCAGGTCGCTGGAAGGCAGTTACATATTGGTGCGTTTGGTCGTGAGGAGGTCCAGTGCCTCTCACTTATCATTTCGATCATTTCTCACAACACCAGTGACGGGCAACACATTAGTTTCCAACTTTTATATTATGTTGATTCTTTACTACAACAACCACGACTTGTCAGGTGGTCTGCCATTTTTTTGTGGCAGTTTTGTACAACATTAGATAGAAATTGTGCTCGTGCACAAGGGAGGGTCAACTTCCCTTTTGTTTCAGATATTTTTTGTTTATTTTTTGAGAGGTTTCCAGAGACGAGGCCTTATTTTCTTCGGCAGCCTCATAGGCCGATTACTGAGGCACGTATGCACATGTGGGGGAAGATGATGCCCAAGAGGGAGGAGACTCTGTTTCCAACAAGGATATCAGATGATGCACTGGGGTTGCTAGCCAGTGTTTATGAGCATCCCTTCATTATGGTCCCCTGTCCTTATGCGGGGTTGGATTGGCAAGGGTGTGCCAACATCCTCTTCACAACTGATGAGCTGCCAGATGATAGAGGTAATATTACCGTTTTATTTAAATTTATTCTAACATGTTCTTTAACTTGTTTTTATTAAATTGTGTAATGAAATTGTCTAATTATTGTTGTGTACTTGTATATATTTTGCAGACATTGGCTCTTTTGATGGCGAGGAGATGCTTCCACCACCACTTGATCAAGTTGTGGATCCTTATGAGGATGAGGGCATGCCAGATATTTCCGAGGATCATCAGGAGGCCGATGCAGATCAAAGACCTGCTCTTGCTAGTGCACCGGTCCATGATCGACATCTTAGTGATGCTCGATACAGGATGGAGTTGGGCGACTAACTCATTGCATTGTTTGTTGAGGCGGGCATCTGCCCCACTGATTTTAGAGACATAGAGGCCGATGATAGGCTCTTATGGATGTGGAGAGGCATGTCGCGTGACATGTACAACTTGATGCGGCATGTCGTAGGAGTTATGACAGCTTTTACGCGACTGACGAGGACTGTTGCACGTTATGATTGAGCCGCAACACATGATGGACAGTCTGTGAGGTGCAGCGTACCATCATCTCAAGATCGTTCATGGCCTTGTGCCGCGCCAGATTTTAATGAGCCTCCAGTAGCATCTACCAGCAGTCATCATGGAGATGAGGCTCGATCATCGGCCACTAGTACTGATATTGATGTTGTACTACCACCAGATAATCCATGACATTTATATTATAGTTGTATATTTTTAACATTATTCAGTTATATATATGGTCCATGTATTTTATGTTCATGTTGCAGTTGTACTTAATTTACATGTCGGTGATCATCATGATGTGCATGTTGTTAGGTCATGTTAGATATGTTCATTTAATGTGCAGCTTGCAGATAGATGTGTATGTGATAGCATGAGATGTATATTTGACATGAGATGTATATTTGATGTTTGTGTTGTACTGATGATGTTAATATATAATGTTAATTGTGTTTTGTTAGATGATCATGATCACGATGATGCAGTTAGTGATTTTGAATGTGTTTTTTAGTCAAATATGATGTTTGTACGATGCTTATCATGAATGTGATGTTTATTAATTAATTTATAAATACCAAATGATCATGATATTGTAAATTTGTAATATTTGTATTTCTAATTGTATTTAAAATTCTAAAATTGTAATTGTAATGATATATATGTAAATTTCTAAAATTTTAATTGTAATTGTAATTTTTTAATTTGTAAAATTGTAATTGTATATATGTAAAATTCTAAAATTGTTATTGTACGTGAAATTGTAAAATTGTAATTGTAATTCTAATAATTCTAATTCTAATTCTAATTCTATGTAAAATATTTGTAAAATTTTAATTGTATTAATGTGAAATGAATTTATTAAAATTTGTAAATTTTAAATAATTGTAAAATAATAAATATATAATAATATGATTTATTGTAACATAAGGAAATTTAGAAAATAATGCAAATAAATTCCTGTACTTAATTAGAATTATCATTATTTTATTATGATCTTAGATACAAAAAAAGAATTAATTTATACAATACGCCATTGTTTTTGAGATCAAGTACATAATACCAAATTATCAAGTGAATTATTGATTTTAACATTAACACAATGAAAATTACCAATTAATTCAAAATACATATTATATTAATATTTCGAAAAACTCATCTTAAAAAGTATAAATATTGATGAAATAACACATGTACCATATCACTCTCGGTTCTCATGATCACCCTCATTATCTTCTAGCTTGCATGGCATGATAACGCTATTGTTCTCAAAAATATGTTTTGATCTAGGGTCATGTGTCAATACGAACCACGAATCCCTATCCAACACATCTGGGTAGAAAAACACCTGGTTGCAGTGTTTAGGGAAAACATAGGGCTCCTTAGCTTCATCCCACATATTTATAGAGTTGATACATATCAGCCTACTATCGCGATCTTCCTTTACATTATTCCGATCAAAGGTGCCCCACCACTTGCACCTAAAAATAACACATTGGAAAGAAGAAAAATCCACTTCAATGATCTCTTGTATCTTTTCGACATAACCTAACGTCCCTCGTACTAGTTGTTGATCATAGTGGCTAGATCGACTATATTGATCGAACTCGAATTCCACTCCACAGTCTCATGTGATGTTTCCAACATCGGCATTTTCTGTGCGAAAATGGTGTCCATATGCCCACATAGATGGGAACAAATGCACCTATTATAAAAAAGTTAAAAAAATCATATAAGTGTCATGTGTCTTATAAATAATAATCCAATAGTTAAAATATGAAATGTATATGTCTTAATATAATTTTCAAATTTACATATAAATTAAAAATATTATTATTGAGTTGCTGCACCCAATCCCTACGTTTAGCGCATCCTCTTTAGCACACGAGTAACGACCGGTAGCACTGTATTTCTCTCTGACTTGGTCAGCAACCTAATTGTTGGGGCATATTTTTGGCATATTTTCTTTTAAATGATCGGGATAAGGCACACTTCTACCATTCAACCATCTGAATTCTTTCCTGTCACTATCCCATTTCGTCCTGTTTTGTTCGTACAATGTGACCCACGTTTGTGTCACTTCATAATTGTAAAGAATGATTTTAATGATTGCTTCAATTTCTGCATTCGCTGATGAAATCAAACCAACATTATATAGTACTTAGAGATCAAAATATAAATTATATCGAAGTTCAACGTGAATATTAATTACTTTTTGTAAATTTCAAAAATTGTAAGTCGCTTACTCTTTATCAAGCGCTTTTTTCCAATTGTTTGGAGCAACTCTCCTTCACTTTTGTCTTCTTCCATTTCATTGTCCCAAATGACCGCACCTGGTCTATTGTCGATCTGCTTGATGTACTCACTGGCATAGTAGAAATACTCATACGATATGTACCCCTTTTCCATAGACCCCTCGGGTTTTTCCCTTTGTTGAGCAAAACCTTTAGATTTCTTCATGTACCTCTCTAAGAAGAAAATCCAATGAAAAGAAACAACACCAACTAATTCAACCTCATCTACCAGGTGGATTAGAAGATGAGCCTGTAAGTCCATCAAACTCGTCGGCAGTTCCTTCTCAAAAATACAAACAATCTCAACTATCTCTTGACGCCACCGTGGAATGCTAGCCACATGAATCTCCTTTGGCGTGATCCAACGTACAAATGCAGATAATTTAGATATGGCACATCCTAGGTCTTGAGGGAATTCATGTTTCACACACCCACGCACAAACAAAGGATAATGACACTCCAAATTTATAAAAACGTGCAATAATATAAAAAATTAGCTATGTTCTATGATCCCCACATGGGATAAAATTTATTAATATAACAAATAATAAAATCATGCTTTTGACATTATACGTAATCTTAGAAGATTCAAATGGTCATGCGATTTCAACCCCGACAAATGGTCATCCATGGTGAAGCAGTGCCGTAGTGAAGACCCGTATGAAGTTGGCACCCTCACATCCATTATAACTTCCTTTGCCAAAGATATATCATCTTTTTTTAAAATCCATGGGACATCACCTTCTTTTAAAAACCATGAATTAGAGGGACCAGCACCTCCCTCTGATCCCGTACTTTCTAATCGTCTTGCCCAATATTTCTTTTTAGTTTTTGAAGTAATAAGACCTTTCCTAACAGCGAATGTATCACTTTGTTTCAATGATATGTGCCTCCATAAAGAAGATGAAACATTTTTAAATATATGCATGGAATCTAATAAGTGGGAAATATTAAGATGCTCCCAATATGGGAGGTCATAAAATATATATTTCCTTTTCATCCCAATGGGCAATTTCTCAACATAGGTTTTGAAGAAATCTGGATCATCGAACTTAGGCTCCCCATTTGAATTGAACATTTCTATGAACTCCTTCTCCTTCTCTCTCTCATATGCTCTAAGCCATTAAGTTGGTGTTTGTTGGCAATATGATGCAATGTGTTGTCCTTGATGGCAACCTACTTGATGAAGTTGTCCTTGATGGAAACCTACTTGATGAGTTGCCTTTTGATAGCAACCTATTTGTTAAAGATGTAAAAATGATGTATCTACAGATCAGTTCAAAAGTGATAGAGAAAGGATTTCCAGTAAGTGCCAGAGCAATGATAAATATAATATGCCACAATGTATACACAGGTTTGATGAATGAAACCCGCATATGGATGCAATGTATATGCTACTTTTATGAAGGCAACCCGTGTATACATTCAGGATTAGTATATACACAGTTTTGTTGAAAATAAATTGCGTATACACGTGTGTACGAAGAATCAAAGTCGCATATGCCTTTTGCACTCTAAAATTATGATACCAAGGGGCATTACCATGGTATTAGCCCATAGTATTGAGCGTTGTATTGTCTATTTTATTCCGTCCAAGAATACCATTGGAACTTGTGTGGTTTTGGCTCATGGTATTGATAAAGGCTAAAACTATATAAGGAGAAGAAGATCATAGTGCAAGGGTGTGCATGTGTCTGGGTATTGAATGAATAATTTACTCTGAAGTATATCTGCATGGAATGGGTTACAGTTTATTGATAGATTTGAATTAATAATGCACCTATGAATAAAATGATAAAACAGGATCTCTAGACCTAAAATGACTATGTAGTTTCTAGATCTATTTATGGAATGTTTAGATCTGTGATCTGGCGAATGTTTGTTGAAATGAAGGGTAATATCTGAACTGATTATTTATTATGAAGAGTTGCGCAGTCCTGAAAAAGTTGTAGATCTATACGCAGGTTTGTCTCAGCAAAAGCGCGTATATACACAGGTTAGTTTCAGCAAAAGCGTGTATGGAATCTAAAGTCAGTCCTAAAATAGTTGCAGATCTATACGCAGGTTTGTCTCTGTGAAAGCGCATATATATGCGGGTTCAATAAAGTAAAAAAAACGTATGGAATCTAAGGTTATGCTGAAGTGTGCAGAAAGAAATGTCTGATCTGTTTTGTTGTTTTATTACTATCTGTCAATGATGTCTTCATATAGATCTGGGTTGTTTGAATATTGATTATGGTTAAAGATCAGTTTTTGGTTGATTGGTTGATGATTCAATGAATGAATTGATGTGGTTATAAGTTTCAGTTTTATGTATTTTCTTTGAGCTTAAATGTGTGGAGTGGGTCCAGTCTGAAAATTTGATGAAAAGAGGCCTACAAGGTGTGTTGTGTGGAAGCTATTAGATCCAGTGTGAAAATTGATGAAACGTGGTTTGCAGTGGTGCTGAGGGTTGGAGCCTTCAGTGAGGGGGTCGTAGCTCCCTTCCAGTGGTTGTTGGTAAACAAGATCGAGGGGTAGTATCTCCCTTCCAGGAGTGGCTGGTAAATGAGATCAGGGGGTTGGAGATCCCTTCCAGCAGTAGCTGGAGAACGAGAGAAGGTTGCAACCTTCTACAGGTGGGTACCTGCGTGTTGGTATGAGTATGCGCCAGTACAATATTGTAATCAGTTTTCTTTATAATAAATATTGAAGACAAAGATGACAGCAACGGTGGTTTTCTCCTAAATTGGGTTTCCACCTTAAATACTGGTCTTCATGTGTGTTGCTTATGTGTGATTATTTATTCTGTTCTTACTACACATGCTTACTTCTTACTAAACATCTGGTGAATGAACGATGCACTGATCTAAGTAAAGAATTATCTTCTTAATAAGATCTCTAGTCATACACAAGTTTCCTTAAATATATCTATGTGTATACATGATTTGGGTCCATTGAAGTCGCATATGGAATTTAGTAAAGAAAAAGTAAAATTTTTTAGTGAGTTAAAAACACTGATTCACCCCGCCTCTCGTATCTTTCCTGGGGTCAGTTGTCATTATTGGAGGCCTTTGGGTTCTCTCTCGTTCACCATTGAAAGTGGATGCTACTCTTTTGTAAGGGTGTTGTTCTTGTAGGAATATCCTGGAGCAATCATACACTGGCTTTCGTAGGTCCTTGGACCATCTAGCTTTCAGAGAGGGTCCATAACATTTACATCTAAAATACCCTTTTGTTACAAGACCTGTGAGATTATATTTTTATACATTAACTAATATGCATGGCACGTTAAATAATATCATGAAGATCAGAACAAATATTACAACGAATTAAATAGCTAATATGTGAAAGAATATTGTTACATTATATATAAACAAATCAATAAATTAAACATGTAATTTACCATAGCAAACTCCTAAGCCTAGATAATCATGTTTCATGTAAGCACATATGCCATACAACGTAAAAATCCTCTTTGTTGCAATGGGTCTTGATACATCATATACATTTATCCCATCCCATAATTCCTTCAATTCATCTACCAGTGGTTGTAAGTAGACATCCGTATTCTTCACTTGTCTTCTACCAGGGACTATGAGAACCAACATAAGATGTTCATTCTTCATGAAAAACCATGGGGGTATATTGTTATTGATCACTACTACAGGCCAAACATAATAGTTCGTCCGAGGACAAGGACACCATCCATGGCTATGCTGAGTCATAGACTTCATACTTCATTCTTGAATTTTTCGGGCCATGTATCCTCTATATGCTTCATGGCTATTGAATCAGTTGGTATTCACATAACTCCCAACTCACTTCTGTGTGAGGCATGCCATCCCTGCAACATAGCTAATTCTTTGCAACGAAAGAGCCTTTGAATCCTTGGGATTATAGACATGTGCCTCAATATCTTAAAAGGAGGATCAGTACGTGATTTACCCTTATTTTTTTATTTATTATACCTGTCATGCCCACATTTCAGACACATCTCTTTGTCTGCATATTCTCCTCTATATAGAATACAATCATTTTGACATGCATGATATGATATGTACTCAACACCCAACATTTTCAACAATTTTTTTGCCTCTTTGCAGCTACCGAGAAGACATTATCACTCGGAAGAACCTTATCTTTGAATAAACTGTAGTTGGTGATCATGGAAAACTATATTAATAAATGTACATTAATGTCGATATAATTATTAACGTTCATGAAATTTAACATTTGTAACATTCATTGCAGTGTATTGATTATATTTCAAATTTATATATAAGGGGAGTAATTTATGGTAACTTACCTCAAAATTTCAAGAAACATGCATTCGACAAGCCAAAATTTGTTTTCAAGTTGTACAGTAACATCATTGTCCCCAATTGGGTAGACTTTGACTGACCACCAAATCCAAAGAGAGGGGTGGTGGAAGCAAATTTAAGGCTTTCGAAAAAGGTGTCAGCGATATGAGCATCATCCCCTAGCTGATCATCATTTTGGAATGCATCTAACAACATTGTATCCATGGCAGTCGTATCCCTTAAGTAATTATCCATACCAACCTCTATTTGATTTCCTCCATTTCCAGCTTGTGAAGAACTACTGCTGTTGTAGTCATTCCTAATTGGTGAATTTGGATGTAGCGGGAATTGAATCTGTGGTTGATTCAACAATTCTTGTTATCATTCCTCTCCGATTTTTTCTCTTAATTTAGTCTTCTCTCGATTTGAAATTGTCGTGGGGTGCAACGGACGATGGTAGGTAGGTCGTTCATCATCACTAGAATCCTAATAATTAAAAAAAAAAATTTTGAACATGATTAGTACAAAATATATGATATCAACTAGTAACCACGTCATTGACAATATTGCAGGATTATAAATTGGTTTGACATTGAAATAATTACATATTAATCAATATATATACCAAACAATTATAATTATAATTACCATCATTGTCCCTGGATTGTGGCTAGAAGATGCAATACTGTTACAATTGGCAAGGTGAAGAGGCTGTCCATTTTCATCTACCAAATGCGTCTTGCGGTATGGAGCTCCTGAAAAGAACTTTCGACTTTTTGGAGCAGTTTGAATATTTTGTGCATCTGAACTCGATGATGAATCTGCATGAACCTGCAAATTTGTATACATTATAAATTTAATTAAGTTGTGCATGATTGAATACATGGATGAAAAAAAAATATAAATTCAATTAGATAGTGAAAAAATAAAACAAATCTGAAGTAAATATTATGTCTCCACATGGATAGGGAGAACTCCGCGATGGACTTTGAGAAATATTATGGAATGAGCTAGATTTTGAAGAATTGTCCATTTCATATAATATATGATATTTTCTCCCTGCATTTGAGCAAAACAACAATAATTTTTTGTGCACAAACCTAAATGTAATTCTAGTGCGTAATGTACAGATAACCACACTGGTAAGTTTTTTATTTTGCGCACCGGTGCTATTTTATAACATGATGCACCGGTGCGGTTCAATTAAAGGACGCACTGGTAAACGAATAACCGCAAAAAAAAAGCGCAACCCTATTTTCTTTAAGTGAGAAAAAAAAGTAGTAAATTGAAAATTGGGCGGCAAAATATTTTCGAAAATCTAATTTTATAAAACATTTTTTTAAATACTAAACACTTTTCATTATTTCACTATTTTTGCAAAAACATTTCAGCCAGAGATTTGCAGGATACATACCTGGAGCAAACAGAGCACAAGATCACTATGGAGCAGGGAAATACGTTCGAACAAAAGTATTCAGACAATCAAAATTTCAAACCTTTGGTAATTCAAACCTTGTACCATAGAATTTCAAACGACATGAGTAAAGTTTATTGTTTTTTTGTACTTTTTTTCTGCAGTTTTTTTTATGCAGTGAAATAAGAAATCAAAGTCTATTGTTTATATATATATATTATTATTATTATTATTTTCTTTTTTTCTGCAGTTTTTTTCCTTTTTTGCAGTTTTCAGAAACCAAAAATAAAAAGAAATCCATTTTTAGAAACAAAACCCTAGATTCTTTTTGTTTCTTCCCTTTCTTCTCCCTCTTTCTTTTCAATTTAGATTTATAGGGTTTGTGTAGTCATAAGACATCCAACCCATGGGACGAATTGCATAGCTGGATCCCAATCCATGTTGGCCCTTGCGTCAATCTTAAAAAAATATAGATTTTTTTTCGTCGGTGCGCCCTGCGTAACATTGTGCACTAGTATGCTCGGTTATACTAGCGCACTGCGAAAGACAATGATAAAAAATAAAAATAAAAAAATATGTTTTTATCAGTGTGCCATATGTAACATATGGCATCAGTTCACTATTGTATTATGGTGCACCACAAATGTGTTGTTTTGGAAAAAATCCATTTTAGAAACAAACCCTACATTCTTTTTGTTTTTACCCTTTCTTCTCTCACTTTCTGTGATTTTAGAATTAGGGCTTTTCAATTTATATTTATAGGGTTTGTATTGCTAAATATAAGCCTAAGACATCCAACCAACAGGAGGACGTGCATAGTTGGATCCCAATCCATGTTGGCCCTTGCGTCAATCTTAAAAAAATACAGACTTTTTTTCGTCGATGCGCCCTTCGTAACATAGTGCACCGGTGCACTCTGTCATACTAGCGCACCGCGAAAGTACAGTGATAAAAATATATATATATATATATATTTTTATCAGTGCGCCATATGTAACATATGGCACCAGTGCACTATTTCATTATGGAGCACCGCAAACGTGTTGTTTTGGAAAGAAAACCATTTTAGAAACAAACCCTACATTCTTTTTGTTTCTGCCCTTTCTTCTCCCACTTGCTGTGATTTCAGAATTAGGGCTTTTCAATTTATATTTATAGGGTTTGCATTGCTAAATATAAGCCTAAGACATCCAACCAATGGGTTGGCCTGCATAGTCAGATCCCAATCCATGTTGGCCCTTGTGTAAATTAAAAAAAAAAAAAATTGTCGGTGTGCCCTGTCTGGCATAGCGCACTGGGGCACCCTGTTATCCCAGCGCACCGCGCAAGTACTGTGATAAAAAATTAGAAAAAGAAATTTTTTTTTCTCAATGCGCCATTTGTAAAATATGCAGCCGATGCGCTATTTCATTATGGTGCACTGTAAACGTTCAGTTTCGAAAAAAAAAAAACTTTCAAAAAATACAAACCTTACATTCTTTTTTTTTCTCCCCTTTCTTCTTCCTCTTTCTGTGATTTCAGAAATAGGGTTTTTCAATTTAGATTTATAGGGTTTGTATTTCTAAATATTGACCTAAGACATCCAACCGACGAGATGATTAGCATAGTCATATCCCAATCCATGTGGGCCATGGCATGAATTAAAAAAAAAAAACAGATTTTTTTACCGATGCACCTGGAGTAACATAGCGCATTGGTGCTTTGTATTTTACAAGCGCGTTGGATAAGTAATGTGATAAAAAAATAATATTTTTTTTATCAGTGCACCATATGTAATATATGGCACCGATTTATGCTAAAAAACTAACACTGGACGATTTTTATTATTTTATGATGGTTAACTGGTGTGGTCATTGACATGTAACGCACCGGGGCTCCTTGTTGACATAGAGCACTATACAGTGTATTATACTATTTTTGCGGTGCGTTGGTAAGACATACACGCACCGACTTCGGTGCGTACAACATGAATGGCGCACTGTTTTTTTGAGATTCTTTTTTTTTACTTGAAAATTTGACAATTTATTTAAAATTATATTATTGAATGATATGATATAGGTTTGAGATTGATAAATAAATGACTAATAAGAGATCAAGCAACAAAAATACTGATAACACATCAAGAAAAGAAAAAAAAGCAAGTTCTTTGTAACTTTTTTACAAAAAAATTATTTTTGAACTATATGTAAGTTTAACTAATATGCATTGTTTACTGTGTATCATGCAGAGCCACAAAATGACGAAGCTAGATAAGGTTATTTTTGATCTAGGAAAAGAAGAGCGTAAAATCTTGATGGAAAAATTGCAAAAGGATGAATCAGGTGAATGAAAAAATAATATTGATCCAATATGAGTTTCTTTTTTTAGTTTTCATTAATAATATAATTAAAATTATTAGATCACATGTGTGAAAAAGTCTATTAATTCACATTTGTTTAATGTTCTACAGGGAGCAACAACTCAGAAAAGGAATGTTGTTCTAAGAAAAGAAAAATAATAAAACATGCAAATGAAAATGAATTGCTCCTTAGCTCATATGGAGTGGTGCTAGAGGTTAACGAAAGGGGAAAAAAAATTACAAAAGTTTGAGGGATCTACTGGAACGAATGTATAGACATTCTTTCCACTTATAATACAAAAACCAATCCAATGATTCCAAGAACCAAATTTTATGTAAACTACAGGAAGAGTTTCCAGAGAATTGGTCAATGAGACATGTCAGACTTTTAATAGCAAAAACGTACAACAACAAAAAAGAAGGAATGAAAAAGTAATATTCCTTTAGATGTTTGTCTAGAATTATTTATAAATATCACTTTTTTTATACTTACTTTTCATATATCAATATAAAAATTAAATAGTTTATTGTCATGTTATATTTTCAGGAAGATTATGAAAATCTCAAAAGATGAACGAGCTGATATCAGAAATATGCCAATAGGAATGTCCAAAAATGTGTACAAGGATATGGTCAAAGAAATGGACAAAATTGCATCGTTGGAGGAGCCATCTCAAAAACAACTTGCTTCAAATGTAATATGTAATCATTGATTTTTTCGATCATTAGGTAAAATAAATAAACAATTTAGCATTGAATATTAATTTTCAAGTATTTTCTTGCAGAAAAGAAAATAAAATGGAACCCATTCAACACATAAAATAGGACGACAAGGAAGAAAAGGATTGATATCTAAGTTTGTGAGTAATTGTTACTTCATTATAACAACTTAACTAGATTTATTTTTTGTATTTTTTAAGTTGTTTTACAAAAATCATCATTGAATGTCTTCAAACATGTGCTAACATACAAAGAAGAACCATCAGAGGAATTGATTGAAATTGGGTTAAATATGGGTTGTGCGTATATGTTGGCATATTAGAACTTAATTGTGGAATTTGTAAGCATCTATCGATCTTGTTTTACTTAGCTCCGTCTATAATTAATAGAAAAAAATAAATCTTTTATATTAAATATATGATTTGTTACGGGGTATAAAACTTGCAAGAAAGCTAAATGGAAAATTATGCTACCGTATCACCGGACACATGGAATAGTATTAAATGTTAGCATATATTTCAAAGAATGTATAGTTTATGAGTCAATTGTTGCATTTGTATCATTATTTATTTTCGATTTACATTGATGTATATTATTTAATATTGAAATTTTCATTATTCTCACCAATGTATATACACTCATTACAATTTATTTTTATGTTTGTAGATGGAAGAAGGTGAAGAAGAAGAAAACAATCAACACCGTGAACAAAACATTTCTAAAAATAACCCAAGTCATGGAAGTAGCTCTAGCAGTGACAGCAGTTCAAGAAAAGAATGATGATCACTATGTTTGGATATAAAGGCAAGGCGTTGTATTTTTTGAAAAATGTCTGTGAAATTAGACATTTTATTTAATGTAATGGACATAGTGTCCCAATTGAAAGATAAAGGGATACCAATAACTATCCCATTTTTTATGACAAAGAATGTCTTATTCATATATATATAAAATAAAAAAAGTTTTAATTTATTCTATTGCGTTCTCTATTGTCGCTATTGTGTTCTCCATTATCGTTCTCAAATGCACTAATAAAAATTTAACTCATATGAATATTGTTATAATATATATATGTGTCGACTTTTGATGAATAATGCATTTTAAAAAACCACAATAATTATGATATGATATAACAAATTAGTCCAAACATCACATTCAAATCCATTAATAAAAATTTAATTAATATGAATATTGTTATAAGATGTGTCGAATTTTGATGAATAATGAATTTAAAACAATCACAATAATTGCACTGTCACAGGTCGATGTTTCTAAAAAATACAAAATGAAAACCAGTGTGAGTATTCTTATACTGGTGTGCTTGTATTATTAAGTGTACCGATGCGTTTTTATGACCTATGGGCACTGCACAAATACCAAAACTAGTTAAAAATATCAAGGCGTTTGTGCGGTACAGTGCTCCAGTGCGTTTATGTCTATATACGCACCGGTGTCGTTTTACGACCTATGAGCACCGTACGAATACCGATACAAATTATAAATTACGGTGCGTCTGTGTGATACTATGCACTAGGGAGTTTTTGTGTCTATACACACCGATGCATTTGGATGACCAATAGGCACCGCACAAATACCGATACCAATTACAAATCTCGGTGCATTTGTGTGATACTACGCACCGGGGTGTTTATGTGTCGATAAGCGCCGGTGCATTTGTATGACATATTTTCACCGCACGAATACCAATACCAATTATAAACCTCATTGCATTTTTGTTATACGATGCACCGGGGCGTTTATATAAGTATACGCACCAGTGCGTTGATACGACCTATGGGCACTGCTCAAATCCCAAGACCAATTAGAACGGCCCCGTGCGTTGTATCACTAACACGACGCCCGATGTTTTTTTATAGCTTAATGGCCTGGTGAATTCTCCTTCGACTGCCCCAGGGCACCTTCTATATGTACGCACCGGTGTGTTTATGCCAGAGTAGCGCACCGATGAAAAAAACATCTGTAATAACTTCCGACCGCCCATTTTTTTTAGTTGTGTTGAATTTCCGTTAAAAGCTCCGTCAAAACCTCTGTATCCATAAACATATGTGGTAGCATATGTTTTTTTGACAATTTTGGCCAATTTTATAACACTATAAACCTCCTTTATAACCTGTGCTAGAGGGTCTTTTCCTTGTAGTGCCTATTTCTAAGTGTGATAGTTGAAACGACACATTACAACACTTAGAGCACAAGTTACGAGAGGAGTGATGAATGTGACCAAAAGGTGTTATTATTTGTAATAATGTGTCTAGCACATATTCCAATGATAGGTATGACCATGTAATGTAGAAGGGTGTTCCAAAACTAGCGACACATGCAGGAGTGAAAACAACACAAGCGACACCTGCGATAGGAGCAAAACATGAATATGACACTTGAAAAATGCGAATCACATTGAATGTGACAGGTGAAAGAGAAAAGATAACATGAAAACAAAACTTATTTAAGTGAAATTGAGAAAGAGCAACAATGTTAAACTTGAAAGTGGCGCTTGTAAAAGTAACCTTGTGAAAAAGCGATAACTGAGAAAAACCACCGTAATGAAAGTACAAAAATAATCGAAGTGAGGGATATTGTCAAATAAAGTGTGCACTAATTATCAAAATTAATTTATCATTGAAAAATAATTGTATAGATTAGTGATGCTATGTTTTTTCAATCGTTCATAAAAGAAGTGCGTTCATGAACACATCGAAGATTGAGCATGTGTGTGGAAGTGACTTGACAATTTGAAACTAGGAAGAAGACTTGAACGCTTTATAAAGCATCAAATGACCATGGAGTACAATAAGGCGACATACCATAAGATCCTTAGTAGGCTCTAAGATTCATGTGTGAGTAAAATTTTGGAGGGTGTTGATCGTAGTGACAACAGGACGTTAAGAGTCGTAGCGTTATTCTTTTACCCTTATGTAGTTTCCTTCATTTTACCATGCACGTTTCTAATTAAATGTGGTGCCTTGAGCACACAATTTCATGAGTGGGAGACATCGTGGGATAAAAAAAAAAATCAATATGGTACCTTCAAAGGGTGCTGGTGCTAAATTTGAATCCTCTGAAGAAAAAGAAGACACAAAAGAGGTATTACCTTTACCATCAACTTCAAAGTGTGGTGATGCTGTGATTGATTTCCCAGCAGAGCAACAAAACCCAAATTTGGTCTCAAGTACGTAATTGGTTTCAAAGGATGGTGACACTAATATCAAATCCTCCGTAGGAAAAAAAAACATAGAGGTGGTATCCTCTACACAATCGGCTTCCAAGGGTGCTAATTTTGATATTGAATCCACTAAAGAAAAAAAACATGCAATGATAGACTCAGTTGGGCCATCAGATTCACATAGTGTTGATGTTGAGATCAAACCCTTTGAACAACACCTAGAAGTGGCCTTGGATATGAAATTAGAATCAAATATTGGCGTTGAGATTGGTAATATTTGTTTTCTTTTCTCCTTTGTATTTAGGTTTTTTTACAAAGTTTTAGAAGGATAATTATGTAATACCAGTATTTAGAATTTTTATTATTGTCGGAAATTATTCCATTCATAAATACTATCATGTTAAATACCTTAAACAAGTTGCCTAAATCTTTTTATGATGTGATACTTACATTGTTAAAATATTTTATAGGACTATTATGTGCCTTTTTCATGTGACATATATTTTTATTACCACTTTTTTATGTGAATTCTTAATTTGGGAGATGTTTTTAATGGAGATAAACCATGGGAAGGTTATGATAATGGAGATAATTTGTTTTTCTTTTCAACATAAATTACAATTAAGCAACAATTACAACTGAGCGGATATTTTAAATGAATAAAGAATTAATTTTTTAAGTATAGTGTTAATTTATATTATAGCCAGTATATATCCATCTTAACTCTGGAAGGCTATCAAGTGTAGTTAGGAATAAAACCCCTCAAAATGCAAACCTCTTTTTTGAGTGCAAAACTTGAGGAAAGGTTTTCACCTTGATGGATTTGATCCCTCTCGGTGCTTGATAGATTTGGAGTTAATATGGATCTATGTTGATAGTATTATCATTACAAAGGTGTAAAGAATTTTTGGTGGTGTTCTTTGTAAGATTGAATATTTCTGAAGATAGTAAATTTGCTACTACCTTCCCATGGATGTTTACCCAATTGGGGATTTACCATGTGATTTTTGGTGTTCCTTTCCCTTTTGTTTCCATTCTATTATTGATTAAGTGTTGTTATTATTTTTTTATAGTGTTATATTTTTTTGCATATTTTCAATATTCTAGAATTGCCCTCTATTTCACTAGCGCCATTATTTTATAGCACTTTCTCGGTCCTTCAATGTATTCAAAGATATTTTTTTAGTTTAGTTCCCTCCTTTTGTGGTAGTGCACACATTTTTTTCCTATATCTCTACCAAAAATGTGTAATGCTTTTAGGGTAGTGTTGGGTTTATTCATCTAGAGGATTTCTTAGTGGTGACATTATCTAGATTTTTTCCATTATAGAATTTCAAACCCATTCTTGTCCCCTATAGCAAGTTATCCTAAGGCATTCATGGAGACCTCTCTTTTCTGAAAAAGATATATTGCTTATTTTTTACACATATGATAGTGTTCTTCATAGCTCAAATCGAGTTATAAAATTAAAATTATGATACTTTTGATATTAACTCCATTTTATTAGGTGATATTTTTCATATTCAAGGACTCGGTATTTTTATATTGGATGTTATAGTTTGTGGTAGAGGGCATATTACTCATATTTTGGTCGTTATTTATATGGTGACTCTCAATCATGGGGTTGTTTCCTTACAATTGGATACCCATATCTATTTCTTTGATGGAATTTCCTATCATGGATCTACGAGATCTATCCCACTCTACTTTACTGATGATTATAAGCATTAGGTTGATTCTTTGGATCTATGTCCTTCACATTACGATATTTTTCTTTATTGAAAATCCTATACGAAGCAAACAAAAAGTGGCTTCCTCTTTCAATTTTTTTCTAGATACCTCCTTTTCCAATGATGGAACCATAATGGTATTGATACTATGGTGTTTTGGGGAGGTATTATTTTTAATTGTTCACATTCAACATTACCAAGGGAAGGTGGTGTCTAATAATTTATATTCTTGACCTTATATCAATCTTCAAGAAGGACTGTGCAGAAGGTTGACCCTATGACCCTCTCAAGTCTTTATTTCATTCGCGATCGACCATATTTCCAAGATTATTATCTGCACACCAACTCTCACTTGTATTTCAACAACCTATATTTATATTTTTTCCACCATTTCTCTTTACAAAGAGATGAATATTTCTAAACCCACTCTCATATTTCTTTGTAGCTTCCTTTTAAGATTCACTCTCTCACATGCACTCATATTTGTTCTCCATAAACCCACACACCCATTGTATTTGAGCATGCTTGGTTGTGTTCAAGTTATTTTAGTTATAAGAAGTTGACTATTCTCACTCTTATTTTAGCTACAATGGGTGCTCCTATCTCCTCCATATAATGATATGCTTCTACCAGTACCTTTTTATATAAGTAATTCAATACCACTCTCCTAGTATATGAATAATATGGTAGGGATATATGTCCTTGCTATCCAACATTAGATGAGCAAGTCAATGATAGTTTTTTTAAATTAGAGAAGTTGATTGGTTTCTACATTTATCATTCCTATATAGGATGTCTCTTTTGAGACATATTTAGATAAATAGTTCAATAGTACCACTTTCCTAGTAAATGATAAAAGTGGCATGGATATATCTTCCTACTCTTTTCTAGTGGGCTAACATGTCAGTGACAAATTTTTCCAATAGTTGATTATATTTGTGGATACATTCTTTATTTATATATGTTTTTGTTGCTTCTAGTTCTCATTCATCATATGGGAAATTTAGTAGTGGCACTCTCCCAATAGGTGCACGATATGGCAAGGATATACCTTCTTTCCCTATCTGATTGGATGAGCAGGTACATAGAAGTTTTCTCTAGAAAACACACAGTTTGGTAGCAACATTCCTTCGACGTATATGCTCCACTTTTTTATTTAATTGGGTCATCATGCCCAATCATTTTTTCTCTTTTATTTATGCATATTTTAAACACTTCCTTATTAAGTGGCCAAATCGATATCAATGTCTTCCAATTATGAATAGTTCAATAGTTGCATTTCCTCATTAGTATAGAAATTCTACGATGATGGTCGAGTATTCGTATACCCATAAAATTTGTAGTTGATTTGGGCCATATCATACCCATAAATTTGTAGTTTATCTTCTCTCCCTTTATGATGGGTTGATGGTTCATGTTGAATTAGGGTTTTTTGGTGTTCCATTTGATCCTTCTCTCTCTTGTGACCTCAACAACCATTTGGATATTATATTTCATTACAGAACTTTTCAGATCTAAAAGGAGCCTCCTAAGAAAAATGTACAACCAAAATAAACTTTATAAGAACCAATATATATATATATATATATAATAGAGATAATTTTATTGCTTCACATGCTATCTTTGTTCTTGTATGGCTTGTTAATGGGATATAATAGAGTTTACGAACTAGTTTATATTTTAGAGGGCTTATGTTGGGAATTTTTATTAATGTTTGTGACCTAATTTGTAGTCCTCTAGTGTGTAATTCGACGGATGACTTTACATTAGATTGATATCATTTTTATTGTTTACACTATATTTAGTCATTGTTATATACACCGAATATCAAGGGTCGTCTGTATTGTTTTCTTTAGTGGCTTCTTATTTTAAGGTTATTTTCAATGATGCTTTATGGTTTTCCATTCAACTTCATTATTGTTAGGTAGAATTTGTATGATTGAATGGTGTGGGTTACAATCAATAATTCTTTGTTATCAATTAAGTATATTTTGTTTATGTCACATTTTTTTAAATTTTTTTAAGCTACATATTTTTCATCTTGGAACAATATTGTTCCTATAACATCCCTCTATATCTATATAGATTTTGATGGTTAAAATAGCAGTCTTTCATAACTTATTGTTTAGAAGGTCAAATATGAGAATTTTTGTGTCTATTCAATTATTTTTTATTTTCTTGGAAATTTAAAAATATATAATAATAAAAAATGTGATTTGAAAGAGGTTTGCTACAAATAATTTTATGAAAAATACAAAATGTTACAATATGTAATTAAGATATTTATTTCCTCTTCTAACCAAACCAAAATAATAGCATGTCAATTGAGTCCCATGATTAGAGTCCATAAAAATTTTCTAAGAGTGTATTGTTTAATAGCATTTTGAATGGCTATTCAAAAATTAAACTCCTATAAGTGCACTTGTTTTTCCCTTAAAATTCAGTTTAAATAGCATTGAATTGACCACAAAACAAAAGGAATTACTAACCTAAGTGTATATGATAAGGGGCAAATGAATGTAAAGCACAAGGATGAAATGGAAAAAATACCAACCTTCAAAAAAATGGAAGGAGAAAAAAAACAAACTCATTAGGGGAATTTTGAGGTCTAAAATGGATATCCTAAGGAAATTATAAAATAATAATGGAAATAATAAAATAAGAATATATTACATCATCAAATTTTAGAAGGAAAAAAAGAAAAAACTACTTTTTCAACTCGTATTTTCAACTTATCATCTTATGGGTTTACTCAAATTTCGAGCGAGAACACTCATTGGATGCAGAATTTTATTCCTCATCCAATGAATGCCCATGTTGCATACTTTTGATGGATCCTGCTACATGAAAAATGAGAAATACTTGAAAATTGTGACTGCAGTCACACTTTTTCATGTATTTCTCATTTTTCGTGTAGCAAGGTCCATCAAAAGTATGCAAGATGGGTACTCCTTAGATGAAGAATTAAATTTTTCATCTAACGAGTACTCTTGCTTAAAATTTGAGTAAAACATTAGGGAGATAAGTTGAAAATACGAGTTGAAAAAATAGTTTTGTTATTTTATTATTTTTTAATCTTTTTGTTTATTACTCCAAAAATGGTTAATCATCCCCCATGGTTGACATCATCATCTTGAATCCTATTGGTTCTTATAAAGTTTATTTTGGTTGTACATTTTTCTTAGGAGGCCGATGTATCACACCCAAAATATATGTTTTATGTCTTCCTCTCTTTTCATTACACACATAAACCATTTAATGCCTTTGAATTTCCTAACTTAGAAATGTCTATTTTCATAAGAAGATCATAGAAGTAAATGGTTTTCCCATAGTTATGTTATTCTAGGACTTCATTGTGTCATGAGAATTATAAATTTCCTTGTTATAGATATATCTCCATGTTTCACATAGATTGTAGATTTAAAGTGGCTTTAAATTGTAAAATACATATCTAGAAGGAGATTGATGGAGTAAATCACATGTAAATTGAATGCATGGGTAGACAAAATGCCTAAGTGTTAATTTGATATTGGGTTCTATACCTAAAAGGGGCATCCCTTTGGCATCCTTTCAAAGTAGAGAACCCTTCTTGAAAAAGAAAAGTAATTCAAGTTTATGTAGATCGAAAAGAAAAAGTTAGAATAATCCTTATAATGTAGGTTTACCTTTCCCTTTAGCACTACCTTGATTAATAAGGAATATTTTTAGAATGGTATGCCTTATGTTATGGACTCATCTCATTTCAATAACTAGATATATGATTAAGAATCAATATAGTGAATCATGTTGAGTGCTTCGTTCAAAATGATTCTCGAATTTCCTCAGGCTATCTAGCTCTCCTCATGGATCTATGAAGAAAGAGTAATTTGATGTTTCATTCTTCATCAAGCCTTGGCCAAGTTTTTACATCTTGGATCATGTTGGATTTTATATATTTTTTGATAGTTTAAACTCTTTAGAATCAATTTATATACCTTTTTCTTGAATGATAAAATCCTAATTAATTGAATTTTTGAATTCATGTGATGAAGGTTTGGAATATAATTTTACTTAATGATTTTAGTATAATGTTTATTTGAGTTTTGTGTCTTTTTTTTGGTTGATACTAGAACAAAACATAGGTAATTACCTTTTTATCCATGAGAAATGTCTTTATATTTCATATAAGGAACATGTATGTTTCAGTGCTCGAGGGACTACTCAAACTCAACAACAAGGCTCAGATTCATTACAACAAATCTCATCATGTCACTTGTGTGATATGAACCTGGGTGGGGAGGATAATAATCCTTCCTCCCAACCACCAAAGATAAACACAATTGAAAAAATGGTAAGTGTCTTTTTAAAAAAAAAATGATCCTTTTAAAAAATTGTAGAGACCATATTTCTTTGATAAAGGTTGTCTTGGGTTTTTCTAGTTATCTATTTCTTACTCAATGATTAGGTCTATCATTGAAATGGTAACTATTCTTCTTGGTGTTTAGAAGGCATATTTTCTTAACATTGGGCATATGTTTTATCATGATTTATGCATAATTGTTTAGTTCTATACTGCTTACTCAATGATTAGGTTTATCTTTATAAAGGTACTTATTCTTGTTTTACGGAAATACAAACCTACGGATAAGTACGCTTTCACTAAGTGGGTGGTTCACTTAGAGCAACAGAAAGAAAGATATTTGATCTTTTCCTTAACGTGAATAGATAAAGGGAGAGAAACCTACTTGTAATATGTTCAATTTCCCTCACCTCCCTCCGTCGCTTTCGTCACTCTCAATCCAACTTAACTCGTTTGATTTATACCTGCCATGGAAAACAGAAGACAAAAAACAACATAAAGGAAATATGATCTATTCAAATTAAATAATTTGAATCGATTAAACTCGTTAATACACATATAACATCATTGACACGTGCATTAGGAAAGGAAAAAATGTCTTTATTATGAAGTAGAAGGAAGAGTAAAACCAGTTGATTGTTTCGTCATCAGTCATCCATCTTGAGTCCCATCCTCATCATATCTAGCATCAACAATCCAGTAGCATCACAATACATGCACACACCTTCAAGAATTGATATCCAACTAGCATAACTCTACTTAAAACATATTCTTGCTCTCTTGTGCATTATGTTTAGTGCTCTATTTATAAGTAGATGAAGGTAGTTTGAAATAAATGAATCATTGAATGGCTTTGCTAAAAATGGATGAAGAAATTTCCTTCTTCATGGGAATAGGAGGATAAGAGGTTTACTGACTTCATGGATTCCAAATTCGAGGCTATCGAATGAGGTGAGAGCTGGAACAAATTCTAGAAGTCACTAGAATTCGGGGATATTCCCGGAATCCAATGAAAAATTCGCTCCCATTCGACCAACGCACTCCAAAGTGGGCCTAGATCCTCTGCAACGCAGCCTTGCATGGGAGTAGATGATTTGAAAAGTAGTTACAACTGTCTAGGGGTGCGTTTATGGCTTGATAGGGCACTTCAACTGGCATCTAAGCAGTGAAAATTTCATGGAGGATCATCAATGTTATGAATTATTTAGAGAATGTAGAAAACAATTTATAGTATGATAGACCCTAATGAATATTGATATGTGTTTTGGGATTATGCCAAAATCAACCTGTAACAGCTTCCCCCCTAAAGCATGAAGTCAAAAATGAAATACTTAATGATTTTCTTTACGACATGATGAGGAGGGACTGAAGCGGATAACGACCTGCATCAATTACAATACATTACATCATGATATATATTCATATTGTACATGAATTTCTGAGGGAGGCATATCCCATACTCAACACATAAACTATCATAACATCAGAAGTTGTCTACAGATATAGACTGTCTACAGATATAGACCCATGATAGGATGACTATCTGAATAATGACCATCGTATGGATGATTTGGTACTTCTCCTGAAATCATAGTCCAGATGGATGAAACTAGATCCGAGGTCTTCTATCTCGTTCACTCGATCTCTTAAAGTATTATTCTAACCATTTGAATATGTGATCTGATGTCGAACATGGGAAGACACCGTCTGTTTACCAGCCAATTATGTGAGTCAGTAACTGGCGTGAGAGAAACCACCATTGATGATAATGGCTCTCAAGGTACTGCAGTACATTCTGCATGGTGTGAATAGATGATTTGATGTTGAACAACATACAAAGTCTTTTGGTCGAAGGCCTGTGATTTCAACCTGTCGCTAGAAGCGAGAAACCTGTCATTGATGTAAGAAAACTCCAAGGTACTGAAATGTTGTTTCTAAGTCAACTTCTTGGATGATGAGCTGACGTCAATAGGAAGCGACCCGTCCGAGGAGGGCATTGATGCTTCCCTCATCAATGACATGAAATGGGAGTAATTATCTTGGAGACAGAATGTGACTGATGAAACAATGTCAGGGATGGCGTTCATGAAATGAAATTTTATGAGTATTGCAAAGGATGAGGAATAACTGAGTGACTTATCTTGAACATATCCACGACAGTGAATGATTTGGAAGTATTTGACCCAAAATCGAAGTGATGGATGGTATAATAGACCATAGGTATGATAGACCTTCAAGCAGATTACCCAACCCAAAAATCATGGAGATGAAGTGAATAAGTGCCATGTTCAAGAGAAACTTGCTACCATAAAGTTTTTCAATCCCTTTCCAATTTTCTTTAGTCATTACTGACCAATACCTCTTTAATTTTTTTAACAAGCTTGAGGAGGATAACATATGGATGTATAATTCCACCCTTCGGTTGAATCCATCATTATTTGATGCTTTAACGAGTCTAACGACATTGATAAATCGGTCCTTTTTCATATTTAGAGAGTTTGAAAAAGGGACTGAAATAAAACTACACAAGTTATTTTTCATATATTAGTCCCTCAGATTTGAAAAAGCGTAAAATAATACCTAAGAGAACCTCCTAGCCATGTTCGACTAGGGTTTTCCTTTTCGTAATAATAATGCATCTCAGTCTGGAAAAGGGTTAAACTTATACTGATTATATGTCGTTTTAATTCCTTTAACGAGCTCGAAGGACAAGCGCTTGACAATAATTTCATATTTAGAGAGCCTGAAAAGAGCTGAAAGAGAACTCTAGAGGGGGTTCCTTTTTCACATTTAACAAAGCTCGAAAAAGAGATAAAAATGCGCTTTGAATTATTTTTTCATGTTTAACAAAGATCGAAAAAAGAGGAAAAAATTATGCTTTGAATTCTTTTTTCATGTTTAACAAAGCTCGAAAAAAAAGGATAAAAGTATGCTTTGAATTCTTTTTTCATATTTAACAAAGCTCGAAAAAGAGATAAAACTGTGCTTTATGGTCAATATCGTGTTGTGAAACCAGCTCCAAAAATAGAAGAAAAAAGATATCAACGCCTTAGAAATAAGCCACTTCGAGGGGGAAACCTCCAATACATTACATTAATGAACAATTCTTGGATGATACAAATGACCAAAACCTCCTTCTATATATAGGAGTCCATGGGGCCACGATATAATCCTAGTAGGGCCACAATGTAATCCTAGTCGACCTAACAATAATAATGTAAGGGCACAATAATAACAATATGGGAGTTACAGGGGTACAACAATAACAATAAGGGGGGCTACACTAACATAATAAGGAACTACACTATTAATATAGGGACTTAACATGCCCCTCTCCTTCAAACAAGTGTTGTCCTCAATGCTTGATTACTTCTTGATGCTTCTGTATAAAATTCTCATCCTCCCAAGTGGAATCTTCTACAAGAAAGTTCTTCCAACTGCTGAGATACTCTAAAATTTATCGTACTTGTCGAGTTATTATTTCTGTGACTGTTTCAGAACTTTTTTCGATGTGATGTTGACCTTCCTATTGTTTCATTAGATTCTGCACCAAAGTTAGGTTATCCTTTGAGAGTTGGAGAACTTGTTGTTGATGCTCGATGTGATTTTCCACTAATTTATCATCCATATTAGATATTATTTGATCCTTCAAACCATCCAACTTAGCCTTCATTTCTACTTTTAAACCATCTATGTCGTCTTTGGTTGCTCTTTGTAAGATCGAAATCTGTTGCATTTGGTACCGTAATTTTGATATCTCATACTGCAATTCTTCCTCTTAATGTGTCATAGTATAGCCTTTTTAGGGCTTAATGGGTATGGAATTATTTTTTTGAGGTATTATAGAACCCAATACTGATAAAAATTATAAAATATTCCCTTGGAATCACGTCAAATTGCTTTTCCAAACAAACGTTATGCAATTTTAAAAACCAAATACACACCTTTTTCTTGCTTTTGAGGAGCACGATATTGAAACTGAATTATATCTGTGATCTTGGATCTTCAATATTTGAAATTTTGCACTGAGGTAGCCCTCTAAATTATCTTTCGAATGCCACAACTCTGACCTGATTTGGATTCTTGAAGACAAATTTGTGCCCAATCTCCTACAATGACCTAATTATGGACTGGTTCAGTAGAGTGAACTTGTACGACTTGCCACGTGTCACTGTTTCCTCCTTTGGCTTTGAAATTGATAGACTGAAAACTAAAGTCTGTGTACTTGTGGTCACTTTTACAGCATTCCAATCCGATGCTCATAGAGAGAGCTATGAATATTTTCCCACGATCACCTCTTTGAGATGAAATTAAGAAGCCTCAAAAAGCCCTAACTTTCACAGATCATATCTCCGAACATATTGCGAACCAATATCTGAAATTTTGCGAAGATGTTCCTTAGGATTGCAGCTTTGCACTCTAAAAATGTCAGCTTCTTAACCTTCGTAGAAAAAAAGTTATTACGAAAATACCATGATGACCTGTTTAGGTTTAATTCAGGAGCCTACAAAATGACCTAACTTGCACAGATCATATCTCCGAAAATATTGCGAACCAAGCTCTGAAATTTTGTGACGATGTTCCTCGGGATTTTTTCTTCGCACTCTAAAAATTTCAGATTCTTAACCTTCGTAGAAAAAAATTTATAGCGAAAATTCCACGATGACCGGTTTGGAGCAGTGAAACCCTAGAATCTCAAGGCTCTGATACCAAATGTTGTGAAACCAGCTCCAAAAATAGAAGAAAAGAGATATCAAAGCCTTAGAAATAAGCCACTTCAAGGGGGAAACCTCCAATACATTACATTAATGAAGAATTCTTGGATGATACAAATGACCAAAACCTCCTTCCAGATATAGGAGTCCATGGGGCCACGATATAATTCTAGTAGGGCCACAATGTAATCCTAATCGACCTAATAATAATAATGTAAGGGCACAATAATAACAATATGGGAGTTACAGTGGTACAAAAATAACAATAAGGGGGGCTACACTAACATAATAAAGAACTGTAATATTAATATAGGGACTTAACATATCACATTTCACAATCATGCACGACTAATTCACTATAATCAGCTACAAACCTGCTCAAAGAAACATCAAATGGATTAACAATATTTGTTTAAATTAGTAAAAATGAAAAATCTGGATTATCCACAGTATCATAAAACAATGGTCGATGTTTCGAATCCCAACAGGGATCCATCTTCAGGACAAGAAGTGAATGAAGAATGAAAGAAGGTCACACAGATCAAGGCTTAAATAGTGAAGGATGATGGGAAGAGCCGACAAGAATAGATTCTAAAATTTTAATTTTAACTTTTTAATTTTAATTTTAATTTTTATAGGGGATATTATATACTATTTTAATTTATTAAAATTAAAATAAAAATTTAAAAAATTATATTAAAGATAAAAATAAGAATTTTAGAATCTATTCTTGTCAGCTCTTCTCATCATCCTTCACTATTTAAGCCTTAACCTATGCGACCTTCTTTCATTCTTCATTCACTTCTTGTCCTGAAGATGGATCCCCATTGGGATTCAAAACGTCAACCATTGTTTTATGGTTGTGGATAATTCGAATTATGCAATTAACGAAAACCACAGAAGTTTAAAAACCTCAATAGTAAAAATGGGTAAAAACCAAAGTCACTTCATTAAATATGCATAAATTAATCAAAAAGACTTTTAAATAAAGAAATTACCAAGTCATTTTTACCATTTCATCTTTACCATTTGGATTTTAGTGCTATGAGCTTGTTTTACCCTTGAACTTCAATTATTGATTGCGACAGATTTTGTGGATCATTTCTCATGTCGTCCGGACCAGGTAGAAGATCTTACCCTCCTCTTTCAATTGAATGCATTCTTTTTCAGTTTCATGCACATTTTTTAGGTTTTTGGGGCCCCTAGGGTAAATATACAACGCCCTAGGGCCAACACACCCTTTAATGTCGAAAATTACATTGTAGAGAGTCTAGAAAGAGGCCCATTTCCTCTGCAACACTCTGTCTCTCACGCAGGGGTGTGTTGGGCACAATTCAAAAAGTTGTATCTTTGTTTCTGCCCAAAATATTCCCAATTTTTGCATGAAATGGATCCTAACTTAGCCTATGGTTTGATTTCAGACTTTCATCGGATCATAATGTCGATTACATGGAGAGAAGGATAAGATGAAGAACGGGATATGGTTGCCCTAAATGATCCTTGCACTATGAGATCCCTCAGAGATTGTGGGTTTCTCAAGTACTTCCGACTGTTAGGGATGAGGCAACACATGGAACTATTCTAGTTCTTGATTAGTTCATGGGACCCAGCAATTCAGGAATTTCACATTAGAGACAAAGTGCTCCCAATATTGGTCGATGACATTTACTTTCTCATTGGTTTATCGAGACTTGGTGCCCCCCATTTCACTTGTGGGCTCTGCGCATGGTGGTGAAACTGTGAAGGACCACATCTAATAGTTTTTTTGACCAGGAACTAAGCCTAGTAAATATGGAAATATAAATATCAAAGATGTGTGTGATATGCATTTCTGCACTCTCATATTCACTATCACAAAACTAGCTGGAAGCGTGACACTACATGTCATGAATAGATCATACATGCAGTATGCGCTTGAGTGTCTCAAGCCAACCGTGTTCAACTGGGCTGAAGCAGTACTCCTTCAAATGAAAGAATAAATGACCAAGGTAAAAAGTGTTAAGACCAAAAATTTCATTTATGGGTCTATTTTGATCACTTTTGTTTTGGAGCGAGTTCCATTGATGCAACCACATCATGTGACGTTGGGATTAGTTGGTCCTAGAGATCTACTGATACAACGGTGGGTCAAGTTGATGGCTAGACATGTTGGTCACTCATCGATATAATTTTCCATTGCATTCTTCAGTTGGCTCTGAAGACAGAATATCTTCATTGAGGAGCATCCATATGCAGGGATGGATTTCGCGGAGATCCAGATTTGATTTTACTAGTTGATGCTCAGTGAGGTGCTATAGGTAAATTGTTGACCATATTTTTTATTTTTTGGGGTTTTTTACATATTTTTGTTTTTTTTTATGTTTCCAAGACTAAACTAAAAATGTTTTATGTATGCAGATGTAGGTACCATTCGACCAGTGGTTCATGCACATCATGCAGGAGAACCAGCAGAGAGGACTATCAGAAGAGAATTCCTATAGGATTTGGATTTAGCTGAGACTTTTTCTGAGTTGTAGCAGCATGTGGAGGGATTGACACTTGGGATACCAGATGTCTAGATCGAGGAGTTACCTACGAGGCTGCAGTGCCATACCATTGGTGTGCTCAGTCATTGGAAGAGGTTTTTGCGCATGATAGCTCAAGCAGTGACCTACTATGATGAGCATCACTAGTTTTACTTAGATTATGCTATGCCTCTATACATTTTGAGTTCATGTCTTGGAAATTTTTTTGTAAAATATCGATATAAATCTATTTTAATTTCAGTTTTTTCCTATGATTATGGGCAATCCTATTCAATTGGATGATGTGAATTGAAAATTTATATTTAAATATGCTGCAAATGTCTATTTAACACATAATTCGCCAGTGAATCTTGAGTGTTAAAGTTTATGGAAATATGTTAATATTGAATGTAATCAAATTTTTTTTCCAAAATACGAACTCTAAGGAACATGCAATGAATCGTTGGATTTCGGACAGTATAGATGCTAGTAAGTTGTATTACAAAAAGTTGTGAGTCCAGCCCGATGATTATGCGGTGAACGCCAAGTGAAATGGCATCAGAGAGTAGTTCAATCAACCCAATATACTCAGTGATATTGTTGGTTGATCGACGATAAAAATACCTTGGAAACTCACTAACTCGCCACTTGGAGCAAAGATGGCCCATGCTACAGAGGATAAATTCTGAGTACCACGACTAGCACCATCGACATATCCAACAAATGGTTCTGAAGATTCTGAAATCTGCAAAAAATGAAAAGCGGATTACTAACCACATGAAAAAATCTAAAAGGCACACTGCTACACACATGCAATTAAAGCATATAATATAGTGTTTACTACGCAAAATCAGACATAGTAATGTTTAATATACAACCCATTTTGAGGCTGTGACAATGGAATCCCATCATAATCTGCCAACTCGTAGGCACCCTTAGCCAGAATGCACTTGACAATGTAGGGGTCATTCCAAAATGGTTCAAATCTCCCTGTTCCTATCTTATCAACTTCCTGATCATAAAGCAAGACCAGGTCTCTTTTCGAGAAGGTGTGAGGATTGACATTGCGGTCATATTGCGCCTTAATTTGTCTCTTATGCACTTCATTGGCCAATGTGGCTTCAAGATGTGTTTCATCTAGATGGATGAGATCTAAAAGACGTGCCCCTTCTACATAAGTGTTAGGTAATAATTCAATTGTGAGTTTAAATGATGGTATTTCACATTGTATCAGTAAGATAGATTCCAGACAATAAACCAGCTGAAAGGGAGAAAATCTGGTTGCATTTATCACCGAGGTTCGATATGCCCACAAAGCTGAGTACAAGATCAAATGCCAGTTTCGTTTATGAACCCCAACCATGTGTTGAAGCATACACTTAATAATCTTGTTAATAGCTTCAACTTGTCCATTAGCTTGCTTATAATAGGGGGTAGAACTATCATGTGATTGTCCTAACCTAGCAGTCAACTCATCCATCATGTGATTGCGAAAATGTTTTCCATGATCTGTGACTATAGCTTGTGGTACACCAAACTGTGAAACCACATGGTTAAAAAAGAACAATGCAGGTGTTTGTCCCGTGTTTTTGAATGTAGGAATTTCCTTGGCCCACTTGGTAAAATGGTCAACAACAGCAATAATATACCCATGCCCCCCAGCCGAGTGGGGGTTACATGTCATGAAGTCAATGCCCCATTTTGCAAATGTTCCAACAGTGATGACATGATGTGTTGGTGGTAGGCGGGTTTTACAATCAAATATCTGGCAAGCATGACAACTTCTAACCGCAATAATGTAGTCGCAAAATATGGTAGGCCAGAAGTAACCAACGCGGAGAATATTTTGTGCGGTAGCATAGCCAAACAAATGTCCACCGCATGCACCAAAATGGAAATCATTTATAACTTTTCCGGCTTCCTCATGTTTGAGGCACCTATGTAAAATCATATCGACACCACAATGATAAAGTGTATTGCCGGCGATCAGATAATATTTGGCTTGGTATCGAATATGTTGATGTTGGGAGCGAGAGGTATTAGGCCGAAAAGTTTGGGTCTGGAGATAGATTATGAAATCTCCATACCACAGGTTAGATGACTCGATTAGAAACAAAGACTTGTCTGGAATTTATGATTCCTTAGTAAGATCGGTACTACTTGAAGGAAGGTCACAAATAAGCTCAGCAAACTCCAAATACTTCTTTGACTGGGATTTGATGAATTCCAAATCAAAATCATGAAAAATGATGATCCATTTTGAATATTTTCCCCTCATAAATTGACGTGATAGAATCATATGTCATAGGGATGCAATTCGAAACGACAATGGTATTTCAGAGCAGGATATAATGGAAAAATATTTGTACAACTTGAACGACTGCCAAAGAAAGATTTTAAATGTAGGTGTACTTAGCTTCCATATCATTGAGATTATGACTCAAATAATATATCATATGTTCAATCCCATCTTCTTCTTGTACTAAAACCATAGCGATGGTTGTATCTGCATCAACAAGATACATTAAATAGTCACTCTGATAATTTGGGGGATAGATTAATGATGCTCAGATTAGGGAATTTTTAATAACACCAAAGGAATCTTGTGCAACCTCATCCCAATGGACGAGTATCCCGTTTTTCAAGAGTCTAGTACATCCTTTATCCATTTCGGCGTAGTTAGGAATGAACCTCCTTAGAAATTTAGCCTTCTCTTGGAGTCTCTGTAACTGAAGCAGATCGGAAGGAGCGTGCAAATCAAGAATAGCCTAGACAGCCGAATTTGATCTTTCGACACGACGAATCTAAGAAAATGACCAGAACCCACACGAAACACACATTTGTGTAGATTGAGGCATATTTTATAGTGACAACATAGTAAAAATATCACTCTCACATGTAGCGGGTGGTCAACCCGTTTCCGTGAATGTGCAGGTAAGTCATCCAGATAAGGTTGGACTATGTGCTTGATGTCATGAAAATCATAATTCATTGCCCTCTGGAATGTGGCCCCAACATTATTTAAACCAAAATGGAGGTTAGGATAGGTGAATGTGCCCCAGGGATAGATAAAATCCATCTTATATTGGTCCTCTCGATGAATATTAATCTGATTGTAATCAAAGAATCCATCCATGAAAGAAAATATTTCACATCCGGCACATTCATCAATAATTTTGTCAATAAAGGGATTTGGATAGTTTTCTTTTGGAAAATCATGATTAACATCCCTATAGTTGACACACACTATAATTGTCACATATTTCTTTTGGAAAATCATGATTAACATCCCTATAGTTGACACAGACTATAATTGTCACTCTGATAATTTGGGGGATAGATTAATGATGCTCGGATCAGGGAATTTTTAATAACACCAAAGGAATCTTGCGCATCCTCATCCCAATGGATGGGTACCCCCTTTTTCAAGAGTCTAGTACATCCTTTAGCCATTTCGGCGTAGTTAGGAATGAACCTCCTTAGAAAGTTAGCCTTCTCTTGGAGTCTCTGTAACTGAAGCAGATTGGAAGGAGCATGCAAATCAAGAATAGCCTAGACCTTCAATGGGTCTAGCCAAATTTGATCTTTCGACACGATGAATCCAAGAAAATGATCATAACCCACACGAAACACACATTTGTGCAGATTGAGGCATATTTTATAGTGACGACATCGTAAAAATATCACTCTCACATGTAGTGGGTGGTCAACCCGTTTCCGTGAATGTGCAGGTAATTCATCCAGATAAGGTTGGACTATGTGATTGATGTCATGAAAATCATAATTCGTTGCCCTCTGGAATGTGGCCCCAATATTCTTTAAACCAAAATGGAGTTTACGATAGGTGAATGTGCCCCAGGGATAGATAAAATATGTTTTATATTGGTCCTCTCAGCAAATATTAATCTGATTGTAATCAGAGAATCCATCCATGAAAGAAAATATTTCACATCCGACACATTCATCAATAATTTTGTCAATAAAGGGAGTTGGATAGTTTTCTTTTGGACAATCATGATTAACATCCCTATAGTCGACACACACTATAATTGTCCCATATTTCTTCATGACAGGAACAATGTTAGATACCTAATCGGTAAGCGAAACAGGGTAAATGAATCCAGGACGCAAAATATTTCCAACCTCTGTGTAGAAAATTTAAATAACTGAGATATTATTCATCGAGATTCTCCTGATCACACACTATTTTAGCTTCACACAATATTTTAGCTTCATGCATAATACATAATCTCTTCTACCGTTGATCATCACATGCGGAAATAAAATCAATTGCATGCATACATTAAAACCACAAACAATCACACATATGAACAAAGTATTTAATGGGAAAGCTTAAAGCTGAAAACCCCAACTATCTGTATATTATATGTCATGGAGATCATGTAACAATCATAGTACAAAAGCTCCTCACAATCTCTCATGCACACCCTCAATTGCTACACACTATCAAGCTAGATCTAGCAAAACACATGCTCCAATCTTTTGCCACTTGATAGCCAGCCTCTATTGCATTTTCAATGCTATGGGATGGCTTCATTAAATAGATAAACCACCTGGCTTGTACTGCGCAATCCTCATGGGCTTCTCCACCTATCTGTGTGTTGCAAATAGAAACAATATAGTCACAACTGATAGTTAACCTGCTCTTTCACCTATTTCTACACTGGTCTCCACTGAAACTGTCCATGCACTGAAGTTAACTGATGCATTATTTAGTTGATTAATGAGTTTATAATTAGTGAATTAATTAATAATTAATTCACACCACTCTCATTAATTGTATCAATTAGTTAAACTGGATACAAATAGCTCAACTATGTTTAGATTAGTTAAACTGAATACAACTCCACTAACTTCCTCAATCAACTCCACCAATCTCTGTCACATGAGTTCTAACTGAAGTATCCATGCAATAGTTCCACATAACCCTCAGGAATAGCGTAATTCCTTCTGTCAGCTCCTGTGCCACATCTGTGCACTTAACTGAAGTGCTCCAAGAGAATAAGATAATGTTTAGAGTCCAAATATTATTAAGAGCTAATAATATTCGACATATCTATTTTTAGATTGGCAATCTAAAAATAGATTCCGCCCAATATGTCTAAAAATAGAAGTCCATCTATTTTTCCAACTTGACCAACCATCCACAAATAGCATCCTGCAACTCATAGAACATGATCCATATGTCTAAAAATAGACTTTGCACCAAAAATAGTCTGCGGGCCCACTTAGTGAAGGCGACTTCTTTCCACTAAGCTCATCATCTTGTTGCAATCTCAACACTCCCTCTCAACAAGATAAGGATTATCTGCCACCCCTATCCTGTCTCTGTGGTATTCGAATTTGCTCCCGGTGAGCGCCTTCGTCAAGATATCAGCATCCTGATCCTCCGTAGGAATGTATGAAAGTAACATGATCTTCCGCTGCACACAATCTCTGATATGATGATACCGATCCGTGAAGCCATGCCGCCTCAACTCATCCTCCTGTCTGTACCATGATCCATATCCCGATGTGCCTCTGAGATATGTGTCTCTGAGATATCTCACTACATGCTTGCCTGCCTTCCAGAAGAGCTTGGTTGGCTTAACCATAGCTTGTGAAAGCTGGTTAACAGCATAGCATATTTTGGGTCGTGTATTGACCAGATACATGAGCGACCCCACCAACTGTCGATAAATAGTGGCATCCACTACCTCCGCTGAAGTAGCATCCTCCTTCCTCCATCCACCAGGAAGAGGAGTATCAACAAGCTTGCATCCATGCATGTTGAACTTCTCCAGTATCTCCCGGGCATACTTACCCTGAGAAACAAACAGTCCATCATTGCGCTGCCAAATTTCCAATCCTAGGAAATAATGAAGGAGGTCCAAGTCCTTCATCTCAAACTCCTTTGCAAGATCCTCCTTGCATGAGAGTATCAATAGCTCATCACCTATCAAAATCAAATCATCTACATAAAGTACAATGATCAGCAACTTACCCTCCACCACAATCTGGTATAGGTTCGGATCTGCCTCACACTTGGAGAATCCAAGTCTGGTGAAATAACTGTCTATCCGTGTGTACCAAGCACGAGGTGCTTGTTTCAACCCATACAACGCTCTCTTGAGCCTGCACACATGCGACTCGCTGTTGAAGATCTCGAAACCTTTGGGCTGCTCTATGTACACCTCCTCCTCAATGACCTCATTGAGGAACGCAGTCTTCACATCCATCTGATGAATGTGCCACCCCATCTGCGCTGAGGGAGCAAGAATCGTCCGTATGGAAAAATACCTTGCGACAGGTGCAAAGGTATCCTCATAATCGATCCCCTCTATCTGTGAAAAGCCTCGAGCAACAAATCTTGCCTTGTACTTCTCTACACTCCCGTCAGCTGCCTGCTTCACTTTTTAGATCCATCTCGAACCCACCACTGATTTCCCCTCCGGCCTTGGGACAATCTCCCATGCACTGTTTCTGACAATCGAATCATACTCTTCCACCATGGCATCTACGCATGCGGGGTCCTCCACAACTTCCTCGAAAGAGGATGGCTCTATCATGAAACACTTGCTCATAAGAGCCATGTATCCAGTATACCAGTTAGGTGACTGTCTCTGTCTGCGTTGTGATGTAGGTGCTCCTACAACCTTCTCTGCATCTTGAGCCAGTCGCTCAGCTTCTTTAGTGCGCTTCCGCCCTTTGATGGTTGGCGCTGCTTGAGTGGTCTCTTCCACTCCATGAACCTCCTCTTGTGGCTGATCCACATCCTGAGACTCATCCTTAGGAACTAATAGCTCCTCATCTGCATGCAAGTGTAGCTCCCTCTCAAGCAAACACTTCATGGCTTTCTCCTCCTGAAATTTTATATTCCGTCGCACAACAGTATTGCGAATGTCTGACAAATACACACGATAGTTGTGGTGCGTATCAGTGTACCCCACAAATATCCCAACCTCCGTAGTCGGCTCCAGCTTATTCCTGGCATCCTTCGTCACATGAATCTAAACAGGTGAACCAAAAATCCTCAAATGGGAAATATCAGGCCTCTTACCAGAAAACGCCTCCTCGGGTGTACTCATGCCAAGTATCCTCTGAGGAAAACGGTTCTGCACATATACTGCAGTATTGCATGCCTCCGCCCACAAGTGAATGGGTAGGCCCTGATCATGCAACATCGCCCGTGCAGCACCCACGATCGTTCTGTTCTTCCGCTCAGCAACCTCGTTCTGCTGTGGGTTATAAGGTGCTATGATCTCTCTTCGAATTCCTTCTGTGCTACAAAAGTCCTTGAATTCACCAGAGATGAATTCACCACCATTGTCGCTCCTTAGAGCCTTCACCTGCTTCTCTGATTCTTTATCAACCAGTGCCTTGAACTTACAGAACTTTGAGTATGTCTCTCTCTTCTTCTGCATGAAGAAGATCCAGCACTTAAGAGAAAAATCATCAACAAATATCACATAATACCTGTGCTTTGCTGTCGAAGCTGCTGAGAAAGGTCCACACACGTCTGTGTGAATTCTCTCAAGGATCGTCGTGGCGTGACTATCCTTCTCGTGAATGGCTTTCTAGAGCCTACAAGGTACACCCCTTGCACTGATTTGACTGCGCAAGAGTACCCTTAGGAAGCCCAGTAGAAATCTGCTGCAGTATCTTCAAAGCTCCATGGTGAAGGTGGCCCAATCTCCGGTACCACAACTTGCCATCATCTCGGCTCACCACTCCTTCTGCCTTTCCTGCCATTGCTGCGCAGCCATCTACCTATAATTGATAAAGGTTCTGAACTCGAACCCCTATCCTCCGGGTCTCACCAGTTGCCTTACTGCGCAAGAAAGCCTTTCCCTCGCTAAAGACAACATCATATCCCTTTTCTTCTAACATCGCCACAGAGATAAGATTCTTCTTCAATCCTGGAAAATGCAGCACTTCCTTCACTCTGAAGGGTTTACCAGACTCCCTCTCAAAGGAAATGGTATCGATACCGGTTGCACTGTATCTACCATCATCGCCCATCTCGATGTGCACTCCAAGATATTTCTCATCCAGATCAGTAAAAAAATCTCGATTTCCTGTCATGTGAAAAGACGCACCACTGTCAAGAAACCACACTGAACCCGTCATACTTGAGACCAAGCATGCGATCAGTGAAAAATCCAACTCAAACTGCGAGTCTAAGGCCTCTCCAGCTGCAGTCCCAACAACCTGCTTATTTTTCTTCTTCTGTGGACAATTAGTGGCGTAATGTCCGTGTTGGTGACAATGAAAGCACTTCACCTTGGACATGTCCTGCTTCTTACCTTTCACACTGGAATGAGAAGCTTTCTTGCTCTTCCCCTTCTTTGCTTTGGCAACCAAAGTGCAATTCTATTCATCAGATTTCTTTGATGACGATCCGTCCCTGGTACTCTGCCTTATCTCCTCTTGCACAAGATCTGACCAAAGTCTCTCCCATCCTGGCAATTTCTCCCGACCATTGACAGAGTCCTGATAGGAATGCCAAATCTTAGGAAGCCCAAGGAGAGCCAAGCTCACCAAGTCCTCATCATCTACAGTCACTCCCACACTTCCCAGCTCATCCCTGCATTGGATGAACTTCGTGAGGTACTTGGGCATACTGTCGCCTTTCTCCATCTTTATGTTTCTGAGTTTTTCCTTGAGCGCCAACTTCCTCTGATCGCTCTTGCTTTGGAATAAATCTGTCAAGGCTTTCCACATCAAGAATGGAGAAGCCTTACCATGAAGGCTGGACACTATGTGATCCTTCACACCCTCCAACAGAATCCTTCGACACTTTGCTGTCTTCTTTTTCCATGCGTCAAGTACGGCAACATCACTAGAAGTAGGCTTTGGAACTTCAGCATCTATGAACTCCTTCAACCCATTGTCATCCAACACCGCCTCCATCCTGTCCTTCCATGCAATATAATTCGAGCTGCCCTAAAGGGCATACTCCAATCGCAATCCGTTGAAAGACATCTCAACTTCGACACCAAGAAAACACTGCTGCAAATTCGAATTCCACCAGCACAAAACTCAACCACTTCAATGTTTTGCAATTGCTCCAATGATCAATAACGCTCCGATACCATGTAGAAAATTTGAATAACTGAGATATTATTCACCGAGATTCTCCGATCACACACTATTTTAGCTTCATGCATAATACATAATCTCTTCTACCATTGATCATCACATGCGGAAATAAAATCAATTGCATGCATACATTAAAACCACAAACAATCACACATATGAACACAATATTTAATGGGAAAGCTTAAAGCTGAAAACCCCAACTATCTGTATATTATATTTCATGGATATCATGTAACAATAATAGTACAAAATCTCCTCACAAGCTCTCATGCACACCCTCAATTGCTACACACTATCAAGCTAGATCTACCAAAACACATGCTCCAATCTTTTGCCACTTGATAGCCAACCTCTATTGCGTTTTCAATGCTATGGGATGGCTTCATTAAATAGATAAACCACCTGGCTTGTACTGTGCAATCCTCATGGGCTTCTCCACCTATATGTGTGTTGCAAATAGCAACGATATATTCACAACTGATAATTAACCTGCTCTTTCACCTATTTCTGCATTGGTCTCCACTGAAACTATCCATGCACTGAAGTTAACTGATGCATTCTTTAGTTGATTAATGAGTTTATAATTAGTGAATTAATTAATAATTAATTCACACCACTCTCACTAATTGTATCAATTAGTTAAACTGAATACAAATAGCTCAACTATGTTTAGATTAGTTAAACCGAATACAACTCCACTAACTTCCTCAATCAACTCCACCAAACTCTGTCACATGAGTTCTAACTGAAGTATCCATGCAATAGCTCCACTTAACCCTCAGGAATAGCGTAATTCCTTCTGTCAGCTCCTGTGCCACATCTGTGCACTTAACTGAAGTGCTCCAAGAGAATAATATAATGTTTAGAGTCTAAATATTATTAAGAGCTAATAATATTTGACATATCTATTTTTAGACTGGAAATCTAAAAATAGATTCCGCCCAGTATGTCTAAAAATAGAAGTCCATGTATTTTTTCCAACTTGACCAACCATCCACAAATAGCATCCTACAACTCATAGAACATGATCCATATGTCTAAAAATAGACATAGTCTAAAAATAGACTTTACGCCAAAAATATCCTGCGGGCCCACTTAGTGAAGGCGACTCCTTTCCACTAAGCTCATCATCTTGTTGCAATCTCAACACTATGCTTTAATGGCAACAGCTTTATTAGGGTGAAAATGACAAAGGCACTGTCGCACCGACTTAACATCAGGATACATTTTAATCCCATGTTCAACAATGCTGGAGTCGATACCTGGCATCTCCTTATATGACCAAGAAAATACATCTCGAAATTCACCAAAAGAGTGCGGTAAGCGTCAAGTTCAGATGGAGAACAAGATGCAATGGCATGAATTTTTTCTACAATACCAAGTTTGGTCTAAATATCGATAGAAATAGTTTCTTCGATATTCGATGGGTTTCGCTCGAAATTGATGGCATGGTTAGGAATAGAATTCGTCAAGAACTCAATGACAGTAAGGTGATATAGTTCAGACGGATTATCTTCACTGTAATCTAGAAGATGGGATCATTGATGTGATGATTCCGATGGCTATTCTTCTGGCATCATGGATTCGATAATGCTCTCATCAGTTGAGAATACACGTGAAAATGGATCAGAAGAAGTACCAAAATTCGAAGAACGATCAACCCAAATGGTTGGCAAAAATTGATTTGGATTTACTGTATTAGCCAAAAAAATTGATTTCTATTCTAGCTTAATTGGAATTAGTGGCATGATGTCACCCAACCTAACTACTTTAGAACCATTGGGTATCTTCCTTAAGTTAGATGAAGTGGAAGATATCATGTTGCAGGTCTCTATATGTTCGATTTATGTCGATGTCGCAGGCAACGGTAACTAAAAGGTGCCCATTAGGGAAGGATCCTTAAAGAGTCCTAGACCAATGTTCTGAAGAGAAGGTGGGGGTCTATGAACTAATAGAACGCTTTGATTTTCCTGGGAACCAGAGGTGAAGAACGAGATTTTATCAATGGTTGTGATACTTCCTTTATGGGGGAAGATGATCATATGGAAATAAGTAGATACTACCGCAACCATAGCGTAAACCCATAGTCTTCCAAGTAATATGTTGTAGTCTAGGGGTCCGTCAACGACCTCAGCTTCAATAGTAACTGATTTCCCCCCCTAGTTATACTTGCAGGTTATTAAGAATTCCACAAGGCTTATATGTACGCTGTCAAAATCTTTCAACATCGTAGGTGATTGTGACAAAGTCGGTGAACCAAGTGACTTCAAAAAACTCATTGACATGATACAAGTAGATGCACCTTCATCAATGATAGTGCGATGAATGAGGCAATTCAGGACATGTGCTTGAATCGAGAATTATAACTCTGCTGGTAATTTTGGCACATAGCCCGCATGATTAAAGACTATGAGATTTGAATCTATTGAATCTATTTCACCGATCACGGACAACAAAGCCTACTTCTGGGAGGGACAATTCTTAATTACCTCAAGTGTCGACATAGTAGAAGGTGATTGCACTAAATCTTCTACTACATTATAATTTTGAGCTACACGAGCTCGAGGGTTGAATGTCGATTTGTGAACTACTCCCTTCAGTGGTTTTATTGTTAACTCTAGAGGATAGGCGGTAGAGTCGAGTTAGATGAGGTCAAAGTAGAAGTGGTAGGTTGATCTGTAGCCTGACTATTGGACAATGACAATGGATTACTGTAATATTTACTTTGTTTTGACACAAAAACATCATTTTTGGGCTTTGTAACGGATAGCATAAGTGCTTGCGAACTAGAAGCAAGATTTGTCGCAACCAAATGTGTTTCTGGTTTCGAAAAAGGATTTTTCAACGCTGCAGATGTGGTATAATTATTAAGAAGCTTTGGGACTTCCAAACGGTGAGGAAAATCTCGCATAAAATTCTCCTCTTTACATATCAAGAAAGGGTATTGATATTTCCGAAAAGAAACGGATGAATCAGATGATTTTTCCTACGGGGGTGAATTTTATTTCTTTTTGTCTTTCCCCTTCTTCCTATTTCCTGGTTGCTCATCACTTTTACAATTTTCAGATGACATGGCATGGATTTCGGAAGAAGACGCAAGATTAGATGCAGTATGGTTTTGAGTTGAAACAACAAGTGTATGACCAGATAGTCGAATTGTTGCTGGAGCACTAGTAGATCCAATCACATCGTCGCCCCCATGAATGTCCTGACCAGATGGAGCAGGAGGAAAATTAAAATTTGGTCGCGAAGAATTTGGAATATGTTCGTAGAGCATGCCAGACTGAGTGTAAATCAGATCCAGATATTAGGCACGAGCCTAATGACTTGCTCTTCAATGACAACACCTCCTTTGGCCACATCCTTGGTGATAGATGGCAATAAGGACTTAATAAAACACTCAGCTAAAAGAGGATTGGGAAAAAATGTTCTAACCATTCGACAATGACAATGCCACTCATGTATATGATCAGATATATGAGTAGCAGTGGTATGTTTAAATTTGGTCAAAATTTTTGTTCCAATTTCATATCTGATGGGGAATTGGAAGTGGGTTAAAAAGGTAGTGGCTAAAGATGTAAAGTTATCAAACAAAGCTCGTGGTATTCAATGTACTACTTCGCAACCAGACCAATAAGAATTCATTGGAAAATACACAATCTAACAGAATCATCATTTAAGGAGTTTGATGAACACCATAAATTATAAGTCATGACATGTGTAGAGGGGTCTTCGCCAGAATTTCCATTGAATTTTGGAATGTCTAAGGGTAATTTATGTGGAATCACCGGACACTGATGTAAATAATTAATTGGATCATTGGTGAGCCGATTTAAATCCAGTAATTCTAACGTTGCAAAAAATGGAAACTGTCGATTAAGGTCAGGTTGAGCGTAACCAGGATAATATGGAATCGTCGGAGCAGTAGGCCTTTTCACACCAACAAATGGATTATGTTCTTGGTAACCCAGATAGGGGTAGGCTTGTTGACCAAGTCCTAGATAATCCTGATACTGTGGGAATGGTTTCTACGGCTGCCATGGTATCTGATAAAATGGTTTCCTGCCAGGATAATTTATACCCAGTTGTGAATATACAGGGCCAACAGAAACCTATAAAAAAGGTAGTGAAATTACCGATACGGATGGTTTTTGAATAGCAACATGGGAATACTGGAACTGTAGACCCAAAAATTGAGGGTTAGGGGTGGAAGGACCAACTTGTCCAGACTGAGCGACAACCATAGAATAAAAGACAGGCGTAGTAGGCACATATGCGACAGGTTGAGCTGGTTGATATTGATACACAATTGTTTGCAGCTGAACAAGAAAAGTAGGCTGCCATTGGAAAAAAATAATTCCAAAGTATGATGGACCTAAATATGATGGAGTATTTCCATATGGATCGAACATCTGTGGCCCCCAGCATATGGAGTATAGGGATATTGCACATATTGACTTTCATATGAAGGGTATCCAACAGATATTGGATAATATGGATGATAATTAGACAGACCAGCCAGATATTGAGGGTCAGGCCATTCAGTACTGATGATAGATGAACCAAATATAATTATAGATGATGACATGGGTGAATTCCATGGACTAGAGGAAACACTAGTGCAGGTTCCATTTAAAGCTCGGTAACCCTATGGGACGGACGAACCACCATACAAATGTTCCTTGGGTGTCATCGAAAAAATCAAGGACAAAGAAATAGTAGATGATGCTACAGCCGTAATAGATAGTATATTCTGAGATGTTGTCTTTTTCATGGTTAAAGAACCCAACAAATACTTTAACGAATCTACGGGAACTTGAGAGTCAAAAGGATCAACGGAAGAAGAGTCTGTCAAACGAGGAAAATACTGATATAAATGAAGCTCCAACAAAAAATGAGTGGGGGTCAAAGGGGTTGTCTCTTCTTGAATTTATTCCTCTATTTAAATCAAACCAGGTGGAATCACTTCACCGTCAGGCCCGAGATAAATTTTAGGCGATAAAATCTTCGTTAAAGAGAAAGAATCGATGGTTATGGATGGTTGCAGATCAAACAGTTGCACCAAAACAACTTCTTGTTTTTCGACTTCGAAAAAACTACAGGATCGACTTCCAGTTGAACAATCTCGGGTTCAGGATTCACCGTTTCACTGGATTGAATTTTAGTTTCCTCAGGTAACTCTGAGATTTCTGTCTCGACAGTTGCAGATAAATCGGGATCAATCTAAACGACTTGAGACTTGGTAGTAAAAGGATCATATGCTCTCTTATATTAGATGATGTATCACCAAGAGTTCCATAGGTACCGGACTCGGTAGGGTAAGCGTGCCTTCCTCTACTAGGAGTAGCTTTTGGCAGAAACGGAGGTTTATTTGTTTTCCTACGCGAACAATGGGGAAGGGGTTGATATTCTTCCACAATTGATGATTGATTTTAAACAAAAAACAAATAAACAAAAATAGGGTGATACTAGGCAAAAGGTTTACCAAGCAACTGTGAACTATAATATACTGCCTCAGTAAACCAAGGACTTATTATATGTGCAGGAAATCTCCCCGAATGTTGTGTTCAGTATATCACAGGTACAAGGTGGTTGACTCAGTTACCTATGGATGTTAAGAAACCTATAGATGTCCTCCCTAATATACGTGAAGGTATGTGGAGGCCCAATCCATGTTAGCGCTGTCTAATGTGAAACCACATAATGAGAGCATCCCCTTATACTTTTCGTAGTAGAACACCGCCCGATATACCCGAAAGTACGTGGACGAGCTCCGATATACTTACGTATGTGGAATGAGGTATAACACTCGGAATTTATTGCAGAAAATTAACGACAGATGCTATGTTTAACAACGTCGGAACACGTCTCTAGCATAGACCTCTACATGTTATCGTTAACGTTACAATGCTTCCTTAGGTAAATTCAGATAATTTTTATGTTGATCTTGATTATCAGATTGTCTTTCAAGTTCACTGCAAGATGTATTGAACATTCCTAGAATGAAATTAGAATGATAATCATTCGTTTCGAATTGATTTTTGACAATGAAACACTAGCTAGTAGGGATAGAGAAATCAGATAATTTGAAATCATCAATGAGCACATCTAAATGAAATTTTTCCTTAAACTATTCCTCAAGTAGCACTCATAATCCCTAAATGCAAATGCACAAAGTTTTTATTTTCCATTTCCTTTAAGTTTAGATGAACGAAAAAGAAACTAATGCAAAAACAATCACTTAAAAATTTCAAGAGAAACGAAGACTGAAACGACAATTCCTCTTTTCAAAAGTAATGAATTGATTAAAAGTAAAATTTAACTTTGGAACTATTCACAATGATAAATAAAACATAAAGAAACATTGATCAAACAAATCCAAAGTGAGGCAAGAAGAGTAAAGGAAAGTTGGTCTATGGAGGTATTTAGTCACTCAAAACTTCAGCAAGCAAACACTGACATGAAATGGAAAAATACAAAAAAAATAGACTTTAGTTGGTCACAGGGGCAACGCACCCCTGAGTGGGAGACTGTGTGTTGCATAGCATTGTCCCTAAGCCAGCAGTGCTATGCAGAGCACTTTGTCAAGACCAATAATGCGTTGGTGCCAGAGGACTCTCTCAAAAAGCAAGCAATCACACCACTTTTGCTAAGACACATTCAAATGACTGAAAATAAGTAGGTAAAGTCTACTAGATGTTGATGGAAAAGGAAAAATCCACCACGGACGATCTGTCGTTCCCCAGTATGGTCGCCAATTTATTTTACGGAAATAAAAACCTACGGATAAGTATTCTTTCCCTAAGTGGGTGGTTCACTTAGAACAACAGAAAGAAAGATATATGATATTTTCCTTAACATGAATAGATAAAGTGAGAGAAACCTACTTGTAATATGTTTGCTTTCCCTCGCCTCCCTTCGTCTCTTTCGTCGCTATTAATCCAACTTAACTCGCTTGATTGATACCTTCCATGGAAAACATAACACCGAAAAAAACATAAAGGAAATACGATCTATTCAAATTAAACAAATTGAATCGATTAAACTCATTAATACACATATAACATATTGAAACGTGCATTAGGAAAGGAAAAAAAATATGTATTATGAAGTAGAAGGAAGAGTACAACTAGTTGATCGATTCGTCGTCACTCATACAGCTTGAGTCCCATCCTCATCACATCCAACATCAACAATCCAACATCATCACAGTACATGCACACACCTTTAAGAGTTGATATCCAACCATCATAACTCTACTTAACAAAAATTCTTTCTCTCTTGTGCATTATGTTCAGTGCACTATTTATAAGTAGATGAAGGTAGTTTGAAATAAATGATCGTTGAATGGATTTCCCAAAAAATGGATGAATAGGTTTCCTTTTTCATGGGAATATGAGGATAAGAGGTTTAATGACTTCATGGGTTCCAAATTTGAGGCTATCAGAGGAGGTGAGAGCTGGAACAACTTCTAGAAGTCACTAGAAATCGGGGAGATTCCTGGAATCCAATGAAAAATTCACTCATACTCAACCAATGCACTCCAAAGTGGGCCTATATCCTCTGCAACATAACCTTGCATGGGAGTAGATTCTCTGCAAATTAGTTACAACTGTCTAGGGGTGCGTTGATGGCTCAATAGGGCACTTCAACTAGCATCTAAGCAGTGAAACTTTCATGAAGGAATACCGTCAATGTTATGACTTGTTTAGGGAATTTAGAAACCAATTTAGATTATGATAGACCCTAATGAATATTGATCTGTGCTTTGGAATGATGCGCAAATCGACCTGTAACAATTATTCTTGATATGTTTAAAAGGAATATTTTTCTTGACATCGAGCATTTGTTTTATCATGATTTTATTGAAGGATCTATGATCAATAGACATTCTTCTGTTAATTTTTCTTAGGGATATATTGTTATTTTATTTAGATAATTTTATTTCATAATTTATATATTGAATTCACCTCACAACATCATAACATTATTAGCAACATATGTAATTATATGGAAAGAACAATATTATCATCAATGTAGTGGAACATAAAGGAACAATAGAAGAAAATCATTCACACATAGAGACACCAGGACTGGTCAAAGACCAGGGAAAAATCCCAAAAGGGGGAAAACCATTTCAAATTATTATTTTTATTAGATTTTCATTGAATGTTTCAGCAAAGAGAGAGTATTTTTGTCACCTACTACACATTTTTTCACTTGTGTCAAATGATGTCAAAATGTCTCCAAAAATGGGAACCGAAGTACAAAAAGAAAAAAGAGGAGAGAAAATATCATAGGCTGAAACCAAGAGGAGGAGGAAAAAATAAAAATCCTAATTTTCAAAGCCAAGAGGAAAGCTGAAATCCAAAGGGAGGTCCTAATTTTGGGACCTAATCACATCGGAGCCCGATATCAGGAAAGCTGGTAGGAAGGCACATCAAAGTTTGTCATGGAAAACCAAAGGGACCAAAGGAATAGAAATGGGCAGATCATCCAAGGGCTAAGATAAATTTTTGAAGTATGGTCGCCATCAGAACTTATTTTTGATTCGTTTTGAAAAACCTTCGATGAAAGGGATTTTATATGTGCAGCACCTGGTCGTGAAGACACAAAGAGAACTAAGGGCATAAGACAAAATAGATCAACAAAGGGCCAAGAAGAGATATCTTAGGTAATAGGTCATCGAAACCCTTTTTAATTACTTTTTGAAAACCTCTCATGAAATGGATCTGATATATGTTGGCCCCCAGACATGGAAAATACAGAGGAAACCTATGAAAAACCAAGGACCTGAAGACCCTTTTTCTCTCCTCTGAACTGAACATCTAGAAATATTTTTTTAGCTCTGAAAAAGAAATGTGGCAAAAGATTATTGGTTCTAAATAGCTAACAGGGCAGATTATGTCAACATGACATCACTTCGGGGTTTCCATATTGGAGGAAGAGGCCATTGTAACTTTGTTTTAATTAACATTTGAAAAATCTTTCGATGAGAGGTGCTCCGATATTATATGGTGCTCGATCATGGGAACTCCAAAGAACCAAGGGTGCAGGGAATATTTAGCACCTAAGCACTATGGGTCATATCGGGGTTGCGAGTATCATAACTCTTGTGTAAATTTAGATTCAGGAAACTTACGATGAAGGGGGGCTCTGATATGTGGTGTCATTTGGTAATGAGCATTCAAGGAACCAAAGGTGAAGCGCGAATTACAAGGGGAGATAGGACCCTAACAGGATCCCAAAGGCTTTAGCACCTAAGCACTAAGCATGAGATCACAACACCTAGTCCCATGGGATAAATAGGAAAAGGGTCAAATGGAAAAGGGGCTAAAGGGATATTGAAAATTTTGGTTTTGGAAGGTTGTTTTGAATAGAAGTTACGATGTTTTATGCCCCGCTATAGCATCATAGATCTAAAAAATGGTTGAATGGGTTGAAAGTTATTTGTTTTTTTCAATCATGCACCTATACAAGACACCTCCCAACCCCACTACATAAAATCATTGATCGCTCCAGAGAAGGGAATTCAAGTTGTTAAAAGAATAAAGAGACGAGAAAACTAGCTAGGACACTGTGGTAGATACATGGCCTAATCAAAGGTGATCACATAAATTTGCATGGAGATACTTTGCAAGAGGCCATCATTATGTTTTTCATGTTTTGTTATTTTCTCACTTTTTTGTAATTTCTGCATTTTAAAGAAAAGAAAAAAATATTTTGTGATCATACCCTGCATGCTCATACATCTAGTTGATCATACAACTGTAGCATTCCAAAGATATTTTGTAAAATTGGTTCAAGCTCCCCCTCCCTCAATAAATAGGGGGAAGAAACTCATTGTAAGGGTTTCCAAATTCTACATCCTAGGGGCCCAGATTTTTCCTTTGCAAGTTCTGAGCTCTATTTGCAGAGAAGGAGGTTCCACTTTTGGTTCAACTTGCTTGTTCATGAGTTGTTCGCGCTTATACAAATGTTAGATATGGTGGAATTATGATTTGGACTATATATTCAAAGATTAATGAAGCATCTCTCTTGATTCCAAGCGAAGTAATGTGGAGTATTTTTTCCCCTCTGTATATCATTTCATATATATTTTTCCTCCTCTGAAATTTTGTAATGAAGTTGTTCGTTTCACTCTCATTTATGGGTTTACATATGTTGTGAAGTAGCAAAAAATACATGTGAAAATGAAAATTTTACTTGTGTTATTTTATAACCTGTAGCACGTGTGTGAGTACATATTTACTAATGCTATTTGGTGACAAGATGTGCCCATGAGATATAGAGCCAGAAACCTTAAATTTCACTCCACTATTTCTACATTTTCACCTTCTCACTCTTCCATACTTTTGTTGGAACTTGTTGCTTAGGATTTTGTGTTTTACTCAACCCTTTGCATCAAATTCCTTCGTTTCTTTTCTTCTATTCATTCCCACTACAATGAAGATATTAAGTTGCATTTTTCTTTGTGTCGGCCACTAGAATCAGGACATTTATCCTTGATATGAGCTATATCTACCCATATGTGTGTGTGTGTGTGTGTGTATATATATATATATATCTATGTGTCTGCTTGAGTTTATCATGGTGAAGGGTTATTGAACCAACCTCTAAATCATTTTACTTCCAATTATGTGACATATGGAGTGCAGCAAAAAACCACATAGGATCCTCAAAATCACTCCTCTAGGATTCCCTAGGCACTAGCCCTTTCCTTCAACTAGGGGGTTGTCTCTTAAAGGCTTCTACATCTTCTGAAGCATATTTCAAATGGAGATATAAAAATATACAATAAGTACAATAATACAATTATTTATCCACAAGACTATCTAGCAAAAATCAACCAAAAAATATCTCAAAGATGAACCCAACAACAATTTTGATCAATATCATGATTCAGAAGCTTGAAGTCAATTATCATCATCTGCGGTAAAATGTCATGATCTATGGTCAATTCTAAAAATAAAATCTTAGCTTCCAATTACATGAAGAGAGTGTACATTCATGCAGTTGAAACCCTCCAACCGCATTCATAGGATTGTGTGCATGTGATTGATGCTGAAAATATCATGTGGCATTCTACAGCTGAGAACCAAAAAACCTAATCACATGTGAAAGCTTTGGACCTTACAATTTCAGACTTCTGTGAACCAACCTCATACTTGTACAAGAAAAAAAAATAATAATAATGATTAATGATGTTTAAATGAAGGTTGATTGACTTGAATTTATAGCCATCCTAGGGTGTCCAATTTCTCTTTTGGGCCGACTTGTCCTTTTGTGCACATGTGGGTTTTCATAGTAAAATATATTTTTTTCCTTAATCAAATTAAATTATTACAAGGGCTAGGAGGGGTATTTGTTTATTAGAAAGACTATCCAATGGAGGGAATTTTTCCCTAAGCTGTTGTTGAAAAATGCAACAAGAAATTCTCAATTTGATTTTTCCTTTATTAAATTGAGAAAAATCAAAATTCCACATCAGAAAACAACTTGGAGTTAACTGAGGTGACATGGAACTTTTCACTCAGTTATCATACTTAACTCAATTTAGGGCCATGAATTTCAGCTGTATGTAGTGATTCATAAATATTAGGAGCCTATGTTGAGTTAATTTCAGTTGTATGTAGTGATTCCTAAATTTTAGGGGTCTAGGTTGAGTTAATTTCAGTTGTAATCAGTTAAACTAGTTCTAATTGTTAATAGAACTAGTTGGTGGTCAATTAAGTAGTGGGACATCATTATTATTTAGAGACCATATATTTAACTGATCAATCATCTAATAATTAGCTCATGCATGAAAATAATTTGAATTCCCAGTTGTGATGGAGTTTCCAAGGAAACTAACCAACACTTGTAAACTAGTTGAGTATATAGGTGTTGCAAGAAGTCATGTGTACCATCCTTGGGAATTTCACAATAAATTTTAGAAATTTCCTAATTAATAGGGGCTCAATTCCTCAAGGAACAATGTAACAAACCAGAGTTAAAATTTCATTTAATAAAAGTTAATAAAGGCAAAAATAAGACCACAAGCAAGGGACACTTATTCCAAGTTGAATTTTGGGCAAGACATCCTAGTGTGGATTTTAATTTCGATTATTATGGCTAAGGAAATTGGAAAATGTGATGGATAAGGAATTAAATAGGAAAAAATTGTTTTTGGCACATTTATGAAAATAAAGGAAAATAGGAGAAAAGGAAGGAAAAAGGTCACAAGTTGCATGTGAGGAGGAAAATAGTGGAAAATGAAGAAAATTGAGGCCTCATTGATAAAAAGGCTTCTTGGGATAAGTTGGAAAGCTTTTGTTGGCTCAACCTTTTGTCAGTTCAATTTTGGAGCTTTCTCATTATTCTCTCTCTCTCATACTCTTGTATACTTAGAGTTTTCCTCGACCAATCCAGCATTGAGGCAAGAAGGAGGAAATCAAGCAAAGGAAGGACAAGGAAAGGAAATGAAAGAAAAGATCAAGCAAGGAAGAACAAGATCTAAAAAATTCAACAGGAATAATTGCAGGTAACATATTGCATGTGTGATTTCTTAGATGGTTTGGACGCGCATGACTTATGCATGCTGGTATTTGGTTCTCTTGTTGTCGGTGGCATGGTTTTGCTGGGTTTTGACAGTGGTTTTCGACCTTTCCTTGTATTTTTCATAATGCGATGATGTGTTGGAATTTTGATCTCAATTTTGAGCTTTGAAATTTCTGGATGGATTTTGGAATCTGGGGCAGAGGCGGTCTCAAGAAAAATACCCAAAGGCATAGGAATCCCTTGACCTATTTTGGCGGGATACACAGTAAATCCTAAGGGTGGTGTCTCGGTTTAGGGCCTAGCAATATGGAATATGATTGTGGTAAATCCTGATGGTGGTGTCTCAGTTTAGGGCCTAGCGATCTGGGATTGGATTGTGGTAAAACCTGAGAGAAAAGGAGACAGAAATTCATCAAGGATAGTGATGGATTTTCGGAGGCATTCCAAGCTCGGTTCAGTTTTGTGATCGGAGAATGGGTTTTGGTGTGATCACGGTATGGTGAGGGTGGAGGTGGTTTAACCTCTAGATTCCCTTGGTTTTTTTAGATTGGTTTATCCATGATATCCCACATTCATGCTTCGAATATGGCATGGGGGTGACTGGCTAAAGAGATATTTGGCTCAGCCATGTCTATGGTCGGGTGGTACGTGGAAGTCCCAAACTTGGTAGATTATTGCCTATGTTTATTGTAAGCTAGTTTCTTTTTCTTTTGTACTTGTTCATGTGCATATTTAATGTTTGTTGTCTCACTATTATTTCCATGGTTTTATGTTGCTTATAAGCATGGTTAATTGACTAGTTAAATTAAAGGTTATTTCACGTATTTACTTGTAAATGTTAATATAATGGATGCAAGAGCTAATTGATGGCATATCAGTTCAAGGAAGAGGGTATTGATCCTTCTTGTAATGTCCCTCAATATTTTTCAGTCATTTGTATTATGTCTTCTATCCTGGACCTGTAGATTTCATTCATGCCAAGTGTTTGACAGAATGTGAGTCCCGGTTGGGGATGGTGAGGCCTAGTCTTAGAGTCAGTTTTTGGTTATTTGGCATTGTCGTCATGTGTTTGATGATTTCTAAAATCTATAGGAATTTCTGGGCAGTGTCTGGGATCCTGGTCTTAAAAAGTGCCTTAAATCCCACGGACGTAGGCACATGTCTGGTAAAAAAATTCCCTAGATGCATGCATGGTTATGATGTGGGAGCATCCAGAGCCTCCCATACGCACCCTTACCCATATCAAGGGATATTATGAGGGTTTTATTTAGTAAAAGTCATTGGGACCCAGTGAGAAGTCACCTTGATGATTGGGATAACCTCTAGGGGTCCTGTAGCATGTGCATGGAATCTATGTTATGGTTTTCCGCGCTGATTCCACTTCCTTTAAGTCACCAAGGAGGTTGAGTCTGATCTTAACTACCCTCAGCTCATGTTTACCCCAGTTGGTCAGTTACTTAGGTAGATGTGAGGGTAGGTGTACGTTAAAGGTGGTATCAAAGCGTGGTTTCACTCTCCTTGGGCGGTCTGTGTTTGTCATGCATACATGTCGATTGCATATGTCTTCCTTATGATTTTGGTCTATGTGCTTGTTGTGTATGCATGGTGGTGTTCATAGTTGCAGTGGTGTCTCCATGTGGAAGTTAATGGTGTTGTTGTTGGATGTGATTTTCATGAGTGCATGTCAGTTACGCATTTGTTATGAATGTTAGTGTCTATATGTTGTTAGTAATGCATTGTATTGGTTAATAATTAGGGGAATTTTGAGGTCTAAATTGGGCCTCCTAAGGAAATTATAAAATAATGATGGAAATAATAAAATAATATTGATTACATCATCAAATTTTAGAGGGAAAAAAGAAAAACTACATTTTCAACTCATATTTTCAACTTATCTCCTAAATTGTTTGCTCAAATTTCGAGCAAGAGTAGTCATTGGATGCAAAATTTAATTCTTCATCTAGGGAGTACCCATGTTGCATAATTTTGATGGACCCTACTACATGAAAAATGATAAATAGATGAAAAATGTGATGTCAATCACGTGCTTTCATGTATTTCTCATATTTGGTGTAGAAGGGTCCAGAAAAAGTATGCAACATGGGTACTCCTTGGATGAGGAATTAAATTTTTCATCCAACGAGTACTTCCACTCGAAATTTGAGTAAAAAAATTGAGAGATAAGTTCAAAATATGAGTTGAAAAAATAGTTTTATTTTTTTATTTTTTTAAATATTTTTATCCTTTTACTTAAAAAAATGGTGAATCATCCCTCATGGTTGACATCATCATCTTTAATCCTATTGGTTCTTATAAATTTTATTTTGGTTGTACATTTTTCTTAGGAGGCCCATTTTGGACCTCAAAATTCCCCTAATGATTGTTTTCCACGAGGTCATTGTATGAATTTTAGGTCATCATGATGTTTTTGGTATGTTATGATGTTGATGTGTTGGTTGAGATAGAGTGGGATATGCACATCATCAAAGCGAGGTTGCAGAATTAGACCTCGGGGTAAGAGCAGATCATCATCCAGGTTGTATGTTTGGCATCCAGGTATGTAGTTAATGGTTTCTATGAGAATTAGGGTTACTTTTATACATTTTTTTCATTTTATTGTTGTTGTGGTTACATGCATGGTAGATTCTAGTGAATCAGTGTAGTCATATGCATGTGTGTCGAATAGTCATGAATGATAGTAATGTGTTGTTATATGCATTTTTGTTGTTTTTTTAACGTTATTTAACTTGATTATTATGTTATATGTTTTTGATAAGGATATTATATGTTAACTTGTCATTGTTATATGTTACTTAACTTGATGATTAGGGTTATTGCATTAATACCTTGATGTTATAGGTATCATGCTAATTTGGATTGGCCTATGCAGTTGGTTAGAGTTATGACATTCAGGTATGATTTGACCTAATTATGATAGCGTGTTTTACTAATCTAGAATGACTGTGCATATGTGATTGTTATGCATGAAGGAAAATTGTTTATGAGTTTCTGATGTGAACATGTTAGCTAGTTACTGTTATGGATTCCATGACCTTATATATGTTTGAATGGATGTGTTGTGAAGTTATATCATGCTAATATAGATTGATTTTGTAGACAAGATAGCCTCCCGTGAGATACATCAAGGTATGATTTTTATTATGTCATCTACTTGGTGCTTAACTATTTGATTATGTTATCTATCTAGTGTTGAGTGTTTGGTGTATATTATGTCATCTAGTTGATTTATCTAACATGGTGTGTTTATAGTGTGTTTGAATGGTTGATTAGTTGCATGGTATGAGTATGTGTTTATAAGATTGAATGAATAAATTATCCTGTTTCAAGATGGTTGTACTAACATGTTTGTGTTGAATAAAACCCTCATACGCTCATACGCTCATACGCTCATACGCGGTTGTACCCTGAATGAATTTTATTGAATAAAACCCTCATACGCTCCCTTGATATGGGTAAGGGTGCGTCTGGGAGGCTCTAGACGCTCCCACATCATAACCATGCGTGAATCGAGGGACTTTTTTTACAAGACATGTGCCTACGTCCATGGGATTTAAGGCACTTTTTAAGACCAGAATCCCAGACACTACCCAGGAATTCTTGTAGCTTTTAGAAATCATCAAACACATGAAGAGAATGCCAAATATCCAAAAACTGACTCCAATACTAGGCCTCACCATCCCCAACTAAGACTCACATTCTGTTAAACACTTGGCATGAATGAAATCTACAAGTCTAAGATACAAGACATAGTACAAATGACTGAAAAATATTGAGGGACATTACAAGAATGATCAATACCCTCTTCCTTGAATTCATATGCCATTAATTAAGTCTTTCATCCATTATATTAACATTTACAAGTAAATACGTGAAATAGCCTTGAATTTAACAAGTCATTTAACCATGCTTATAACCAACATAAAACCATGGAAATAACAGTGAGAAAAAAATAATTAAATACACACATTAATAAGTACAAAATAAAGATAAATTAGCTTACAATAAACATAGGCAATAATCGACCAAGTTCGGGACTTCCACGTACCACCCAACCATAGACATGGTTGAGCCAAATATCTCTTTAGCCAGTCACCCCCATGCCATATTTGAAGCATGAATGTGGGATCTCATGGATAAACCAATCTAAAAACAACCAAGGGAACCCAGAATTTAAACCACTTCCACCCTCACCATACCGTGATCACACCAAAACCCATTCCCCGATCACAAAACTAAATCGAGCTTGGAATGCCTCTGAAAATCCATCACTATCTTAATGAATTTTTGTCTCCTTTTCTCTCAGGCTTTGCCACAATCCAATCCCATATCTATAGGCCCTAAACCAAGACACCACCCTTAGGATTTACCATAATCCAATCCCATATCGCTAGGCCCTAAACTGAGACACCACCCTCAGGATTTACTGTGTATCCCGCTAAAAATGTTCAAGGGATTCCTATTCCTTTGGGTATTTTTCTTGAGACAACCTCCGCCCCAGATTCCGAAATCCATCCAAAAATTCCAAAGCTCAAAACTGAGGTCAAAATTCCAACACACCATCGCATTTTGAAAAATACAAGGAAAGGTCGAAAAACCACTATCAAAACCCAACAAAACCATGCCATTAACAACAAGAGAACCAAATACCAACATGCATAAGTCATGCATGTCCAAACCAACTATGAAATCACACATGCAATATGTTACCTGCAATTATTCCTGTTGAAGTTGTTATATTTTGTTCTTCCTTGCTTGATCTTTTATTTCATTTCCTTTCCTTGTCCTTCCTTTGCTTGATTTCCTCCTTCTTGGCTCAATGCTGAATTAGTCCAGGAAAAATCTAAGTATACAAGAGTATGAGAGAGAGAGAGAATAATGAGAGAGCTCCAAAATTGAACTGACAAAAGGTTGAGCCAACAAAATCTTGCCAACTTATCCCAAGAAGCCTTTTTATCAATGAGGCCTCTATTTTCTTCATTTTCCACTATTTTCCTCCTCACATGCAACCTGTGACCTTTTCCCTTCCTTTTCTCCTATTTTCCTTTATTTTCATAAATGTGCCAAAAACAAAATTTTCCTCTTTAATTCCTTATCCATTGCATTTTCCAATTTCCTTAGCCATAATAACAGAAATTAAAACCCACATTAGGATGTCTTGCCCAACATTCAACTTGGAATAAGTGTCCCTTGCCTGTGGTCTTATTTTTTCCTTTATTAACTTTTATTACATGAAATTTTAACCCTGGTATGTTACATTGTTCCTTGACGAATTGAGCCCCTATTAATTAGGAAAATTCTAAAATTGATTGTGAAATTCCCAAGGATGGTACACGTGACCTCTTGCAACACCTGTATACTCAACTAGTTTACAACTGTTGGTTAGTTTCCTTGGAAACTCCACCGCAACTAGGAATTCAAATTATTTGCATGCATGAGCTAATTATTAGATGATTGATCAGTTAAATATATGATCTCTGAATAAGAATGATGTCCCACTACTTAATCAATCACCAACTAGTTCTATTAACAATTAGAACTAGTTTAACTAATTACAACTGAAATTAAGTCAACCTAGACTCCTAAAATTTAGGAATCACTACATACAACTGAAATTAACTTAACCTAGGCTCATAATATTTATGAATCACTACATACAGTTGAGCTTCATGCCCCTAACTCGAGTTAAGTATTATAACTGAGTGAAAAGTGCCATGTCACCTCAATTAACTCCAAGTTTTTTTCAGATGTGGAATTTTTATTTTTCTCAATTTAATAAAGGAAAAATCAAATTGAGAATTTCTTGTTGCATTTTTCAACAATGGCTTAGGGAAAAATTCCCTCCTTTGGATAGTCTTCCTAATAAAGAAATACCCCTCCTAGCCCTTGTAATAATTTAATTTGATTAAGGAAAAAAATATATTTTAATATGAATACCCACATGTGCACAAAAGGACAAGTCGGCCCAAAAGAGAAATTGGACACCCTTGGATGGCTATAAATTCAAGTCAATAGACCTTCATTTAAACATCATTAATCATTATTATTTATTTTTTTTCTCGTACAAGTATGAGGTTGGTTCTCACAAGTCTGAAATTGCAAGGTCCAAAGCTCTCATGTGTGATTAGGTTTTTTGGTTCTCAGCCGCTGGGATGCCACATGAGATTTTCAGCTTCAATCGCAAGCACACAATCCTATGAATGTGGTTGGAGGGTTTCAACTGCATGAATGTACACTCTCTTCACGTAAATGGAAGCTAGGATTTTATTTTTAGAGTTGACCATAGATCATGACATTTTACTGCAAATGATGATAATTGACTGCAAGCTTCTAAATCATGATATTGATCAAAATTGTTGTTGGGTTCATCTTTGAGATCTTTTTTGGTTGATTTTTGCTAGATAGTCTTGTGGATAAATAATTTTATTATTGTACTTGTATATTTTTCTATCTCCCTTTGAAATATGCTTCAGAATATGTAGAAGCCTCCAAGAGACAACCTAGGGAATCCTAGAGGAGTGATTTTGAGGATCCTATGTGGTTTTTTGCTGCACTCCAAATGTCACATAATTGGAAGTAAAATGATTCAGAGCTTGGTTCAATAACCCTTCACCATGATAAACTCAAGCGCACACACACACACAAACACACACACACACACACATACACACACACACACACACACACACACACACACACACACACACACACACACACATATATATACACATATAAATGTATATATATGTATATGTGTGTGTGTGTGTGTGTGTGTGTATGGGTAGATATGGCTCATCTCAAGGATAAATGTCCTGATTTTGGTGGCCGACACACAGAAAAATGCAGGTTAATATCGCCGTTGTAGTGGGAATGACGAGAAGGAAAGAAATGAAGGAATTTGATGCAAAGGGTTGGGTAAAACACAAAATCCTAAATAAAAAGTTCCAACAAAAGTATGGAAGAGTGAGAAGGTGAAAATGCAAAAATAGTGGAGTGAAATTTAAGGTTTTTGGCTCTATATCTCATGGGCACATCTTGTCACCAAATAACATTAGTAAATATGTACTCACACAGGTGCTACATGTTATAAAATAACACAAGTAAAATTTTCATCTTCACATGTATTTTTTTCTACTTCACAACATATGTAAACCCATAAATGAGAGTGAAACGAGCAACTTCATTACAAAATTATAGAGGAAAAACATAAATGAAATGATATACAGAGGGGAAAACATACTCCACATTAATTCACTTGGAATCAACAGAGATGCTTCATTAATCTTTGAATATAGATTCCAAATCATAATTCCACTATAGCTAACATTTGTATAAGTGCAAACAACTCATGAACAAGCAAATTGAACCAAAAGTGGAACCTCCTTCTCTACAAATAGAGATCAGAACTTGCAAAGGCAAAATTTGGGCCCCTGGGATGTAGATTTGGGAACACTTACAATGAGTTTCTTCCCCCTATTTATTGAGGGAGGGGAAGATTGAACCAATGTTACAAAATATCTTTGGAATGCTCTAGTTGTATGATCAAATAGATGTATAAGCATGCGGGTATGATCACAAAATATTTTATTATTTTCTTTAAAATGTAGAAATTACAAAAAAGTGAGAAAATAACAAAACATGAAAAACAGAATGATGGCCGCTTGCAAAATATCTCCATGCAAATTTATGTGATCGCCTTTGATTAGGCCATGTCTCTGCCACAAGTGTCCTAGCCGATATTCCTATCTCTTTATTATTTTAACAACTTGAATTCCCTTCTCTAGAGCGATTGATGATCTAATTTAGAAGGGCTGGGAGGTGTCTTGTATAGGTGCATAATTGAAAAAAAGAAACAACTGCCAACCCATTCAACCATTTTTTACCTCTATGATACTATAGCGGGGCATAAAATATCATAACTTCTATTCAAAACAACCCTCCAGAACCAAAAGTTTCAATATCCCTTTAGCCCCTTTTCCATTTGACCCTTTTCCTGTTTATCCCATGGGACCAGGTGTTGTGACCTCATGCTTAGCGCTTGGGTGCTAAAGCCTTTGGGATCCTTTCAGGGACCTATCTCCCCTTGTAATTCATGCTTCACCTTTGGTTCTTTGAATGGTCATTACCAAACGACACCACATATCGGAGCCCCACTTCATCGTAACTTTTTTGAATCTAAATTTACACAGGATTTATGATATTCGTAACCCCAAATTACCCAGAGTGCTTAGGTCCTAAATATTCCCTGCACCCTTGGTTCTCTGTACTTCCCATGACTAAGCACCATATAATATCGGATCACCTCTCATCGAAATATTTTTTGAATGTTAATTAAAACAAAGTTACAATGGCCTCTTCCTCCAATATGGAAACCCCGAAGTGATGTCATGCTGACATAATCTACCCTGTTAGCTACTTAGAACCAATAATATTCTACCACATTTCTTTGTAAGAGCCAATAAAATATTTCTATATGCTCATTTCAGAGGAGAGAAAAAGGGTCTTCAGGTCCTTGGTTTTGCATAGGTTTCCTTCGTATTTTCCATGTCTCGGGACCAACATATATCAAATCCATTTCATCATAGGTTTTCAAAAAGTAATTAAAAAGGGTTCCTATGACCTATTACCTAAGATATCTCTTCTTGGCCCTTAGGTGATCTATTTTGTGTTATTCCTTCATTCTCTGTGTGTCTTCACAACCAAGTGCTGCACATATCAAATCCCTTTCATCGAAGGTTTTTCAAAATGAATCAAAAATAAGTTCTGATGGCGACCATACTCCGAAATTTTATCTTAGGCCCTGGATGATCTACCCAATTCTATTCCTTTGGTCCCTTTGGTTTTTCATGACAGACTTTGATGTGCCTTCCTACCATCTTTCCCGATATCGAGCTCTGATGTGATTAGGTTCCGAAATTACGACCTCCCTTTCGATTTTAGCTTTCCTCTTGGCTTTGAAACTTAGGCTTTTGATTTTTTCCTCCTCTTGGTTTCAGCCTATGATATTTTCTCTCCTCTTTTTCCTTTTTGTACTTCGGTTCCCCTTTTTGGACACATTTTGACATCATTTGACACAATTGAAAAAATGTGTAGTAGGTGATAACAATACTCTCTCTTTGTTGAAACATTAAATGGAAATATAATAAAAATAATATTTTGAAAGCGTTTTCCCCCTTGTGGGATTTTTCCCTAGTCTTTGACCAATCCTGGTGTCTCTATGTGTGAATGATTTTCTTATATTATTCCTTTATGTTCCACTGCATTGATGATAATATTGTTCTTTCCATATAATTTCATATGTTGCTAATAATGTTATGATGTTGTGAGGTGAATTCGATATGTAAATTATGAAATAAAATTATCTTAAGCAAAGAACAATATAGACCTAAGAAAAATTAACACAAGAATGTCTATTGATCATAGATCCTTCAATAAAATCATGATAAAACAAATTCTTGATGTCAAGAAAATTATTCCTTCTAAACATATCAAGAAGAATTGTTACAGGTTGATTTGCACATCATTCAAAAACACAGATCAATATTCATTAGGGTCTATCATACTCTAAATTGGTTGCTACATGCCCTAAAAAAGTCGTAACATTGATGGTATTCCTTCATGAAAGTTTCACTGCTTAGATGCCAGTTGAAGTGCCCTATCAAGCCATCAATGCACCCCTAGACAATTGTAACTGCTTTACAGAGCATATACTCCCATGCAAGGTTGCGTTGTAGAGGATATAGGCCCACTTTGGAGTTCATTGGTTGACTGGGAGTGGATTTTTCATTGGATTCTGGGAATATCCCTAACTTCTAGTGACTTCTAGAAGTTGTTCCAGCTCTCACCTCATCTGATAGCCTCAAATTTGGAACCCATGAAGTCATTAAACCTCTTATCCTCATATTCCCATGAAAAAGGAAACCTATTCATCCATTTTTAGGAAATCCATTCAAATATTCATTTATTTCAAACTACCTTCATCTACTTATAAGTAGAGCACTGAACATAGTGCACAAGAGAGAAAGAATTTTTGTTAAGTAGAGTTATGCTAGTTGGATATAAACTATTGAAGGTGTGTGCATGTACTGTGATGTTGTTGGATTGTTGATGCTGGATGTGATGAGGATGGGACTCAAGTTTTATGAGTGAAGACGAATCAATCAACTAGTTGTACCATTCCTTCTACTTCATAATACATACTTTTTTTCCATTCCTAATGCACATGTCAATGATGTTATATGTGTATTAATGAGTTTAATCGATTCAATTTGTTTAATTTTAATAGATCGTATTTCCTTTATGTTTTTTTCTGTCTTATGTTTTCCATGGAAGGTATCAATCAAGTGAGTTAAGTTGGATTGATAGTGATGAAAGTGATGATGGGAGGCGAGGGAAAGCGAACATATTACAATTAGGTTTCCCTCACTTTATCTATTCATGTTAAGGAAAATATCAAATATATTTCTTTCTATTGTTCTAAGTGAACCACCCAATTAGGGAAAGCATATTTATCCTTAGGTTTGTATTTTTCGTAAAATAAATTAGTGACCATACTGGGGAATGACGGATCTTCCCTGGTGGTTTTGTCCTTATCCATCAACATCTAGTAGACTTTGCTTACTTATTTTCAGTCATTTGAATGTGTCTTAGCAAAAGTAGTGTGATTGCTTGCTTTTTCAAAGAGTCCTCTGGCACCAATGCACTATTTTTCTTGACACAGTGCTCTGCATAGCACTGTTGGCTTAGAGACAGTGTTATGCAACACACAGTCTCCCACTCAGGGGTCTGTTTCCCCTGTGACCAACCAAAATCTGTTTGTTTTATATTTTTCCAATTCATGTCAGTGTTTTCTTACTGAAGTTTTGAGTGACTAAATACCTTCATAGACCAGCTTTCCTTTACTCTTCTTGCCTCACTTTGGATTTGTTTGATCAATGTTTATTTATGTTTTATTTATCATTATGAATAGTTCCAAAGTTAAATTTTACTTTTAATCAATTCATTATTTTCAAAAAGAGGAATTGTCATTTCAGTCTTCGTTTCTATTGAAATTTTTGAGTGATTGTTTGTGCATTAGTTTATTTTTCGTTCATCTAAAATTAAAGGAAATGGAAAAGAAAAACATGCATTTGCATTTAGGGATTATGAGTGCTACTTGAGGAATAGTTTAAGGAAAATTTTCATTTAGATGTGCTCATTTATGATTTCAAATTATCTGATTTTTCTATCCCTACTAGCTAGTGTTTCATTGTCAAAAATCAATTCGAAGCGAATGCTTATCATTCTAATTGCATTCTAGTAATTTTCAATACATCGCGCGATGAACCTAAAAGACAAACTGATAATCAAGATCAACATAAAATTTATCTGAATTTACCTAAGGAAGCATTGTAACATTAACGATAACATTTAGAGGTCTATGCTAGAGACGTGTTCAGACATCGTTAAACATAGCAGCTATCGTTAATTGTCTATGATACATTCCGAGTGTGATACATCATTCCACATACATAAGTATGTCAGAGCTTGTCCACGTACTTTCGGGTGATATCACATAATAAATACTCAATTGAAGCAAGATAAATGATAAGGGAAAGGAATTGGGTGAGAAGAAAAGATCACATGCAACCATCATAAGTCAGAAGCACAGATCACATGCATAATAAAACTGAGCTTCAAAATTTCCAAATGGATTTCGGAATCTAGGGTGGAGGTGGTCTCAAGGAAAATTCCCAAAGGCCTGGGAATCCCTTGACCAGTTTTGGCAAGATACATAGTAAAGCATGAGGGTGGTGTCTCGGTTTAGCACCTAGTGATCTGAGATTTGATTGCGGCAAAGCATGAGAGACAAGGAGACGGAAAATTCCTCAAGAATAGTGATGGATTTCCGGAGGCATTCCAAGCTCGGTTTAGTTTTGTGATCGAGGCACCGGTTTTGGTGTGATCACGGTATGGTGAGGGTGGATGTTGTTTAACCTCTGAATTCCCTTGGTTGTTTTTGGATTGGTTTATCCATGAGATCCCGCATTCATTCTTGGAATATGGCACGGGAGTGACTAGCTGAAGAGATATTTGGCTCAGCCATGTCTATGGTTGGGTGGTATGTGGAAGTCACGAACCTAGTCAATTATTGTCTGTGTTTAATGAAAAATAAGTTCTCTTTATTTTGTACTTATTCATGTGTGGATTTAATGGTTGTTATATAACTGTTATTTCCATTGTTTTATGTTGGTTATAAGCATGTTTAAATTAAAGGTTCAAGTCATGGCTATTTCATGTATTTAATTATAAATGTTAATATAATGGATGCAAGACCTAATTGATGTCATATCAGTTCAAGGAAGAGGGTAGTGATCCTTGTTGTAATGTATCGCAAGAGTTTTCAGTCATTTGTGCTATGTATTGTATCCCAGACCTGTATATTACATTCACACCAAGTGTTTGACAGAATGTGAGTCGCACTTTGAGATGGTTAGGCCTAGTCCTGGAATTATTTTTTGGTTATTTGGTATTGTTGTCACGTTTTTGATGATTTCTAAAAGCTACAGGAACTTTTTGGTAGCGTCTAGTATTTTGGTCTTAAAAAGTGCCTTAAATCTCATGGACGTAGGCACGGGTCTGGGAAAAAAATTCCTTGGACACATGCATGGCTATGTTGTGGGAGCATCCAAAGCCTCCTAGACATAACCTTTCCCATTTCAAGGGAGATTCTGTGGGTTTTCTTTAGTAAAATTCAGTGGGACGCAGAGACAAGTCAGCTTTACGACTGGGATAGCCTAAGGGGGTCCTGTAGTTGTTGGGAAAAATACTGAGAGGGGGGGTGAATCAGTAGTGAATCAGTATTTAGAGCTGACTGAAAATTTTTTACCTTTTTTTTAGCAGATTTCCATACGCGGTTTTTATGAACTGAACTAGTGTATGCACGCGGAAATATAGAAGGAAACTAGCGTATACTGATTTATCTTTCAGATTTAGAGAATTTCTCAGGAACAGTCTTTTAAATAGATTTATCAGTTATGAATAAGGCTAGATAATCAGAAGTTATGAGTAGTAAACAACAGTATAAAGCATCACACACATGAACACCAATATTTAAGGTGGAAACCCAATTCGGGAGAAAACCACCGTTGTCGTCGTCTCTGTCTTCAATATTTATTATATAGAAAACCTTTTACAACATTGTATTGATGCAGACTTATACCAGTACACAGGCTTCTACCTACAGAAGGCTTCAACCTTCTCTTGTTTTCCAGCTACAACTGGAAGGGAGCTCCAACCCCCTGATCTCGTTTACCAGCCTCTCCTGGAAGGGAGCTTCGACCCCCTGATTTCAACACCAGCTTCTACTTTCATACTGAAGGCTTCAGCCCTCAGATCCACTGCAGACCACGTTTCATAAATTTTCATACTGGATCAAAACAGCTTCAATACAACCCCTTAACATCAACAGCCATACTTTACCTAAAACTTCAATCAGAACAGCAATACCACTGTAACCAGAATATCAAAAATAACCCAGACCTCAGAGTAGATAATCAGATACACATTCAACCTTGAAAAACCATTAATTCAGATACCATACGTTGTTTTTCTTTATGTAACCCACGTATATACGCGTCTTTCTTCACACCAACCTGCGTATGCTTCAGTGCATGCTAGTTTTTATATTTTTTAAATAATACGCGACTTTTCTTCACAATTTCTGCGTATACATGTGATTTTCTTTTCACCAACTAGCGTATGCTTTCTTTCAGAATCTGTTTAGACTCATATTTAGATCTGAAACTTTCAATTCAGACAATCTATCAGCAATGCAAAACTGTTTAGATAGTCACTCATCCTTCATCATATTTTCTCAATCAGTGATTAGATTTGTTCATTATCAAATCAACAGCATACTCCATATTCAATCAACCCAAAACTTCAAGAAGACTTCATTGATCGACAGCAGAGAGAAAACAGAAATCACAGAAGTAATATTTGTAAATAAGCTTTAGAAACCCTAACTTCCATACACGCTTTTTATTAAGCGAACCCGCGTATATACGTGCTTTTACCGAGACAAACTAGCGTATAGATCTGTAAAATATAAACTTTGCAGAACAAACCAAATCTATAAACTTACCCAGATTTCTTCAATTTCTTCATCAGACTTGCGCCAGGTCTTCATCATTTCTTTTGCAGATCATCCTAGAGATTCATCATTTCTAGATCTAGAGATCTTGAACCTTCATGATATCCTTAGGTGCATCATAGATTCAGATCTATCAAAGTTCAACCATGCAGATATCTCTTAAAGAGATTTATTTATTAACAACCCTTACACATGCACACCCTTGCACTATGATCTTCTTCTCCTTATATAGATTTAGCCTTTGTCAATACCATGAGTCAAAACCACTCAAGCACTGATGGTATTCCTAGACGGGATCAAATAGATAATCCAGCGCTCAATACAATGGGCCAATACCATGGTAATGTCCCCTAGTTGTATAAATTTAGAGCGCAAATAGGCATACGCTACTTGGTACGTACTTTTCCGCGTACATACGCTACTTTGCCTTTACAAACCCATCTATGCTTTGTGACATATCTTATTCATCATTACTCTGGCACTTACTAGAATTTCTTTCTTTGTTACTTCTGAACTGCTCTGTAGATACATCAGATTTACATCATTAACAAATAGGTTCCTATCCAAAGACAACTCATCAAATCAGTTTCCATCAAGGACAACTTCATCAAGTAGGTTGCCATCAAGGACAACACATTGCATCATATTTCCAACAGTAGCAGGTGTAGGGAGTCTGTGTTATGGTTTTCCATATAGATTCCACTTCCTTAAAGTCACCAAAGAGGTTGATTCTTGTCTTAACTTCCATAAAATCATGTTTACCCCTATTGGTAAATTACTTGGGTATATGTGAGGGGAGGTGTACGTTACAAACAAAAAAATGAAATAGGAGCTAAAGCAGAGGCAAAATTTGACTAAGTATGGGTCAGAGGCCTTCAGTGAGAAGAGAGATAGGTTATGCACTTGTAGGTTGTGCTAAGTTGAACAAAGCAATTTTAATACATCTCTATTCTTCTGATTTAATGCAAGCATGCATTGGGTTTTTTAGAATATTTATTTCCACAGGAAAAATACTATTTGCATGTGTGTGATTTCTTCTTGCATATCTGAGATTTTTTTTCCATATTGTGAATTAATGTCCGCATAGCAGTGGATTAGGTTTGTGTCTTGTGATTTTGATAAAAAATTCATGAGAAGTTGCAAATCTACATTGTAATTTAAAAATGGTATCAGAGTAAGATTCACATTAGAGCATAAATTCCGAAGTTGTTTCTAAGGAGGCTCAAATTTGGAGATCAATGTTGCAATATTTCTTTAGAGCTGAGAATATGACCTTCAATGGACTAAGGCTAGAGTATGCCTTGGAAGGCATACTAATTTTGTTGCATGGAAGGATTGCATGGAGGTGGCATTGGATAACAATGGATTTATATAATATATCAAATAAGATGTTGCAAAACCACAAGAATTTGATGCCCATAACCTTGGTCATTTGAAGAAATATGTAGCCTAGGCGAAGAAAATCCTCTTGGAGTGGGGACGGGATCACATTGTCTCAAATATGTATGGAAAATAAACTATGTTCGCAATGTGGAAAGCATTGAAAGAATTATTCGAGAATAGTAGTGACCACAGGAAGTTGGTGCTCAAAGATAAATTTCAAAGTATCAAGATGTAGAATAATGACACAATTATGCAGTATCTGAGCAAGTTTACACAGTGTCGTGATGAAATTGCCAGCATTGGTGTTAATGTCCCTGAATAAAACTTGGTAATCCTAGCCCTTTTGGGCCTTCCCAAGAGCTTGTATAGCTATCAATATTCGGTGAATGGGAGGGAGAAACTACCGAATTGGGAGCACTTATGGTATGATTTCTTGCTGAGATGGAGTTTTCAAAAATGCAGCAAGAAATTCTCAATTTGATTTTTCCTTGATTAAATTGTGAAAATTCGAAATTCCACATCAACAGATAATTCAGAGGAGTTAACTGAGGTGACATGGCTCTTGTCACTCAGTTAGCTCAATTAATTCGAGTTAGGGTCATGAATTTTAGTTGTACATATTGATTCCTAAATTTTAGGAGCCTAGGTTGAGTTAATTTCAGTTGTATGTAGTGATTCCTAAATTTTAGGAGCCTAGGTTGAGTTAATTTCAGTTGTATGTACTGATTCCTAAATTTTAGGAGCCTAGGTTGAGTTAATTTCAGTTGTATGTACTGATTCCTAAATTTTAGGAGCCTAGGTTGAGTTAATTTCAGTTGTAATTAGTTAAACTAGTTATAACTATTAATATAACTAGTTGGTGGTAATTTAAATAGTGGGACATCATTCTACCTTAAATATCATCTAGTTAATGCATCAGTTAGCTAATAATTAGTTTATGCATGCAAAGAGTTTGAATTTTCTAGTTTTGGTGGAGTTTCCAAGGAAGTTAACCAACAGTTGTAAACTAGTTGAGTGTATAAGTGTTGCATGAGGTCAGGTTGACCATCCTTGGGAATTGTGCAATAAATTTGAGAAATTTCCTAATTAATAGGATCTCAATTCCTCAAGGAACATCGCAATGAAATAGCAGCTCAAGAAGAGGAAAATTTTGACTAAGTCTGGGTTAGAGGCCTTCAGTCAGCAGAGAGATAGGTTATGCACTTGCAAGTTGTGCTCAGTTGAGCAAAGAAATTGTAATACATCTATATTCTTCTCACTTAATGCAAGCATGCATTTGGGTTTTTAGCAGATTTTTTTCCCAGGGAAAAATATTATTTGCATGTGTGTTATTTCTTATTATATTTTTGAAATTTTTGTTCTAAATTGTGAATTAATTTCCACGGAACATTACAGTAGGTTTGTATCTTGTGATTTTGATTAAAACTTCATGAGAAGTTACAAATCTACATCATAATTTCTACATATTCCAAATTAACACTCCCTCTCAGCTAGGGAGAAATTACCAGTTGCAACATATGTCCCATCATAAGTATCTCGTCAACAAATATCGTCACTACTCATATTAACCCATCTCTGTTTATTTTTTCTCATGTGCTCATATGTGCTCATCTATGCCTATTTTCTCATTTTTTCTTATGCTACTCTTCTTGTTATCTCTTTTCATATGTTGAACACTATCGAATCTAAAAGAAGAATAATTTGAAATTGGAGGGGAGCCCAAGATAGCACCTTCTATTTATCGTGGATCCATTTCTACCACCCATAAAACTCTAAAAGCAAGGAGTCCAAATCTAAAACCTGACATCCTCATCAGTGGGGATCCAATTCTACAACTTGCATCAAAATCGAAGAGCCTGGCACTATAAGAAAAAAGGACATTGGTAAGGGTCATGCCTATGACAGACCTTTAAGGTCCGTCACCAATGTTGCATATGGTGATGGTCCTTAAAAAACAATTGTTGTAAGTGTATATAGTGATGGTCCTTTAAGGTTTGTCACCAAATCCATTTTCAATGATACTTTTAATGAGGTTCGTTAAAGGCCCATCACTAATTATCTCTTTGGTGACACTTCTAGTGACGATATTTTATTGACCCTCACCAATGCTCTTTTTGGTTACTTTTGGTGATGGTAAAAAAAAATTCGTCATAATTGATCATTCAAATGAGTTTTTGATGATGTTGTGTGCTTGTTACTACATTTTTTTTCAAAAGATAATGATTTAAGACTATTATTGTGGATAAATTTTCATTATGTGTCCAAGGAAATAGTGGCTAGAGTCAGTCAAATTTTTAAGAAGTAATTAGTTTCTATAATTTCTCTCAAGTAATGAGAATATATTTTTCCTATGAGTCAACACAATTTTTTTGTTGATATAACCCACAGGGAATTGAACATTGAATCTCTTGCTTTAAAATGAATTCAGAACAAGGTGATTACCAATTGAGCTACACCCTGTGGGCCATATGAGTCAATACATTATTCGTATCCATTAGGTTTATTATCTACCAAATTCCATTCTGATAAAGTTCCACTAGTGGGTGTAGGAAATATATTATTTAATACATAATCAAGTTTTGTTAATTCTATTAATGAGAGATACCTAAAACTCCTCAACAATCTGAGAACACCTTAAATTAATTCTTTGGCACACACTAACATTTCTTAACACCTCGCATGTCTTGGAACATCTTTGTAGTTAGAACATATTTCCATGACTCGGACACCCAAGCACATGTTGGCATGCAATATCACAAAATATCACCCTGCTATCATGTGTTGGCATGCATGTAGTACCTAGCATGCCTGGGAACAACTTGGTTGCATGCATTGACATATATTAGCATGTAATATCCCAAAATCGGGACTTCTCAGCAAGCATGCACTAAAAATGCATTTCCAGCAATATGTGCTACAAAATAATGAAATGAACTCTTGGATCCTATATATCAGTCAATTTATAGCCTAAATCCAAGAATAGAGCTGAAACAAATCAAACTAAGTGGGTTAAACATATCTTTCACACCTAGGATTGCTAGAGAGAGCTAAAAACCCAAACACTACAACACAATAAATTCTGCATAAAAGTGACTACGTAGTCTAAAAGAGGGTTTATACACATAAATGGAAGACACAAATAGATCTGAAATTATATTAGACAATATTCTCAAAAAAATGAGATCTAGTCTCCTTTATACAAATACAAGAGAACCCGGCAAGGGTTTCTTGTTAAACACTCTGCATACAAAATGTGATATTCAGAAATTTACTGAATCATCACTGCAACACTAAAGAACCAGAGTATAGAAGGCTGTAAGAATATAAATATACTGTATATCAGATCCAAGGTCTCCCTCCATGGAAGAATCCATTATCCAATCATAGGAAAACTCCCTGAAAGAGCCACAGAAGACACTGCTACAACTGCCTCCAGAAATAACGCAATTGCTGAGTGGAATAACGTTATAGGTGATGAAAATGAGTTGGCCTACTTCCAATGATCTGATATCAACCCAAGAACTCTCCAAAATGATATCCCACAAGAAGGAAACCTCTCTCCTCTACAAAATCAACTCAGACAGTGGGTTTCTCAACCCTCCCCTGCAACACAGCTCAACCCCCTGCAGAAATTGCGCTAAAACTATAGACTGAAGCTTTGCACTAATTCTGGATATGAGGAATGATGGATCAGATCTCTCCCAAGAGCTTCTCAAAGGGAAGAGAAGGAATTCCTGAATAGGAATCCCTTAGTGCTAAGCAGCACCGGCAATCTCAGCTAAATAGCTAAGAGAGAAAAATTCTAAGAAGACATGAAAATGTAATACATAAGCTAACTCCCAAATGGCTGTCATCCTCTTCCTTATAAAATAAGTGAGCCTTCTCACCTTGGGTCCCACTCAATAGGGTTTCCACCATCACACAAACAATCTCCCTCCAAAATTGTGTTGTGCCTTCATTAGAGCCACTCCTCTAGACTGCGTTGTTTGATTTGATCAAGGTTGACCACTTCAATTTTCTTCAGCCCTTTTCACACCTAAGGGTCTTCAATCCAGCTCACATATAGCTATCTAGGCTGAACCACATTCACATTGAGCTCTTTTATTTTTTGATCCACTCCTCCTACATTATGCTATTGACTTAGTCAAACTTGGCCCTGTCCACATGCAAAATGTCCTTGTTCACACATGAGAGTGTAAAATCCAACTGGCATTATGATCCCCTTACAAAACATGAGGGATTTTATCCTTATTTCTGTAATGCATGGGTCTACTCACCCTTTTATTCATCTCCTAAGTGACAATAGAAAAATTTTAATATTCCAATTTGCTGCATGCAAATTTTGGAATATTACAGTCCCCCCCTCCCAAATGTTGCTTATCCTCAAGAAACTGTAAGGATAGGACTAAAGAGCATCATCTTCTCCCCCTGAAGAAACCTCATAAGATAAAATACTCGAAGGATCAAGGTAATGCATCATCAATACATCTCCAAGTCGCCCCTCCCAAATAAACAAGCTAGCTTTTGGTGAACACCCCAAATAGCTATCATTATGTGACAGTAAGATATCAATGGAGGCAACAATGTGTGGTCTAAAGGCCTTCTTGAGGCATGTGGTCTGATATATATTGGGATCTACCATCCCCATGTGAATCTCCCATCCCCAAGCTATCATCCATACAAAATGAGTTGCCTCCCAACATGGCAACTCCTAAAAATCCTCCTCCACCTTGAGCTCCTACAAAGTAGGTGGGCTGAAATTATGAACATGGTAGAAAAAGTGGCCTACCCCATGTTTTCCTCCTCTCCACTTAAGGTAAGTGAAGATAATTTTCTGACCTTGGGCTGCAATAATGTTGCTTTCAAATGGCAAGAAGGAAACTAGATCTCCAAAGATCCCTTTCCTAGCGTTGTGATTCAAGTTGGCCCAAACCATCTCATGCATGATAGATAAGAAATCACCTCCATATAGAATCCCATCCATCTCATGGCCCTCCTCATAAAGAAACAAAGATTTTGCTATAGTGGCCATGTCTCTTCCCATGCTCCCCTTAGAACATGTAATGCAGAAAGTGTGGGGATGCTCCTCCCCCAAGAACACATCCACCCAATGTGTTCCTCCCCCAATCATGCTCCCCATAAAGGCAAGAACAACATCAGAAAATGGGCTCATGATCAGCATCGAAATGAAAGAAATACTAAAG